>CM034154.1:599116914-599636604 GCA_019776745.2 Taxus chinensis | reverse complement strand
TATCTATCAAAAGGTTTTTTCACATCAAAATTTTTGAGAAAGTGGAAATTTTACAATGAAGCAAGTCTCAAACTTAAGGAAGTAAGAGCTATCAAAAACATAAGACAATGTTTTTTTGATCGAACAACTGAAAGAGCACATATTAAATGTTTGCAGCATATAAGTACCTAAACTACTTTTATGTACAAAAGTTTAATGGAGCACGCCAGTACTAGTTTTAATTTTTCTTGGCATTTCCCTTTTTTCCCTTCTTGACATTAGCAAACTTTTTTTCCCGATGTGGTTTTTTCCCTCTAGCATGTATTGCGTCTGCAGTTATTCCCATATTTTTTAGTTTATGATTAGGTTCGTATTGTAGAGCATCTTTAGGACGATCATATGCAAGGCAAAATCCCCTTGAGTTGGGGCCTACCGTATGGAACTTGGAAAGGTAAAGAGGGTAGGAAGGATGCAGGTGGAGATGTTCTCTAACCAATTCAATGATCACATGTTTTGCCAGTTTCAATTTCCTACAATGGAGCACATTGACCACAAACTTTGTTTGGTTGAAAGCATCTTCCTGTTCCAAGTGCGGAGTGGTAATTTTCACACCGTGTGGAGGAAGAACAATTGTATTTTGAGTCTTCATTGCTACAATTTCACAAGCAACCCAAAGCAACAAAAATGTAAAAAAGTAATTCTATAGAAGTTATGCAAGCCTCGATAAGTTCCATGCTAAAAATGGAAGTCAAACACATCATTTTTTTGTTGTGGATCACCAATAAGGAATCAAAGAAAAATATTGTTGTGTCATTTGTTTTGGAAGGAAGCTTTAAAAGCCTTTCCAATGGATAGTCTAACACCCAATAATGGGTGCTCCGATGTGGCATCCCATGGGCAATAACCCCTCAACACACACTGAATCCTGCCATTGTCGAAGGCACTTGCCCCTTCATGCCGCGGTTGAAGATTGAAAGCAAAAAAATAGTTTTTTAATGCAACAAATACAACAATAAGATGTTTTAAGATAGACAAATTCACCCACATAATTAAGTATATATGAAAATGTAGAAGGGAAAAAATGCAAAAAAACAACACATAATCAATAACCAATTTTATAAACAATATGGTAGGGAATTTTCCATGAGATAAAGAAAAAAAACGTTATTTTGAGAAAAACCTTAAAGTTCATGAACACAACAACTACATAAAGGAAAGCAAGACACTTCGTTCACAAAGAAGAATATCATATTCTACGAGCAATCTTAAAGTTCATGAACATCATAATTATATCTTTGCATTAAACAATCAACAATGTGCATTGAATGGAATTGTGGAGTTCTGTAAACTAAAAGGAAATAACTTTACATGAGAGTACACAAAGAAAGTAATGCAAAACAACAAGATCAGATCTACACAAGACAATGTTTATTTCTTAGATGGTTTATTCTACTAACACTTAAAGATATAATTTGGATAAATTAGTATAAAAACTAACCATAGCGAATATAGAAAATTTAAATTAAAGTAACTAGTCATGGAATAAGCTTATATATGATTGATTTGATTCAGGAAGAACTTTCCAGGTAATTCTATAAATTTTGATCTGGATTGTAACTAAACTATAAATCTATCTAGTTAAGGAATATGAGGAGTTAGAAATCCTTCCCAAGGGAAAACTACTGGAGCTATCTCAGCACAAATATGCATATCACATGATAGTGAGTAGACTCTTTATGAACTGTGGTTTGTAGAATTAATGGGTCATGAAAAAGCATTTAGCAGATCCATTTTTTACTTTTGTCAATACACGTATAGGTTGGAGTTAGTCAGATGGTTCTCTACCAAGCATCTAGAACCAATGATGTCAGGTTTTATGCCAATGCAATTTTCAAACCCTACGATAAGAAAATTAGTCAATTCTTACTTTCGATGCATCAATCGAAAGGTATCCGATATCGTTGAGGTGTTTTTGGACATCAACCTCCTCCAAAGAATGAAGAAAGATATAGGGACCCTAACCTTTCCAAAATCCTAACACGCCCTAAACACTCTACAGTACAGAAGTATCTATGATATCATTGTTAATACTTGGGCAATGTAAAATAAAGGCCAAAGGATACATTACAAAAATGCATCACATTTGTGATAGCACAGAAACATATTACAATCGTTGCAACAGAAGGATGCCTCTGTCACATAAATCTTAAAAAATGTCCTATCAATTTGAAGCTCAAAATGATAAAAACAACTCAGCAAAGGTATCTTGAGTCTACCTGGAGAGTTTGTAGTGCCATTTTGAAAATTTCTACACAACATCCCAGCCAAACTGATGGACAGTCAATTTTTTTGAAGATTTCAGTCTCTCCACTAATTAGTGACCTATTTTGAAAATTTGGGTTAAATCTATTTATGAAAAAGTCATTTTTTTAGTTTATAGCTATTTGAGACACTAACTTGGCATATAAGAGCACCATTGTAGAAGAACACAATGGTATTTCTTCTTTCATTCACCTTATAATATCATATATGGAGGAATAGGGTTCCAAACTTCCTTGATTATTATGGGTGCTGTAGCTGGATTTTAGAGATGGACAATCATTAGGACGCATAAATTTTAATACTGGATAGTAAGACCTTTGATGCCTAGACAATGGGCTAAAGGACCTTCTGTCTCTTGTATTACGAATAGTTCCATCTAATAACCCACGAAGAGCTGGCCTAGAGGGACATCTAGAAAACCGCAAGGAACAGTCAGGCTTAAATTTAAACATGTCAAAAGTACATCTTGAAAATTATCATCTTGCTTTTCCAAAAAATGATTTCCAAAATGTATTAGGGTCTTTAGTATTATAGAAAAGTATGGAGTTTCCAAAGATGGAATATATACGTACAGATTCTAATGGGCTTTAGTCATATTAATTAAATGTATGGTTCATAAATACATCTCAGTTACCAAATAAAGCAACATCCCGTAACCATTGTCAACAAATATAGCAGCTAGATTATAGAATGAAATTGTGACTTAAAAAAAGATACCAATACCTAAAATTCGAAACTCGTGGAGGCAAGTGAGAGACAAAAGTTCATCTTGAAAATAATCATCTTGCTTTTCCAAAAAATTATTTCCAAAATGTATCAGGGTCTTCAGTATTATAGAAAAGTGTGGAGTTTCCAAAGATGGAAAATATACGTTCAGATTCTAACGGGCGGTAGTCATATTAATTAAATATATGGTTCATAAATACATCTCAGTTACCAGATAAAACAACATCTGGTGACCATTGTCAACAAATATAGTAGCAAGATTACAAAACGACATTTTCACTTAAAAAAAGCTACCGATAACTGAAATTGCAGGAAGATTGTTTCTAAGACAACTATAGGAAAATATGTTTTATTTAGGTCTCTAACAAAGGGCTTGCCATGGGTTGTTTCATGGTTGGGCCGTCATTCTATATGCAGGTCAGTTAGATGTCTCAAAATACAAAATAGATTCATTATTAAGGCTGCAATCAAGGTAAATATGAATCAAATGACGTCCTAGGCAAAGGTCTAACAGCATGTCCAAGCCCATACAAATGCGTATATACATGTCAAACTTTTGGTTCAGCTCCTCTGCATCAATATCCCAGTCCTCCCACACTTTAGAGGTATGACCTCTCAACTTGCCAAGGATGTTATTGCTCTTCAAAAATCTAAACTAATTTTTTAGCAAACACCATGGAACAATTGCAAGCATAAACATCAGACTTTGCAGCATTAATTTTAGCCCTTGGTGCCCCACAAAATCTGTCTAAAGTTCTTTTTAGGTGCCTAGCTTCTTCCACAGAAGAATATCTTGTTAATTATGGATTGTTAATGAATTGTGAATGGGTGAACTTATCCACAATTGAGTAAATAGAGGCACCATGAATGTGCCCTACTCTTTCATATGGTCGAGCATATAACTTATCAAATCCACCATAATTACCTGCGAAGGGACATGAACTCAAAAAATCCACCATTATTATATAGGAAGCCAGGACAAGAGGCAACCTTGCCTCCTTGCGTAGCCCTCAAGAAATTTGAAGTAGCTTTGACTAATGCTCTCTTCCACCCATCTCATTGACTGACTGTTCATAGACTTCCATCTTACGCAACACCACAAGAAGGAAATTCTTGTTGAGAAGGTCATAGGTTGGGGAAAAATCAATTTTAACCATCATGATTTTCCTTTTACCTTGTAGAGAAATATTTACTTCATCAAAGATCTTAAGTCCTTTAACATGCCCACCTCATTCCTCCAATATGACAAGAGGAAGCCAAGTTTGTAGCCTAATAACCATGATTTATAGATAATTTTGTAAGAAAAATTACAAAGAGATATAAGCCTCAACGTATTAGTATTGTTAGCATTATTTTCTTTTAGGATTGAAGCGAGAAAATTAAATGCCTTTCAAACTTTTCCCGAGACCATAGAATCATCCACACATACGGAAGGAGTTGGCCTCGAAGCCATCTGGACCTGATGATTTGTCCAATTGAAAGGAGAAGATGACTTTTTAAATCTCTTCAAGGTTTATTTCCTTCACTTTATTTTTAACCCTTTAAGATTTATTTCCTTCACTTTTTCTTTAATCTCTTTAAGCTTTATTTCCTTCAACAGCCTCTCATTCATATCTTCTGTACCAATATTTAGAATAACCTCAACCAGATCTTCTCAAGCCTCAATCCTGCCACTATTATCATCAAATAATGATGTCTAAAAATGATCCTTGGTTGCCTCTCTAATTGTCTTATCCTCGGTTAAATCCTCCTCACCTTCTCTTTTAACCAGAGCAATATGGTTTGTTAGTCGAAACCAAATATCTTGTGAAAAATTTGGTATTTGCACTTCCTTGTTGAACCCATAAAGTTTTGGATCTGAGTCACAAGGAACCCTCCTCTTTCTCCAAGTTCTCCAACAAAGACAATAATTCTTTTTTCTTTGTTCTGATGTCATCTGATCCTAGCCGACTTATCACCAGACTGATTATCACTTCCAGCCTCCTGCACACTTATTTTTTTGACTCAATCTTGCTTCATAACAATTCCTTTGTTGTATATTTCAGTGCAATGGAACCTATACATATCAAACCCTTCTATATCGACTCCATTCCACCATCTTTTGATATTTCCAGAAATTTTTTTATGTTTAATGAACTGAGGATTAATTAAAAAAGAAGCGTTTTTGGGTTGTTCAAAGCCATGAAGCTTTAACAGAGTAGGAGCATGACCTGATCTAGCATTAGACAAGAAAAATGATTCAGCATCAACATTAATTCCCAAAGGGGTGGAACTTCCTGTTGTTAACCCTCACATTTTAAGAGGATTTCGACCCCATGTTGTAGTTGATGCCGGACACATACCAGAGTGGAATTTGTTATTCACTTCCTTAGAGATATTCTTTTCATGACGAGGGTTTGAATATGGTATTTTCTTGAACTTGCGATCTTTCAATTTTTTCATAGCGCTAACAAGTATGTTGGTCTTCTGGGCATGTGGGTCTGTGGATATTTGGAGGAATGATTAAGGTGGATGTTGTCACTGTAGCAATCCTTAGTTTGTCTGTCCTCCTATGCACAAGATTTGTGACATGGAAGGAGTGCTTGGCTGAATCTGTAGCTTGGGACACACTTACATGGTTTGCTGCACTTATTGCAATGACAAGATATCTTAATAAATGTGGGCTAATATCATGGTTTAGCCAGACTATCAGTACCAAATTTCTAGAGCCCTTATGGAAAATCCCATACATAAATTCTTAATATAAACTATATTTTTTTGTAGCTAAAATTTTGTAACTCTTTCTAAATTTCTAAGAGATACCCTATAGGTCTGTCATTAGAGGGAGATGAAAAAGGATCCTTTTTTCTGTAACTTTTGTACTCTTTTTAATAGTATCTTAGAACACTGTATTTTTGTTGATAAAAATAAAGACAAATGGTTGAAAGGAAGATAAATCCATACTTGCAGAGAGCATCAACAAGAATAAACTTCCTTGATTATTGTGGGTGCTGTAGCAGGATTTCAGAGATGGATAATCATCAGCAAGCATAAATTTGAATACTGTGTTCAATCCCATTTATATTATGATCTGTTGGATTCATCTTAGAAATCCAAAGGATGGGGATGATTCTTCCTGCAATTAGGTGTGTGTTGGAGGGTTTTGTTACTATTTTAGCCTAAAATAAAAGTAAGAAAACCAAAACCCAAAGTAAATATACATGACTAGGGTTTTCTACAATTTTACATAAATTGAATTTTTGGGCATTGCTCTGCTCATCCCATAAAATGCAAACCAATCAAGAGAATGGAAATTTAAGTTAATATCAAAATGAAAACAAGGACAGTCCTTTTCTGAATTCGATTTTCTTAAATCGATGTATATGAAATAATGAAACAGCACCGAATCCTCGAACAGGGGAAGAGAGAGGTAATCCTTAAATTTGCGGCTGTGATGTTGGGATGGATTCCTCCAATCACGTAGTCTCCAACTCCAACCACACTCAGCAGGCAAAGAGAAATGAACTTCTCGTCTACAATGTTTGATGGAAAAAATACTCCTCATTACAAAATCCTTCCCGAAACCCCTAAGAAAGGCATTTTTTAATTCTTCTTGGACTACTACGTACTGGTATATACTACGGACCAGCCATACTCCCCTTGTTTTACTGATGGCAGATGCATGCCCGCCTCCACGCTGGACTCCCTACAACTGTCCTCTATTTTTGACTACCTATACGCCTCTCCCTCCTTCAAACATGGTCCTCTGTTCCAATCCGCCACATCTATGGCTCTTGGGCGTCTGTCCATCGTCGACCGATGAAGCCCCATCATTGATGCCCTGGTGCATGTTAGAAGGCCTCCGCCATTCCCACATAGAACACACCTTTCGGCGTAATTAATATCTTCAAGAATCCCATGAATCAAAATCTTATCTACTATGTAGCACATCAACTATACATTACATTCATATAACAAACTTAATGAATTTGATCACATAGAGAATTATGCCATAGATTTCATTTGATCATCTTTTGTTTATCTGCCATGGATGCCTTCTTGATCAACAACTTGATGGGTGTCTGCATTTAAGGCAAATCTAACAGTTTTCTGCCCCACCGGTCATCATCTTTCATTCTTCTGAAAATCCATGATATTTTACCCATCACCAAAACATGATATTTTCCTTGTTTCCTTATTCACTAGTGTTGCTCTTGAAGCTACTTCAAAAGCTCCATACCCAAGTTGTCTCTTTTCTCAGCCGAAAAATTATGCCTAAAATACAATCTCACCACATCGAGGCTGCTGTAGTAAGGAATGTAGAACAAGCTCTTCTCCTCAGGATTCGAAACCAGGCATGGGTACTTCAAAATACTGGAATGGAAAATGATCTCCAGAGCATATTGGGTGGGTCTGAAACCATAGTGGAAAAAAGGATCTAGTTGATGGGTTTCCCCATACCTTGGTTGTTGAAATAATCACACAAGTTGAGCCATGCAATTAGACCGTGACACTGATTGACCATGTCTACATTGAATTTTGAAGGAAGATTATACACATATATATTCCTTCATGTACAAGAATGTTTTTGTTTTCTTGTCATTGCCTTGGGCATTGATGCAGATATGATTGTTTTCATTTGGAGTTTCACAACATTCTAACCATGAATCTTCTCTTTCTCTATCATTAATGCACTAATTTCATTAGATTTAATGGGGTGAGAGATTCTCATGGAACTACATTGCTAGATTGTACAACATCCAACCTAGGATTATCTTCAACGAGGGGTATCTAAGGTGTGGTGGTGGATGAATTCTAGTACACATCCTAACCGGTGAAGTGTGGATTCCACTTTCACACCTGCCCGTCAATACGAAATATTATCTCTTCAAATTTTTGTTTGATTTTTGATGTCACTAAAGACTTTCGTCAATATTGGGGTTGGTTTGTTTATGAGTGGTACCAACCGTAATCATATGGGATTGCACAAGAAAAAGAAAAATAATAACACAAATAACTTGAATCAATTAATACATGTGGGAATACCAAATATATATAATTACAATCTATTTTAATTTAGGATTCAAGGTTAATATTGTAATGCCTACAAATACTCTCAATCTAATGTTAGTGAGTTATTGAAACAAATCATTGTATCCACAATTACATTTACTTAATTACTCTAAATGCATTACTATAATTATAAGATACTCATATGAATGTACACACTAATACTTAATTCCTAGGCATTCCCCCTTTAGTGTGAACATGCTGGAAAACACAATCACACTCTTAATTGGAGTATGCTCACTTTATGGCATGCCCATCTTTGTGGCTCGTGACCTTGATATAAATGAAATGATAAATGATCAACCTTTTATGGTTTTAAACGAGTTTAACCATAAACCTTGACGGTGAACATGAACCCACAAACTATCCCACCTCATGGTGGTTTTCTAGATCTACCACAAACATTTTCAAGATCCATGAACTATATTAGATAGGTAATTTTTTCTCTATGATATTTTTACATCACGAGGTTACATAGGAATCTGTGCACATAAAAAGGAAAATTATTCATATTACATTCATGTGTAGAAACAAAATCACGCACTTGGGTAGATTTTTAGGTCCTAAAAGCATAATTGCATGTATGTGATACCTAAGCAAGAAAACTAGTAATTGACAACTACCTTTGGCATATTTTATTTGTTTTTTATTTTATTTACATGTATGTGATACCCAAGCAACAAAATCACGCATCACATATTTGGAAAATTATTCACATTACATTCATGTGTAGAAACAAAATCACGC
The DNA here is from genome assembly GCA_019776745.2 of Taxus chinensis. Lineage (NCBI taxonomy): Eukaryota > Viridiplantae > Streptophyta > Pinopsida > Cupressales > Taxaceae > Taxus > Taxus chinensis. The sequence goes on along the minus strand of CM034154.1, from coordinate 599,627,781 downwards.
ACTTGGGTAGATTTTTAGGTCCTAAAAGCATAATTGCATGTATGTGATACCTAAGCAAGAAAACTAGTAATTGACAACTACCTTTGGCATATTTTATTTGTTTTTTATTTTATTTGCATGTATGTGATATCTAACCAAGAAAACTAGTAATTGACAACCTACTCAAAACTTCATCGATTTATCTTTTATGACTTCAGACACCAACTCCCAGGCATGATATAATCTCCCAGATGCTCTTGTCCCCTCTGAGAGCCCATGACCCTTTCTTATCTTACTCGATCCTTTTGGGTATAATTTATATTTTGGCATTTTTTTCACTTATGGGTCAGCCTTCTAGTTGTCAATTACTAAATAAAAACAAGGGAATCATGTAAATACAAAATTATTATTTCAAAACGCGGGACTAAGCACTAAGCATATACTATCATCACCTAAGCTTGCATCCAAAGTCACTAAAGAGCACTAAAGGCATACATCTAGCATCCATTCAAGGGAAAAGGGTTGCATCAACTCTGCATACAATGCATAGGAAGGGGAAGTTCATTCTATTCCATTCACACATGCTATACATTTCTACATTCTAGATCTAGTTGGCTATCAAGTGCAACTTGCACTATGACATCCTAGGGCATCATTCTTACACATACACACAAGAAATACATGGAGTCTAAGCTATAATGCAACACTCAGTTGTAAGTTCATTCTCGAGGTGATTGCTAGGGTAAATCTGACTCCCCATTCTACATCTTTATTTTTACGTTTGATGTGGTTTGTGGGCTTGTGCAGGTGAACACTTTCTTTTGCAGGCTATAGGTATCTTCGGTGATCCAAGAGTGACTATAATGTAATAAAAAGGGAATATTTGTGACATCTCTTTGATATAACAGAGACCAAATTAAGATATTTTATGCAGTCATGAGCACCCAAATCCAATCATCAGTGCCTAAGTGCCCATGTCCTGCTACAAGTGCCCCTGCCCATCCTGGTTTGTGAACTCAATAATTTATAGAGGCTAGTTACAACGTCATTTTCATCCTATTCATTACTTATCCATTCCCCTTTTAGTTCCAGATTGTGCACATATCAGCTAATTCATCTTCTCTCTATCTCTTGCTTAGGGTTTCCTACTTTGTATGCCATTTGTCTTGTGTCATTACTGTACCTTATTGCATATACATCATTTATCATATCAGTGACTTTGTAATATTTAGATTTAATTATTTCAAATTTATTAAATCATTTGGTGAACCTATTTCTCGAACCTAACCCTACTTCTAGGAATTTTCCCATCTTTTACTATGGCAGAAACATATGCACCCTTTAATGATGAAGACCTTCATGATCTCAATGCTCATATTGTTGGACATCCACAAGATTTAGATCTTATTCTATTCACTGCTTGTGAGGAAGCCACCAATCTAGTTGAGCTCAAACATACTACCTCCAATACTTCTTCTATTCCTATTGCCACAAAACCTCCCTCTTCCAACCTTCCACCTTCCTCTACCGTTATCATTTCTATTCCTACTCCTACCTTCCATTTCGTTCACCCTCTTACTTTTCACAAACGACAAGTCTCTTATTTATTTTTCTATATCAGGATCTAAAAATTCAAATACATCAATTACAATAAGCTACTTCACGCTCCTCTCCATCTCTTGACTCCTCATTTCTACTGCATACCCCTTTTTCACTCATCATTTATGTTTATCCACTTCCTCCAAACTTCATCACATCTAATTTTCCTACCTTTAATGGCCATGGTGACCCTTAAGAGCATCTTAGATCTTTTCATGTTGCATTTCTCGACTATGCGGATGATCATACCTTGCTAGCTAAGTTATTTCCTAGAAGTCTACAAGATTATGCCATACATTGGTTTTATGATCTACCTGTTTACTCAATAACTTTCTTTACATATTTATACGATGCTTTTCTTACTCACTTTTCCATCAATATCAGTACCAAGATATTGTATGCAGAAATTTCCCAAATAAAAAAAATATCTGATGAGTATCTAGTTGACTATGTTTTAGGTTACAAGAACAACATAACTAAGATGACTAATGTACTTGTTGATTCAAAATTGTAAGATATTTTTGTTGAAATCTTCTTACCACCAATTCAGGAGAGTGTTATATTTGAGAATTCTCCTTCCTTTGACCAATTATGTCATATTATCAAAATGCATGAGGTAAAACTCCTATGTATTGTCAAATTAGAATATCACAATACTTCTACATATTATTCTAATAAGCTCCAAGATAAATCAACATTCAAGCCATCTCCTAAGCCCACAAAAGAAAAGGAAATTATTAATTTTGTCTCTCCACCTGAAAATATTTAATGCTAACCTCCAAAGAAAATTTTCACCAGATTACCTTATACACCTCAGTTTTTATTGCCTCAACTTATTGAAAGGAATCTAATCATTCTTCCACTTCCACTCAATCTTGACCCATCTCGAACCCGTGGCCACAATTATCATGAAAAATGAAGATGTGATTATCAAAAATGTGCTAGGAATTCTACCGATCATTGTTTCAAACTCAAGCATGTCGTTTAATATATTTTTGACAATAATTCACTCGAACTCTGTAAGCCATCTACTTCTAAACTAGTCAACTATAATAAAAATATAAAATTCCTCAACCCTTTTGCCAAGCATGACTCGCAAGCTCCTAATTCTTCTGCTAATTATATATATCGAGTTGTGCCCCCTCCCTCATCAAGGCCCCTTGAATTCCTTGTCACTTCTGGTGATGCACCACAACCAGTCATTTCATTTTCAAATCATGATTATCATGGTACATTCACTTTGGATTCATTACACATCAATGCTTCTATCAGTTCGTACACTGTCAATAACACTATGATCTATCCAACAACTCCTATTAGTATCTTCTCAATTACACTCCTCATGGCTATAAAATGTTTAATATCTAATATCACATATGTAGTTCCTAATTATTTTAGCTACATTAGACTTCCCATTATAGTTGGGCCTCTTACCATGTTAGTGTCATTCATTGTGGCATCTTCAATCAAAGGCTATGAGATGCTGTTAATATCCCTTGGCTCCATGTCACCCAAGTTATTCCCTCCATGAATCATTTTTGTCTCAATTTCATTCACAATAAGCAAGTTATCACTATTAAGGGTGTTCCACCATACACACCATTTCATAAGTGTTAGGAAATAAGGGGATAAAATATGTGGAACAATCCCACATAGAATCACAACAGTAGAAACTTATATGCACAAAGATATTAAATATCTGAAATAAAAGTGTAGAAAATAAAAGAACACAACATAGAGACATTATTTAACATGGTTCACCCAATTTTGGCTACGTCCACCAAGAATCACTTGCTTAGATTTTATTACAAGTCATCTCTCTCTCAATACAACACCTAGATCTATCTGGAGCTATGCTTAACAAACTCTTCTGAATTCACACTTGAACTCACACACACCTACAATGATATGTCTCACCTATCAAAAGTACATCAATAGGAAATTGCTTAAGTAGTTTTTACAATACCGCGGGTACCAAAACCATGGGCCAAAATCACCCCATAAACCTATGGGTCAAAAATACCACCCATATGAGAAGAGCATATTTCTTGAGATATTGAGCACATTTTTTGAGGACATAACTTTTTTTTCAGGGGTTGCATCCCCAGACCCCTGCTTGGGGCCCGTACCATCCCCTAACCCTGATGAGAAAACTTTGGAGAGTGTACAGTACTTTTAGTGTACAATCTTCAACACTTCCACACAATAAAAAAGGCTCCACAACATAACTCTAAGCCTAGTCTCTATGATATCCTTCCACTAGATACAACATCTAGGCCTCCAGGGCCTCTCAAATATAAGTTGCATTATGCACCTAGTTCTCTTATTCAATACCATTAAGGAAAGGGATTTTCATTGAATTCCATGGTTTTCGGATCTGCTGAAATGGTTTTGGTCACCTAGTTAGGTTGAGGAGACTCTAGAATTTATCACAAATGTGTCAATAAAGCCTATGGTGGTTGTGTGGGTCATTTTCTTAGTGATTTGATGAATGAACTTTAATCCAATCTATGAAAATTTCTAAATAAGAGATTGAAAAAGGGCTAGGGAAAGTAAGACAACCAGTTACCAATGAGAACCCCACCACTCTTGTTCGCTTATCATTCACATGCATGGTATTTGTAAATTTGTCTTTCATAATTTTTTTACTCTTAGTTCTTCATTTGCAACGAAATAAAAAAATATAAACCCTTTAATTTTTGTGCAATTGGTTATTGTTGGTCGTCAAACATGCACCCATGTCTCAGATCTAGAAGAACCGAGTCGTTTGTGACATCAATGGAATTGTCCCCAAGTTGTGGGACCTTACGTGCTTGGGATGAATCTTTGGAAAAGGCCGGTTCCTCTATCTAATTCTAGTTCTACTACTACTCCTATTGTTGAAAGGGAAAGATAAACTAACAATGCTAAGGGACCAAGGATAAAGGGATAACATGAAAGGAAACCTACACTAAAATGAGATAACACTAGGAAAGAGGGATGAACACTATTTGTTTTGAGTGAAAATGAAGGGAAATGTGTGAAAAAAGGCTAGGCACATGTAGCACAACTTAAGATGTATTTACCATATCAGTTTCAAGGAACACTAAATAAGGAGCTACAAGGGACGTAGAATGGCACAACTAGCACACAATGCAAAAGAAAGGCAAGAAGAAGGAATGCAAACAAGTTAGGATAGAGAATAGTAAAAAAATGATGCTTCTATTACTTCCAGAAATGCACAAAGCTGTTACAGTGGTGAAAGAGGCTGATATCCACATGCAAGAGCCAGATCAAGAGGTCTACAACTCAGAGTATAGAAAAATGAAGTCCTTAGCAAAAATGCATAAGGATCCAAAAATGTCCAGCATTGATAATGAGCCCAAGTCTTACATTTATAGATGAATCCATGGAAGAAGAAGAGAAGGAGGGAAAACCTGAATTTGAAATACAACCACCAACAAGAAGCATTTAATGCCTGTAAATCCACTTGCAAATCTATCAAATACATTTCCCCAAGTTTTTTTGGCGTGTTGGAGAAGGAAGGAGGTTCGATCATATCAAATTAGGTGGTTGAAGCAATCAGATCTACTCATTAATGCCCAGAAATACATTTTCCCATTTCTCACCTACCATATCTACTAAGAATTTGAATTTGAATGTTTAGCACTATAGCCCATGTTAGCAGCTATTGATTGAGACTAGGCATGTGCCGATAGGATATTTGTAGAAAAATATATGGCTATCAGGATAGGTGAAATCCATTTAAGAACACAAGACACGTGGCGCACGTGGATTGACTGATGAAATTAGCCAACTGTTCATTTGATTTGTCATTTCTGCCACGTCTTTCATTGGTTGGTTTTTTTGATTCGGCACCCCATTGGCATGCTTTGACTAGTCATGTGTGGTACACTCAAGCGTGTCAAAGGATGACATGGCATAGAAGGCATGGAGGAGGGTGCAAAGATAATGCGTGCAGAAGAATGAGGTGTGGGAAGGAGTCAAAAGGAAGTCTCGCAAGGGGAAGATATAACAAAGAGGAAAAGGAACAAGGAAAAAGGGGTAAGTGTGCAAGGCGTGCGAGGAAAAAAGGGGGTGTGAGGAAATGCAAGCAAGGGAAAGTGCCAAGTGAACTTGAGCGCGTGTAACCTTGTAATGGAGAATTCAGAGCCAGAAGGTGTATATAAGTTACCTAAATAACTAGGAGAGTTATCTGGATAACCATTTTGGAAACTTTTGGGGTCATCTGCCTACTAGATGAAGGAGATCAATAGCTTGAAGCATCCATTGGGCATGGAGTCTGTTATGTAATCATGAAATTATGATTTGTAGATTTGAAGAATTAACCCTAAAGTTACTTGAAGGATCATTTCTTGATTCCATTCCGAATCTTGCAAACTGTTGAAAATTGTCGATATTCTAGAAGTAAAAGAAGAGTGCACACAGGAAGCATGTGAGAAGAGATAACTATGTATAAACAAAAAGCGTGCGCACAACGCACTTAGAGGAATTGAGACTACTCTAATATTTATAGAATGATGTAATAAAATTAATGGAATGGTTTGATATAGATCCCATTTACTAGGATTTGTTGCGCACCTCCATCAAAATGAGTTAACTCAAAAGAGTTAGCCTCTTTTCATGAATTGATGATGTACGTGCCACTCCAAAGTGCATTAAACTTTGAATGGAACCCTGGTTTAGCTTTGTCAACATCCCATTTTAAAAATAAGTCCCCGAATTTGAAAGCTTGAGCCCTAGCCTTTTTGTCAAACAATTTCTTTGTTGTTTGTTGATGTGGCTCCAACCTGATCATGACAGAGTTCCTTAACTCTTCAATATCAACCAACTCTGCCATTTTGATTTCCCTGTGGTCTACGGCTTCAAATTCTAGTTGCTGGGAAAGTGTCAATGAGTTCTACTCTAGCATCAAAGGAAGGGTAGACTCTTTTCCATAGACAAGCTTGTAAGGAAAAGTTCCTATTGCTTTTTAAATTGTGATTCTATCTTCCCAGAGTGCGTGAGAGACCTTGGTATGCCACTGTCTTTGGCTGATGTTCATTGTGTGTTTCATGATTCTAATCAGGTTATTGTTTGTTGACTCTACCAGACCATAGCCTTTCGGGTAATAGTTGGTAGAAGTTTTCAGATAAATGCCCAAATTTAGAGCCCAATCAGTGATTCTAGTCCCAAGGAAGTATTTTGCATTATCAGAGATAATGGTTTGAGGAACGCCAAACCTTATGACTATACCTTCAAGAAATTCAAGGATGACTGACTTGGTTGATTCTTTGAGCATGACAGACTTTGTCCATCTGGTATGAATTAGTCCATAGCTGTCAGCATCTATTTGTGTTCAACACTTGAAGGTGGATTGATCATGTCCACGAAGTCGAGACCCCATTCTGCAAAAGGCTGATCCACTTGAATTGGTTAGAGGGGAAGTGCTTCTAATATATTTTTTCCTAAAATGAAAGTGCATTCCTTGCATTTTGTGAGCCACTTGGGTGTGTTTGCAAATAGGGTAGGTAAAAATATTCCTACCATTATGATCTTCATTGTTGTAGTTTTGGCAAAAAAGTGTCCACCAGAGAATCCATCGTGAAATTCTGCTAACATTTTTTCAATTTACGTGTCATTGATACATCTTAACAACCTTTTATCAAGAATTTTCTTGAAAATAATTCCATCAATCAAATTATAAGGGATAGATTATAACCTTGGATGTCTTCTCTTTGCCTTGTTGAAGCTAGGAGGGTATGTGCCCTTAGAAAGGAATGTGATAATGTCCTTCATCTAGTTGTGTATGCGTGGGTCTGTATTGTTCTCAATTTATGCGCGTGGGAGATCCTCATCCAGAAATAATGAAGCCTCAGGCTCATTCTACACATCCTCAACAATCTGATTGCAGAGTACGCTACCTCTTACCAGTTTTTTGGCTTTAATAATCACATCATATTCCATAATTTTTGTGACCCATCATGCTCTCTTTTCACTAATCTCTACTCCCATGATGAAGTCTTTGACAGAAGAGTGGGAGGCTAACACCTTGATATGATTAGTGGCAAGCATACTTTTGAGTTTCTTGAGTGCGTGCATGATGGAAAAGACCTACTTCTTCATGTGACTGTACTATAATTCATAATCCTTCAGCATTTGGCTGAAGAAAGCCACTGGTTGTTCCAATCCTTCTCCATTTTCTTGTGTTAGGATAGCAACAATGCTCACATTAGCGCCATAAGCATAAAGGATGAAATCCTTTGAGTAATTTAGGTTGATGAGTGCTGGCATGCAAGCAATTTCTTGCTTTATATTCTTGAAACTTGCTTTACATTTTTTTGTCCATCTTTAGCATCAGGGTGACGAGGCCAAATTAGACCTGCAAAGTTATAAATGAAGTGCCTAACAAAATTGATCTTACCAAGGAAGGATTACAAGGATCTTTTTGTGTGCCGGACGGGAAAGAACTAGGATGGTTAAAATGTGCTTAGGATCAATTGTGATGTCATCCTTTGAAACCGCATGACCCAAGAGCTTGCCATGTGCCACTGCAAAATTGCACTTCTTGGGTTTAAGGGATACCCCAATTTTTTTGCATCTCTCAAATAATTTCTTTAGGTGCACTATATGATCCTCTCTCTACTTTGAGAAGATGGTTATGTCATCAAGGTAAACCAAAATGAACTCATTGATGCAACCTTTGAAGGCAATGTCCATGGTGTGCTGAAATGTAGCGTATGTGTTCGACAGACCAAAGGGAATATTTTGATACAAATATGTTCCCCACTTGGTTGTAAATGTTGTTTTGAATTGATCATCTTGCTTGACCATGATCTGATTGAAACTGGAAGACCCATCTAACATTGAGAATATTTACGTGCCAACCACAGTCTGTAAAATCTGTTCCATTGAAGAAAAAAGATAATGATCCTTTAGATATGCCTTGGTCAAATCTCTGAAATCAACACAGAGTTTGATTTCACCATTCTTATTATGCACTGGAACTAGATTCACAACCTAAGTAGATTACTTGATGGGAAAAATAATTTTCACCTCAATGAGTTTGGATAATTCCTTTCTCATGAGGAGATTTATCTTTGTATTGACTGGTCGTTGCTTTTGTCTGATGGGCTTGATTTTAGGATCAAGGTCAATGGAGTGTTGAGCAACACTTGGATCAAAACCTTTGAGGTATTCATACTCCCATGATAATATATCACTGTATAATAGCAAATGACAGTGGAATGCCTAGCGATTACTAGTTCCAGGAAGTGTGATATTTCCTAGATGGTTGTCAATCCACTGTTTTTTATCAAATAAATGAAAGTAAATATGAGAAATAAAGGTCCTATTGCTAACACTTTGATTTAGGTATCTCAAAATGTTATAAAAACACTAGATTAAGAAAAGTATACAAATCTAAACTAATCTACCATCAGGTAAGGTATGTATCTGGTTGGGACAGGTCATAGGGGTGTAAGGTCACAGAGGTATCTGGTAAGGTCTAGGTGGAGTTTAGGTGATGTTAGAGGTAGTTTGGTGAAGGTTACATAAAACAAAGTGACCAATATTGGTTTGGTTACTGATGCCAGTAGAGAGTGGAGACCGACGATGGTTAAGGTGAGTGGCGTTGGTAGGGGTAATTTTATAGTAAATTATTAAACAAAGGTTTTTAGGCTCTCTATGATTGTACATAGAGAGAGGGTAGTATGGTTTGGGTCATAATATGACTAAAAATACTCAAGGATACTAAGAAGGAGGTGTGGAATGATGAAAAGGCTTAGGATGGTTGAATAGTGGGTTGGGGGGAAGAAGGTGATGTACAGGCAACATAGGAAATAAACTATTGAAAGGAGAAAAATATGTACAAAAGGAATAAGTCAAATGATTAGAATCACAATACTTACTTGATGTCTTATATATCTTGGGAGTTGGAATGGTTTATGGTTGATTAGAGAAGAAGTGTTTGAGTAAAGTGCTGCAGTAATATGACCTATGTGTTCTCGTGAGTATTCCAATGCTCTGGAAGGGAAAACAACTGCTTGTCTTACACTTTAGTTGTGTGTGTTTTTCATCTAAATGCAGGAGGGCTTGAAGATTCATGCTTGAATGTAATCAAGATCTAATAAATGAATGAACAACCCCTATAAAGAGTCGTGAAAGTATATATAAGGTAATCGATGATGGTTAGGTGACTGGCATCGGTTAAGGAGGGAAAGTCTAGGTTTGCCAAAAATAGACTGATCTTTACTATTTTTGGTATGATTTTGATTGAGTCTACTTAGGGAAGTGGAGTTGACGTGAGAGAAGGAAGGAAGGTCATAGAATAAGTCCAATTAGGTTTAGGAAGAAGTCTTAGTTATTTAGGTTAAGTGGTGACTTAGCACTGGGAGTAATAACTTAGTGCTGAGAGTGATGACTCGGTCATTATGAGTTAAATGCCCCTGGAATGGATCTAGGGTGAGGTGTAATGATGAGGTGGAGGTGTGAGGGTGAAATGAACTTAATTAAAATAATTAAATCAATTAATAATGCGAGGATGAATATTAATATAGGATGAAGGGGTCATGATTAATTAAATATATTACGTTAATTGATTTCAGGGGACCAAGGGGAGTGTGACCCAAATTTTGTGTCTACATTTTCCCCCTTTTGTCATGTAGCTTGTATTGGTAACCAATGCTAACAAAAAAAGGGATTCGATGTCCCAGGTATAAGTGGAGGTTAGGTTACCCCAAGTAGGGTTGAAGGTGATCCCTCTTAAACTACGAACCGATGAGGTTGGAAAATTAGTCGGGGAGTGGTTTGATAAATGTGTGATTGATGAAAGTGAGGGTCATTAGGAAAGGGTATGGTCATTTTGGGTAATTGGTAATGGTCATATTGGGTAATGGGTAATGGAAATCAAACACACACCATGTTATAAATTGTGATACTGTACCAGGTGGAAGAGCTTGCAAACTCTACATTATCAAAAGGGCGATAGGTTTATCCAAATGAGGTTGAAGTGATTCAGATATCCAAGGTATAGGATATAGTCATGAAGTAAAATGAGGTTAGGTGTAGGAACGGGTAATAGGTTTTGTTCCATGACACCAAAGGTATGGTTGGTATAAACATCATGTTGTTAGGCAAGGTAAGGTCATTAGGCTAAACAACACGAGTAATAGAATCAAAAGATATAGGGAGTACACAAATTCAAATGTCAAAAAAGGTGATTCATGCCAAGTTATATAGGTTAGGGTACAAGTAAAGCTGAGGTATAGGTAAATAACATGTCCCTAAATGCAGTTAAGGAAATGTAGGCTTGCGGGTAGGATGTAATAGGTGTTGGTAAGGTCAAAATTTGTTGGATAAAGAATGGTTTTAGGCAGAATGAGCATGGGGTGGGTCAAATGGTTATGTTAGGTGATTGATGCCGGTTATAGTGTAACTGACATCGGTTGGCTAGGGCTCAACATGAATGACATCGGTCATGGCGATTTGAGGTTAAAAAAGAAAATTCCACTTTTTATAGATTCATTTGGACCATGCCACATTTAGAAAATGATAGAGTAGAAGTTGATGAGTGAAAAAAAATAGTACAAGGTGTCAAGCTGAGATGGAAAGGCACATAGTAGGTGATTGACATTCGATTGGTGGGTCCATGAGACCGAGTTGATTGATTTGATTGGTTTTGAGGTGAGGAGTTGATTTTGGCATGACGGAGGTGGGAGAAGGATTGGGTAGACCACCGATGCAATGACCAGATGTTTGACCACAGAGATGGCACTGAGTAGAGGTAGGAGACAATCCGTATCCTTCATTTGGTTGAAAATAGTTTGTAGAAATTGGTTTTGTTTAAAATTTGGGTGTAAGTTTAATTTGTGAAATTTTGGGTAAAAAAAGAAGGAAATGATGGGTGGGAAGGTCAAACGTAGGTAAATTAGGGTTGGCAAGGAAACTAGGAGAGGTTTGGGTGGGTAGAGTAGGTTTTTAGGTTAGTTTTTGTGAATTCTGGTGATAATGGTGATGAGGGTTTTGGTTTTTGGCTGAAGCAGAGACTGACGATGGTTAAAGGTTGGTTGATGTTAGTCGGCTTTGGCCATTGTCGGTCAAGGTTTTGGTGACCAACACCAGTCAAGAGGACCAATGACGGTCAAGGTGACTGATGTCAGTCATGATTGAGAGTAAATAGGGGAAAGAAGGGCTAGGTAAGAAAGTAAAATAAGAGAAGAAGGGGTAGGTGAATATTTATGTAGAGGGAAGAGGGTAAAATGTTATTTTGACGATGTGGGATAGGTAAGTAGATGAAATGAACTAATATAGTGGGTATGATGATAAGGGACAATAGGTTCGTAGGTAAATTAGGTAGAGGGGGTAGAAATGATTGATGTGGTTGGGTATGCATGATTCTTATTTAGTCGTTGATCCTCAAAATAGGTAAGGGGAAGGTGAATGATGCTCAAGGGACAAGCATTTAATAAACATAAGATGATCTAGGACTTGATTCAAAAATAGAATGGTTGAAGATGTAAGAAATTGAGGGGCTCAGGTTTGGGTTTACCTTCAAGGGAAGACAAATGATAAGCACCTGATCCATAGGTATGAGTAACAATATGGGGTCTAAGCCAATTAGGAGAAAATTTTCCCCTTTAATTTTTATCCACTTTTGTTACATGTTGAATTTCCTTTAGGATGAGACTTGGAAGGTTCTTTCTTGGACATGTTTACCATAGGCACGTTTGATACATTTTTGGTAGATTTGGAGGTGATCGAGAGCATTGAGATGACATTTGTCTAATAAATCGAGTTGTGCTAAATGGTCATGGAAAAAATCATCATCGTTGAGAATATATTTGAGTGAGATATGAAGAGATAGTATTTGGAATTGAAGAGGTAGGACAACTTATGTACTATACACCAAAGAGAAAGGTGTGGCAATAGTTGAGGTATAAATACTAGTATAATAAGCCCATAAGAAAAAATGAATGTGCGTGTGCCAATTCTTTCCAGTATCATCAACCAATTTCATGATAATTTTGTTTAAGGTTTTGTTGGTTGACTCCATTTGGCCATTTTTTTGGGGATAATAAGGTGAAGAAAAATTGCGTTGAATGTCAAAGGCATCACATAGCTTTCGTAGGGTTTTTTTTTAATATTTTTCCGTTATCAGTGATGAGGCGATGAGGGACACCAAAGAGACAAATGATGCAATGGTTGATGAATTCACATATTTTCTCGACTTTTGTAGAAATAAGAGGTACAGCTTCCACCCACTTAGTGTAATATTAGTCAGCGGTAATAATCCATTGATGAAGGGAAGAATGAAGATCAATCTCTCTGACAAGATCCAAACCCCATTGAGAGAAATTCCAAAGGTCTCATGCGACTTGTAAGGTGTGACTAGGGGTGTGATGAAGATTAGCATGTTGTTGACACTTCACACAATGCTTGACATAGTCACAACAATCATGGTTTAGGGTTGGCTAGTAATAGCCCAGGAAAAGAATGTGTTTAGCGACAGCTAAACCACTAAAGTGACCTCCAAAAATTCCATCATAAACTTTCTTGATGGTGTAGGTAATTTCAGAACTCATAAGACATCGTAAGAGGATAGCGTCCAAACCACATTTATAAAGAAGACCACCCATGATGACATAACGAGAGACAATTTTGAGAAAGGCTTGTTATCCATTATGAGTAAGATCTAGAGGCAGGATGGAAAGGGAAAGGTAGTCAACAAACTATTTATACCAAAGGTTGCGTGGGTCAATTTCAATGTTTCCTACAAGGTTGATGTCTCGAATCAGATAAGACGTTGAGTGCAACATTTATACAGTGACAAATATTTTCGAGTCGGAGGGTGAAGGGGGGATTTGAGAAGCCAGACAAGCCATGGTATATGTAAATTTATTAGTGGAGCATGAGGTGGTTTGAAGTTCATAACAGTCAAAGGTAGTCAAAATTATGTCAACATGATGCTTATAATTTTGAAGTATCTCGTTATGACACTAGTATATATCATTAACTTGGTTCACAACTAGTTGAGAGTCACAAAATATTTTAATCAATTTAACATCTAAGGCTATGGCAGCTTGAAGACCTAACACAGGTGCTTCATATTTAGCGACATTATTAGTACAATCAAAATATAGTTTGAAAGATAATGGCATAGGCTCACCATCAAGAGGAATGAGGATAACTCTGGAACCACCCCCATGCTAACATTTGGAACCATCAAAGAATAAGGTCATATGGTAAACAATATCATCTAAAGAGAGGGTAGCGATGGCTTCATCAGGGAAATCAAAGTTAGGGGATTGATTTCCAGGGAGAGGTGCATCTGCTAGTTGGTCAATAATTGTTTTTCCTTTGACAAATTTTTGATGGGTGAATTCAAGATCTAGGTTTGCAAGAAGCATGAGGCAACATGCAACACGTCGATGTTGGTAGGGCTCAACATACATATAATGTAAGGGGTTAGTATTGGTGACAAAAAAGGTTTTGTGGTTTAGTAGGTAATGGCGATGTTTAGTGGCGACAAAAGCTAAGGCTAAGCAAATTTTTTCTGCATGAGTATATCTAGTTTTGTAGTCTAAAAGCGTATGGATTATATAATTAAACACATGTTCCCTATGTTTATTGTCATGATAAGTGAGCATGACACCAAGGGAATGATCGGTAGTAGAAATGTAAAGCTAAAATAGTTGATCATCATTAGGGGGAATGAGCATAGGTGGTTAGAGGAGGTATTGTTTTAAGGCATCAAAGTCTTTGTGGCATTCATCATCCCATTTTAAGGAGAAATTATTTTTGAGGAGATGATGAAATGGATGGTAGTAGTCATAAAGCTGAGAAATAAAGCGACGAATAGATTATAACTTGCCTTATAAACTACAAAGTTGTAAAAGGTTAGTAGGTGGAGGTATTTCAAGAATAACCCTAATCTTAGCAGGATCAACTTCAATGGCACACAAGGAAACAATAAAACAAAGTATTTTTCTGGAGAGAACCGCAAAGACACACTTTTTAGGATGAAGGTGAACACAATATTTGATGAGAAAATCGAAGATGACCTTAATGAATGTAAGGTGTTCGGCCTGATGTTTGGATTTGGCATGAAGATCATCAATGTAATGTTCTAATATGTGATGCATAATATCATGAAAGATATAAGTTAAAGCCCGTTGATATGTAACACCCACATTTTTAAGGATGAAGGGCATGAAATGATAACAGAAGGTCCCCCAAGGATTGATGAAGGTGGTTTTGTGTTGATCTTCTAGGGTAAGTAATATTTGGTTATAACCTGAGAAACCATCCATGAGTGATAACATCTCATGGCCAATGGTGAGATCAACTAGTTGGTTAAATACTAGGTAGAGGAAATTCATATTTGGGACAAGCTAAGTTAAGGTCATGGAAATATGTGCAAATGTAGATTCCCCCTGTTGCTTTTGTAACATGAACAATGTTAGATATCCATTGGGGATAATCAATGGGTATGATGAAGGAAACCGAAAGAAGGTGTTGGAGTTCTTCTTTGACAAGAAGAGAAATGCGAGGATGCATTTTCCGCTACTTCTGTTTCATGGGTTTGGCCTTAGAAATAATTACAATGTTGTGGACCACAATGTTTGGGTCAATACTAGGCATATCAGTGTAGGACCAAGAAAAAGCATTGCTATGATCTTGGAGAAAAGAAGTAAAAGCTTCTTGTTTAGAAACTTATAAAGATTGACCAATTTTTAGAATGTGCGGGTCATCCTGAGTGTGAATATTGATTTCGATGGTCGATTCATTCAACATGGTTTGCGTCTCAGAGGGTAACGACTAGCGAATATAATAATCTTCTGCACTAAGGTAGGTGAGAATAAACTCATCATCCTGACATTGAACAAACTTAATAGAAGGTTTATCATCAGCAATCATGTCAGGATACAGGAAGGGAAGAGAAGAGGGAGCCTCGCCATCTCGTTGATAAGTTATAGGTCCCACGGAAATGGTGTTTATGAAAAAAAAGTTAGGAGGAATGGATTTTGGATCCATAGACTCTGTAGGTGAAGGTGGTGAAGTTGGTGAATGGGGTGGGGAATGTTTATCATCCTCAATGAGTTTGACTTGGGCCTTTTTGGGAGATGGATCGGAAAATATAATACCACTACGGTCTTTATGCTTACGAGTGGTGCATGTGATGACAATATGGTAACCTTGTTCATAGAAACCAAATCCAAAGTCCTTCCAAACACAACAATGGAGGAAGGTGTGGGTGAAGTGGCAGTTGGTAAGAGATTGGAGGTCGGATAAAAATGGTAGAGTTCGGGAAGGTGGCTTGGGCGAGTAGGTAGAAACATCAAATCCCCCATACATTAATTTTGTGCGAAGGTGGGGAGGACTGTAGGGGAAAACTTCACCTATGCGGTGGTCATAGTAGGGATTTTGGTGGATTTTACCATACTCTTGAGGATTAAGGAATGTGTTAATATTATAAAGGTGGTACTCCCCCAAAGTGAGGCATTGAAAAAAACCTTCTAAGGGATCAATAGTTGATATGTGGGTAGTGGGAATGGATGAAATACTAGACATCTAGGAAGAAGAAGCATTGGTTGGTTGAGAAGTAGATGGGTTAGTTGATGGGTTCAGCTGCAGAAGTTGTGGCAATAGTGAGAATAGAGGAGTTAGGTGTGGAAGAAGTTAGTGACACCATTGGTGGATGGGTCCTTGTGGGTGAATGGGAAGTGGTAGTGGTGGTAGATGATTTATACTAGTATAAGGACATCATTGGGTTGAAATAACATGTTACAGGTCTTGAATGGTGAAGGGTCAAGACTAGAATGGTATAGTTGTGTCCTTCATGTTCAAATTTTAAACATTGGTTGTAAGGTTCAAGGAACATAACCCGTGACATGTAGATCCAATGGTCAAATAAACAACATGTTGTACTATGGAACTCCCCCTCTAAGACATAGATTAATTCTAGAATGGTATGGGGGCCCACACGAATGTGGAGAATGATGGTGCCAGGGGTAGAAGTCATGAAATCATTGAATGAACACGTAGCATAACTAGGTTATTATGCATGAAATTGGTAGGGATGTGAATTTGGTAATGTGCATGGAAAGAAATGATGTTGTATACAAGAACCTCCATCAATCATAATGCGTCAAAAACATATATTATCAATGTATACGGAAATGAGTAGGGCAGGGATCAGGATCGTCTAATTAGAGAGGTATAATCTCGTCATTAGAGAAACTGAGAGTAGATACTTGATGATTGGTAGTTGGTGTAGATGAAGGGGATTGAAGTGGTGAGAGAGGCCACATGGTGAGGATTGATAATGGATGCCACATGAATAGGGTCATTATGCTAAAACCTCAATAGATTGCAGAACCTCATTGAGGGTCTTGTTGATGAGACTTAGAGG
Source organism: Taxus chinensis (assembly GCA_019776745.2). NCBI lineage: Eukaryota > Viridiplantae > Streptophyta > Pinopsida > Cupressales > Taxaceae > Taxus > Taxus chinensis. The sequence goes on along the minus strand of CM034154.1, from coordinate 599,610,812 downwards.
TTTGGAAAAGGTCAGTACAAAGATATTTTAAGAGGATATTGGTGTAATTATTTAATCATTGTAGGATGGGATACCCCGTCTATAAATAGGGTATGTGGGTCCATAGATGGTGATTTTTTGGTGGAGGTGCAGATGGGATATTGGGTAAAAGAGTGGTGGATGGGCTAGTTTTTTTCTCCTTCACTTTGTCCTTCTGGGATATCGAGTGGTAATTTTTACCATATTAATGTGTGATAAATGAGAAAGTGAGTCATAATAGGTGTAGTGATAGGACAGGCAAAAAATATGGTGAGGGCATATACTGGATTTGTGTAAAGAATGCAATGTATTGGCATTTTAATGGAGTTTTGGCTAGCTCTCTTATGCAGACCATATTGATCTCAAATGTTGGAGGAGGGTAAAATGTTTTTAGAGAGTGGATATGAAGTTCACTGAATAGGTAAGGGATGAGGATGTGTGGTAATAGGTAGAAGTGAAATAGGGTCCTCATCTAAAATATCATTGTCGTCAAAATTGTCTTTGGGAGGACATAGTTGGAGAAGAACAATCTTAAGAGCCTTATAGTATTTCAACATCATTCCCTTGCACATGTGATGGTAAGAACGTAAATTTTTATATCATAAAACCCTTCTGGTTTAGGTTTTAGTGGGTCCTAAGGTATAAGTGGTGGACAATGTGATGACAAATGTTTCCAAAAGGTTAACTAAAGATGTTGGCGTAAGACCTTGCTAATGGATCACAACATGAAGTAAGTATGGGCCTAGATGAAAGTGTATGGAGCTGATTTTGGTTGGAGAGGTGCCACAGGAGGTGGACTCACAGGGTGAGTCATTTTTACCAGCTTGTTTTATAGCTAGAATGGTTTTAGGTTTGGATTGCACAATCTTGGGTAAAGATGTAGTAGATGAGCTAGCAGTTGAAGGTAGTGTAGGTTTAACTACCTATTTGGAGGGTTATTGTGTTTTTGGAATTTTGGTTGCACCTTCTTGGGTAAAGGTGAACAAGAAGTGTGTGATGCAGATGGTAAGTCATATGGAGGAAGGGGATGAGGTGAGCCAAGGGTGATAATGGAGGTGCAATAAAGGCATGTGTGGAAGAGGAAAGGTGGAAGGTACTAGTTGAAGAGAAGGGAATATCATAAGTAATTATGAGGATATTGGAAGTGGTGTAGGTATTGGTGAAGTAGAAAGGATGCAGATTACGGTGAAGGCATAAGAATATGTAGGTAATTTTGGTTGTAACTAAGGATTGTGACGAGGAGGTGGGATGCTGTGCATTTTAGTTTACCTTGGGTCCAGGAGGCTGTTCTATGGCCAAGGTTGATGGGTGGGTTCCTATGATAGATGGAACAGGGTGAAGGTGATAAAGGAGTAGTGGGATGAAATTGGATGTATGCAGCCTAAGAGGTTGGTTATTCCTCTTAGGTGGGGGAATATTCTTTGCATGTTGGCTTGTGAGGATGTGGATAAATCCAATTTTAACAAGGGGATGGACTAGGCTTGATGTCGGCATGAATCCAAATGTGGTAATGGGTTTGGATGTGGAGGAAAGATATAGATATAGGTAAGGATTTAGGTATTAGAAAATTTTCATTTGATGATAGAGGCTTAGGTGTGGGCAAGGGTGATGAAGAATAGGTCACTACAATTGGCATGGGCATGGTTGGTTTGGTTATCTGAAACACCTTTGGATAGATCATGGAAATGTATTAGCAGATAAAATTTACATCTGAGTTGAGAAAAGGTAGCTGAAGGCAGTCCCCAAAGCATGGAATTATAGACATATTCCAAGTGGTCAGCTAGACATGAAAATGGCACTATTGGATAGGAGGGGATGATGTTGATTTGGTAGTGATCCCTATAAATACTATCTGTGAGATAGAGAAATGGTTAGCTTCAGACTTTGTAGGTAAAAGAGTCGAGAGAAAATCAGTAGGATCCTTGAAAACCAATAGAGAATTGTCACCAATAGTAAGGGGCACTACTAATGGATCCCCTATGGGTAGGGGAGATGACAAGTAGGATGAGGTAGGGTCATATTTTGGTGAAGAGGAAGGTAAGAATGACTCAGCTATAGGTAGGAGAGTAAATATTGTGGGTTGTTCATCAGGTTAAGAGGTGTGTGGGGAAATTATCTTGACAGATATGAAAAACTCCTCTGTGGGTGAAGGAGGAGATAAGGGAGACGCCTATGTGGGTAAAGGAAGTAGATGAAACAAACTATTCTGTGGATAAAGGAGCTCATGTAATACTCTCCTCAATAGATGGAGTACGAGTAAATTGAGGAAGATTTGGTATGGTGTCGAAAACAACATGAACCTCACGTAAACGTTATTGTCATTAGTCGAAGGTTCACTAGTTTGGTTAGAGGAAAAGGTGTGGTTTGGGAATGTTTTTTTGAAGATGTGAAGGTTCTAATTAGCTGGTGTGTTAGGGTTATCCAAGGTGATATCTCCACTATCTAACATTTCCTGGATGATATTTTTTAAAGTTATACAACTAATGTCTATATGACCTTTAACGCAGTGATAATTGTCACTAATAATTTAATTTGTAAAATGCAAGTATAGGATGAGAAAGGTCAAAACCTATATGTGGTTTGACAGGGTGGAAGAGTGATTTCTCTAGACTTTTAGAAGTTTTTCTAAAACCAAAGAGCAGGGTTCTGCTTATGCGAGTATATTTTTATAGCTCTCACTTGAACTAGAAAGCATGAATAGGATAAAGGTTGGAATAAATCTTTGATTGGTTGGATGGATGAGATGGGCTAGATTTTAAAACTACCACGTGGGCAGATCCTTTTACTATGGAGTAATTATTTTATAGTTTGGAACAAGAATAAGTATCATTTGATTTAAACACAACGTTCTTGTTGTGTAATAGTATATTCTTCTCTTCAATGGCACATGAATTTCAAGTTTTTGAGCCATGGTGAATGCCTCGTTGAACATGTGAGAAGGTTTTAAATTAGAGAGTTGGCAGAGATGTTCCTAACACAAAACCTAGGTGAACAACTCTATTAACTCAGATTTGAAGCCATTTGGAACATGATCTTGTTTATTACAGCTTTGCTACCAAGCGAGTAGAAAAATATGCAATAGATTTGTCTTTGTATTAGTGCATGTCAAGTATAAGTTGGTCATGGTGACTTTCTTGATGATGTTGATAAAAAATTGGTCTAGTAAATCTTGAGCTACTTGGTTAAATGAGAAAATGGAGTTCCTAGGTAGATAACTATACCAATCTAATGTCAGGTACTGTCAAGGACATTGGGAATGTTTGTAAGAGCAAAGAGCCTCATCATGAGTGATCAGATAACACCCATGTTTAAAGATACCGTAAGTGTATGTTGTGGGTCTTGTTTGTCTGTTAAATTGGTTGAATTTAGGCATTTCCCAATGCGTAGGGTATGGACGAAATAGGAATGGATAGGTGAATGGGATCATTCATAAATCTCGTTGTATGTCAGAGAATTACGTGAGTCTGGAGATAATCATGCTTCCAATCCCTATATCTTGTCCTTCATCATTTTGATAAGAATGTTCAGTAGGCTGTGATGATTGGGACACCCCCTGTATTATAAGGGGGTATATGATGAAGGTATAACATGGGTGGCATATCCTAGTATATGGTGGTGCCAAGTACAAAAATTATGAGGGAGGAATAGATGTAGGTGGTAAGTATCCTGAATAAGTGATAGATGAGATAGGGGGTTGTTAGCTGATAACTGCAAGTAAGTGGAGTGGATGTAGTTAATCTTCATAGTAATTAGAGAAAATTATTGTGGGATGGAGAGGACAATTGTTTTAGAATAAATTATGGGTTGTCGACATCATGGGTGGATGAGATGACAATAGGTATATGAGAGGTGATGGGTGTAGATAGACCTACACTCAAGGTAGTTGATAAAGGAATGGTTGACATCACAGGAAAAACTAACATCAAAGGCATGACAATAGATGTCATAGGTGCATCAAATATCAATGATGTAGGGTCAAGTTGGGACACAAAAAGTGGTAAGGTGGAAGAGGTTAAGGCTGAGATAGTAGTAGATGATACAGAAGTGGGTGTGAGGGTAGGAGGAATGGACACAGGCATGCCATATACAAACTTACCCTAATGAATCATGAGTGGATGAATGGGTTATATACTATTTTAAAGTAGTGTGGTTTCAATCAAGGAGTCTTGTGAACTCCTCATCACCAGTATTGATATTAATAGGTTGACTCGGATCCATAGGTGATAGAATGGAAGGTGGTGATGGGCTAGGTGCGAGAGTGGTTGAAAGTTAACCTGGAATACATGAGGGGTGTTGGCTTGGCTACAAGTCAAAACCATGTGGCTTATAGTAGATCTGGTAATCTGAGCTCTTTATAGATGACATAGGAGGCACAAAAGGAATGGAGAAAATAGTTTCTGGAAAGTGAAAACTAAGTCATTGTTTTAATTGAATAATTTAAAACACAAAGACCAACAACAGTTGGGTAATCTAGTGTCGGTGACAGAGGGTAACTCGATGCCAGTCAGAGGACCGGTACTGGTTTGTTATGGAAAATAAAAGGATGTGTAAATGTGGTAGTAAATGATAAAAATGAAGAAAATCTAGACTTTTGACAAGTCATTTCAAAGATGCATAGAGATATGGTGAGGTAACTGAGGAAACCCCAGAAAGAACATAAATGTGATGAATGGTACTTTGATTTAAATGACCAAAACAGGTAGGAAACTGACAATGGTCAGTAAACAAATGATGGTTAGATGAGTAAACCGATCATGATTTATGGATCAAGTTTGGTCACTGTGAAATTTGTGAAAATATGGAAAAAAGTAAATTTGATGATTTAGATCAAACGAAAGACTAACCCAAAAACTTGAGTATGGAAATTATTGACCCTAACACACTAAGAAAAGAATTCAGAATACACACAACTATGATTATTGTGTGTGAAATGAGAAAAGAATGAAGAAAACGAACTCACACCTCAAAACACAGATCAAGAAAAAACTAGCAAACACAAAATCCTATGTGGTGGATTTTATGTTCTAGCTTATGCCATTTAGGACTAACTTGTGAATAGATTGGAGTTAATGGTTTGATAAAAGGTTCCCTATAAAAAATCCAACTACTAAGGATAGTTTCAGGTAAGTTTTAGTGCAATGGTAGGTCCTTTCTTTGAGATAATGGCTGGATAGAGGAAGCCATTTTGGAGCCCATTATCAGTCCTATTCGATCATGTGATCTCGTTGACAACTTCTTCCGAGTAGGATGTTGTTTAAGTAAAATGCAGTAATTTATATTCTAGTGGTTTTGGTGTAGAGAAGAAAGTGTGTACTACGATTCACTTTATCAACCATCAGTTGGGCATGACTTCCAACATATAGGTTGCCCACAATTTTTAAATGAGCTATAGTTGTGACACTCAGAAATGAATATGCAAATATTTTAGACCCAAATCCATATAATGCCATTTGATGAGAGAAATGATGAATAGGAAAGAGTATGTATTTAACTAATGCAAATACAAAACTAAAAATGAATGGTTCTTTTTAATCCAAAATAAAAGTGTCAATGGGACAAGTAGAGGAGAAATAATGTTCCAAAGGATAAAATTTAATGTGAACACTTTCAAAAGGAAATAGACTTCAAAATATTTCACCTAGGAAGGAAAAATGTAAAATAACCCCTGATGGGTCCCACCATAGCACGCCAAAAATGTTTCACCAAATAATTGTGTGATAAAACAGATAAGGTAACCATCAAGGAGGAATACATGTGATGTGTAGGTTGAAGGTTGCATGTGTGTGTTATTGACTTTATCCAAGCAGATTATATAGAAATCCTTATTTTCTTTGGGAAGGACTACCTATAAATACAAAGAAAAACCAACAAATGATATTAATTATCAAGATGTCAGAGGATTGCCTAGCGATTAGGCTAGATTCCAGGAAGCATGATGCTTCCTTGAATGGTTGTCAATCCAATGTTGTTTTTATCAAATCAATGACAACTAAATACAAGAAATAAAGGTCCTCTTGCTAACACTTTGATTTACGTATCTCAAAATGTTATCAAAAAACTATATTAAGCAAAGTATTGAAAATATAAACTAACCTAGCATCAAGAAAGGTATGATTTTTGGTTGAGAAAGGTCATAGGGGTGTTAGGTAAGGTCATAGAGGTATCTGATAAGGTCTAGGTGGATTTTAGGTGAATATTAGAGGTAGTTTGGTGAAGGTTAATAGAAAACACATTGATCGATGCTAGTAGAGTTTGGTGACCGACAATGGTTAAGGTGAACAATGTTAGTAGAGAATGGAGACTAATGACAATGGTTAAGGTGATTAACTTCGATAGGGGCAATTTTATAGTAAATTATTAAACAGAGGTTTTTAGGCTCTATATGGTTACACAGAGAGTGAGGGTAGTGTGGTTTGGGTTATAATATGGCTGAGAATAGATTCAGGGATGACTAAGAAGGAGGTTTTGAATGATGAAAATGCTTGGGATGGTTGAATAGTGGGTTGGTGGGGAGAAGGTGATGTACATAGGAAACAGAGGAAATAAACTACTGTAAGGAGTAAAACATCTACAAAAGGAATAAGCCAAATTATTAGAATCACAATACTTACTTGATGTCTTGCATAGATATTGGGAGTTAGAACTGGTTTATGGTTAAATCAGAGAAGAATTTTTTGAGTCCAGTGCCACAACAATACATCCTATGTGCTCCCATGTGAGTATTCCAACTGCTCTGGAAGGGAAAATGGTTGCTGGTCTTGCATTGTGGTTATGTGTGTTCATCATCTAGATGCATGGGAAGGTCTTGAATATTCACACTTGAATGCAATTAGGATCTAATAACTAAATTAAAAACATGTGTAAATAGTTGTGAAAGTGTATATAAGGTAACCAGTGGGGGTTAGGTGACCAACATGTCGGTTGAGGGATAACCAACATTAGTTAAGGTGAGTAAAGTCTAGATTTACCAAAAATATGTAGATCTTTACTATTTTTGAAGTGATTTTGATTGAGTCCACTTAGGGAAGTTGAGTTCACAAGTTAGAGAAGGAAGGAATGACCATAAAATAAGTCCAATTAGGTTTATGAAGAAGTCTTAATTATTTAGGTTAAGTGGTGACTCAACACTGGGAGTGATGACTCAGTGTTGAGAGTGATGAATTAGTAACTATGAGTTACATGTCCCTAGAATGGTTCCAGGGTGAGGTGTAATGATGAGGTGGAGGTGTGAGGGTCAAATTACCTTAATTAAAATAATTAAATTAATTAATAATGTGAGAATGAATATTAGTATATGATGAAGGGGTCACAGATTAATTAAAATATACTACGTTAATTGATTGAAGGGGACAAAGGGGAGTGTGACCCAAATTTAGTGTTTATAAATATTAAATGAGAACCAAAGTGATTATTAAAGTATAAATAAGAAGAGATAATCATGAACCTTGCTCCTTTCAATGATATAACTTCCCCTATTATTATCACACTAGTCCCATTGGGTAATAAAGGTATGATGCAAAACTAAGTAAACAAACCCTTTAGAAATGAATCCTAGTGACAAGAACTAATAACCTCGTGCGTAGATAAATTTCCCTATTAACAAATGAGTTAGATAATTAAATGTAATAAGGTAACTGAACCAAAGTAAATGAAACCCTTAATAGTTGAATGTTCAATGATATAATGGAAATTTAGTCTAAAATAGAAAGGAAAGTGTATGTGCACATGTTAAGTTCCTTCTAACCCTTAAGTTTAATTATTGAAACATTATGTAAATAATTATGTAATCATGTAAGTGTTGTGTCGTGGGAGGTGACCCTCGGTATGTTCATATTATAGTTGGATCATTGTTCATCCTTTATTGTTGGAAATATAGTTATGATTTTCATCTTGTGGTTCATGTGGATTTTTTTGTTTTCTTGTTGGGGTGAGGTTTCATCATTGTATATTGGAGGAATAAGGTGTAACTAGTGAAGGGAGGAATAAGGGAAATGTATGTTTGTTTTAGAGGAAATAAAGGGATTCATGGCTAGTCTTAGTGGAGGGGTAAAAGCATGTTATAATAAAGGGATAAGTTGACACGTGGAAGTTGATGTGGTGTGTTTATTTTTGGAGGAACCATAGCCAAAATGTCGTGTGTGATGATGATTATCCTAAGTGATCCCATGTGGTTTCGTGTAACAAGTAATGAAAGTAAAAAACAAATTCCGCTATTATATTTTTTTTATTTATGTGCATGTTTTTTGTGGGCATTTTACATTCGGTATCATAGTAAAGGTTCATGCTCTTAAACCTCTGGGACAGTTGGAATTGTGATGAATATGCATGGTGGTGGTGGAGTTGGAAGCGTAATGTGATACTATGTTGTGATGTGACAAGCATTGTACTTGTGATTGTATGAATGCACATGTTGTGCACACCACTTAGTGTAGTTTTGTTATGATGTTATAGTGTTCCGTGACGAGAGTATTCACTCTTTATTTTGTGAATTCAATGTGAATTTCACTTGTGATGTGCCACCTTGTTGGGTGAAATAAATGTTTTTGTGAACCACAAAAGTGTTGCAATGTCTCATTATCATGTAATATTGTATATATGTACTAATTTGTTGTATGAAGAGAATTCTTGGCAATGAATTGTGTCTTATTATTTTTTCTCTATCCTATTGTGGTGAATTGTGATGTTAGGTCACTATGTTATATTGTGATTATTTGTATGTTTTGATGTTACCCACTATTTTCATCATACATATGTGTTAATACGTTATATTATGGATTCATGTTGTGAATTTAGGGGTATATGGTGATCTTATAACCCCTATTGTACTATATTTGCACTTTTGGGTGCATTGTGTGAAACGTGGCATGTATGAGATGTGGAAATATTGTTGTGTTACACCCCATAATTATGCCATGTGTAAGACACTATGACTATTGTACGTAAATCATCATTGTGTTAGTATGTAGTTATGTGTTATTATTTGTAACCTACACTAGTTGACCATAAGGGAAGAAATCGACAAAAAGTGTATGCGTGGAGTGAGGAAATGTGTATCGTTAACCAGTCAATTTAGACAAGTATGAGATAAGAAGTGGAGTCTTACACAGATTGAAAATCCACTTCTATTTGTTTGGTATGTATGGTACTTGCTCAATGGGTGCCATGTATATTATGTTTCATGGACACCTTAGGCTCAATAGATGGTGGCCTATACTCTTTTCTCTCTCCCTATATGGTTTTCGTATAGATAACCTATGCACGACTATGACTATGTTGAGCCTTGTGGGAGTTATGGAGGGATGATTCAGACAAAGATTATGATAATTATATTATTTGATTAGTTACTACCTTATATTACGAGATGATTTTCTTGATGTCGAGATGCGCACTCAATGATTTAGTACCCCAGTGAACGACCTCTTTAGATGTTACTATAGTTATTGTGATGTGAATATTTACATGTGTTTTAATTAGTAAACTCTATTGTACTTGGAACCAACACTTTTATTTGATTTTTTCTAAGCTTCGAGACTCTTTATCTATTTTTGGGTCATTTGTTTTTTTGGTTGATTACAGCTACTTATTTGTTCTTCTTGATTTATCAAAATTTACTTTGTTGTAGTTTCTTTTAGAACTTGAAGCTTAATGCTTTTGATGCCACTTGGCTATCTGTTGTCTAGTGTGGACCTTTTGAAATGTTTGAATGAGATGGTTCTACCATGTTATATGTGCTTATATATATTTTATTGACCTGCTACAATCCATGTGCAGAGTGCAGGGTACACTCAAAGGTCATAGGAATCTATTGCCTAAGGTTGCATGTTGCTAGAACTTTAGTTTTTGAGGTGACAAATATCTAAGTGTCCATGTCCATATAGTGGCTCAACATGGTTTTGATATTATGATTCTTTTCTCTTCTTGGGAGGTTTATGGAGTTATTTTGGGAGCTTATTAAGGATGGGAGGTATATGGTGTTGATATTTATGATTCATGGTTACTCATGTGAGTCTGACTATGTTTTGTGATGTTGAGGATTGATGCTCCTCATTGATGATATGATGTTGATTCCATCTTGACATTTCGTAGTTAAAGATATGTTTTCGAGTTACGTGAAACCTATTAATGTGTATTGTTATGGAACTTTTTTTTTACTATGCCTATGTTATTAGTATTATTGTACTAGGGGCATATGTGTGTCTAGTACTATGTTATGTGGATTATATGTGTTCTTATCATGGTTAAGTTAAGGCCTTTTAATGTGATAAAATTGTGAGGGTATGTATCAATATGTCTTTAAGGGCATTGGTGTTGTGTTTAGGCCTTCTTTGACATTGTGATATCAGTTACTATTGGGAAGCCACAAACACAAGTCAATTGAAATCCTAAACAATGAAATATTAGGAACTTGAGATTAAGAAATATTGTTAAGGAAGAAGCTTGAGATTAAGACATTTTGTTAAATAAAATATTAAGTAAGTAATAATTTTAAAATGTAACTGCAAATCTTCATAGAACATTGAGAAATTGTCAAAACTTACCTTTTATCTTGTGGTCATGTTTTAGTGACAAAGTTTCTTTCCCTAGACATGCTTTGTCATTGTTGACTTTTTAGCTTAAATACCCTTTTAGCCTTTCCTTTACACCACATCGAGGATGATGCTATTATAAGGGGAGGGGAATGTAATGCACTATTTATTTTCCCTAACCAGTGAAGTGTGGATTCCACCTTCACACCTGGCCCATCAATACGAAATCTTATATCACCAAATGCTTGTTCGACTGTTGATGTCACTAATGACTTTGTCGACTTTGGGGGTTGTTTTTTTCATGAGGATACCAACTTGATCATATGGGATTGCACAAGAACAAAAATAATAATTACACAAATAACTTTAATTGATTAGTACATGTGGGAGTACAAATATATTTTATTACAATCTCCTTAAATTTAGGATTCAAGGTTAATATATTAATACCTACAAATCATCTCATCTAATGCTAGTGAGTTTTTGAAATAACTCACATATCCACAATTACATTTACTTAATTACTCTCAATGTATTACTATAATCATAACATACCCCTATGAATGTACGCACTAATACTGAATTCCTATCATTCCTCCTTTAGAGTGAACATGGTATAAACACAATCATACTCTTAATTGGAGTATGATCTCTTTATGGCATGCCCATATTTTTGGTTCATGACCTTGATACACATGAAATGATGAATGATCAAACTTATACGGTTTTAAATGGGTTTTCCATAAACCTTGATGTGAACATGAGACTACAAAATATCCACCTCATGGTCATTGTCTAGATTTACTACAAACCTTTTCAAGATCCATGAACTATATTAGACTGGTACTTTTTCTTCTATGATATTCTTACATTATGAGGTTACATAGGAATATTTCCACATAAAAAGTAAAATTATTCACATTACATTCATATGTAGAAACAAAATCACATGCTTGGGTATATTTTTAGGTCCTAAAATAATAATAACATTTATATGACACCTAAGAAAGAAAACTAGTAATTGACAACTACCTTTGGCCTATTTAATTTGTTTCTTGTTTTCTATTTGGTCTTACACACCCTACAACCTAGTCAAAAATTCACTGATTTATCTTTTATGACTTTAGATGCTAGGTCCCATCTAGGATAGAAATGCCCAGGAACTCTTATCACCTCTGAGTACCCTTGACCCTTTCGTATCTTACCTGCTCATTTTAGGTATATTTTATATTTTGGCATTTTTTCACTTATGGATTGGCCTTGTAGTTGTCAATTACAAAATTAAAACAAGGGAATCATATAAATATAAAGTTATTATTTCAAAATGAGGGACCAAGCACTAAAAATATACTATCATCACCTAAGTTTGCATCCAAATGCACTAAAGAGCATTAAAGGTATCCATCTAGCATTCATTCAAGGGACAAGGGTTGCATCAACTCTACATATATTGTATAGGAAGGGGAAGTTCATTATATTCAATCCACACATGTTATACATTTCTACATCCTAGATCTAGCTAGCTATCAAGTGCAAATTGTAGTAGGGCATCATTCTTACACATACACACAAGAAATAAATGGAGTATGAGATGTAGTGCAACAATTAGTTGTAAGTTCATTATCGAGGTGACCGCTAGGGTAAGTCTGAACTCCCATTTTTCATCTTTCTTTTTAGGTTTGATGTGGTCTATGAGCTTGTGTAGGTGAACACTTTCATTTGTAGGTTACAAGTATCTTCGACGATCCAAGAATGACTACTAGGAAATAAATAGGGAATATTTTTGACACCTTTGCGATAAAAACAAAGACCAAATTTAGAGATTTTACGTAGTCATGGGCACCCAAATCTAGTCATCAGTGTCCAGGTGCCCATGTCCTACTACAGGCACCCCTTCTCATCCTACTTCGTGAACTCTAGAATTTATAGAGGCCAGTTATGATGTCATTTACACCCTATTCATTAATTCTCCATGCCCAAATCAGTTCCATATTGTGTGGATATCAGCTAATTCATCTTCTTTCCATCTCTTTCTTAGGGTTACCTACTTTGCATGCCATTTTTCTTGTATCATTACTATATCTTATTGTGTATACATCATTTATCATATTAATGAATCTACAATACATAGATTTAATTATTTCAAATTTATTAAATCATTTGGTGAACCCATCGCTCGAACCCAACCTTACTTCTAGGTATTTTTCCATCTTTTTATTATGGCTAATACATATGCACCCTTTACTGATGAAGACCTTCATGATCTCAACACTCATTTTGTTGAACATCCGTAAGATTTAGATCTTATTTTATCACTGCTTATGAGGAAAGCACCAATCTAGCAAAGCTCAACCCTACTACCTCAAATACTTATTCTATTCCTATTGCCACACAAACTCCCTCTTCTACCCTTCCACCTACCTCTACTATTATATTTTTTATTCCTACTCTTACCTACCATTTCACTCACCCTCTTAATTTTCACACATGGTAAGTATCCTCTTCTAGAACTCAAGAAATATATTTTATATATCATGATATAAAAATTCAAATAAATCAATTATAATAAGGTAACTCACACTCCTCTTTATATCTTGACTCCTCATTACTACTGCATACTTCTTTTACACTTGTAATTTTTGCTTATCCACTTCCTCCAAACTTCATCACCCCTAAGTTTCCTACCTTTAAAGGCCATGGTGACCCTCAAGAGCATCTTAGATATTTTCATGAGGCATGTCTTGATTATGTGGATGATCTTATGTTACTAGTTAAGTTATTTCCTAGAAGTCTACAAGATTACACCATGTGTTGGTTTTATGACCTACATGTTCACTTGGTAACTTCCTTCACATATTTAGCTGATGCTTTTCTTGCTCACTTTTCTATCAATATCAACACCAAGGTATCTTATGAACAAATTTCTCAAATAAAAAAAACATCTGATGAGCATCTAGATGACTATGTTTTATGTTATAAGAACAACCTAGCTAAGATACCAATATACTTGTTGATTTAGAATTTTTAGATATTTTTGTTCAAAGCCTCTTATCACCACTTCAAGAGAGTGTTATCTTTGAGATGTCTCCTTCCTTTGACCAATTATTTCATACACTTAAAATACATGACGTCAAACTCCTATCTATCATCAAATTAAAATATCATGATACTCCTATATCTTCTTTTAATAAGTTTCAAGCCAAATAAACATTCAAGCCAAATAAACATTCAAACCATCTCCGAAGTCCACAAAAGTAAAGGAAACTATTAATGTTTTATCTCCACCTAAAATTATTTAATGGTAATCTCCAAAAGATAATTTCACCAAATTACCTTATGCACCTCTTTTGTTTCCTCAACTTGTCGAAATTAATCTAATCACTCTTCCACCACCGCTCAATCTTGATCCATCTTTCCCTCATGGCAAAAATTATGATTAAAATACAAGATGTGATTCTCAAAAATGTGTTGGGAATTCTACCAATCATTGTTTCAAAATCAAGCATATCAATCAATATCTTATGTACAATAATTCAGTTGAGCTCCATGAGCCATCTACTTCTAAACTAGTCAACAATAATAAAAAGATTAAAATATTCAATGACTCTTTTCCTAAGCATGAATCAAAAACTTCTGATTCCTCTTCTAATCATGCATATCGAGTTGTACCCCCTCCTTAATTAGGGTCCATTGAATTCTTTGTCACTTATCTTGATGTATCACCACCAACCATTTCATTTTCAGATCATGATTATCATGGTACATTCACTTTGGATTCATTACACATCAATTATTCTATCGGTTTGTACACTGTCAATAACACTATGACCTAGCCAACAAGTTCTATTAGTGTCTTCTCCATTCAAATCCTCATGGTTATCAAATGTCTAATATCTAATATCAAATATCAAGTTCCTAATTATTTTAGCTACATTAGACTTCTCGTTACAATTGGTCCTCTTACCAGGTTTGTGTCATTCGTTGTGACATCTTTAATCAAAGGCTGTGACATACTCTTAGGTATCCCTTGGCTCCATGTCACCCAAAATATTCCCTCCATGAATCATTTTTGTCTCAAGTTCATTCACAATAAGAAAGTTTTCACTATTAAGGGAATTCCACCATGCACACCATTTCCTAATCCTAGTATTGATGATATCCTTCCACTAGCTACAACATCTAGGTCTCCAGGGACTCTCAAATCTAAGTCACATTCTGCATCTAGTTCTCTTATTTTTACACTACCTACTTCATGAATTCTTCATCTGCATCAATCCATTAGTCTATCTTGTCAATCTAAGTCCCCTACTCACGAAACCCCTTCACATAGGTTTTCACCACATCCTTCTCCACATATGTTTCCTTCACATGTACGCCATTAATCTCGAACACCACCAATCTTAGAGAGTAGTCACATGCCTTTATCTCCTCGTATATAGGGGAGGGCCCTTTCCCTTCACTATCATCAGATATCATTCTATCCTCGCCACACTTGGGGGTTATCATGATTTCTTCCCCCTCCTAACATCATCATTTGTCTATAGTATTTACTATCACACTTCATGCTTCACACTTAACCTATCTTAGTACTCTTACACATCTTGATACACACCTTGTATCATCATATTCACTCTATTTCCATGGTTCATACTTGACTAATGGGGGTATAATTCTTATTTGAACCTCACATAATCCACACTTTATGCTTTGTGCTTTATGGTACATATTTCTAACATCTATTTGTTTTACACACTTATTTCCCAATGGCACACTCTTGTTTTATGGTTCATTTTTTATTGTTGATGGGTCTTTTATATGTGAACCTCATCTCATACACATCCATTGGGGAGCACATTGCTCCTATCATACTCACACATTACATACTGTTTCATCACACTCATACATCACATTTTCATATCTTGGCTGCACTTACTATTGGTTTCTTATACTACTTACATGATGGACTTTGCGTATTATGTTATTTAGATACGCAGTATGTCATTTTGTTTCTTTATACACACATGCACATTCACTTGGTCATTTTGAGGTGAATGCAGATCTCTTATAGATTTTCACATGCTACAATGATGCTTGACACTATATCCTTTGCAAGTCCCATTGAGGCTCTTGGGGGCATATACCTTTCTTGTTCTCACACATTAAAAGTGTTATTGTTTCATTATTTACTAGCTCTACTTTCTATCACATTTATTTTCATTGATACATGCATGTTTTGACATAATTTAATATTTCTAGCATGCTAATGGGTGCTTCATGTGTAGAATTTGATTTGCAAGACTATATGCCACCATGGTTATCTGATACAATTTTCTTGACATTTTTTTGACTATTGTATTCTATTGTTTACGTGTTTTTCCCTATATCTTGCATTCTTATTGTATAATTTTGGTTGTTTCAGCCCTGATTGTCTTGTGACACTGTGAGCGATGTCGCATGTTTGAAACCCTCTTTTCAATTTCCACTTTTTTTACACACTTATCTATTACATTTTATTCCATTATATACTTGCTTTATTTTCTAATAAAACATGTTACTAGCTACTTTATTTGCATTTTACTTGGTCTATACCATGTACATCCCCTACCCCTTATAGGTATACAATTCAACTCAGAATCAGGTCCTCTCCTTTGGGTTGCATTCTCCTACCAACGTTACATGCACCCCAAACAAGGGGCCTACATTGGGTGAGAAAATTACCCATACAACAACTTAGAGCTACAACACAACACAAAATAATACAAAAAAGGCATAGCAACACAATCACATAACGACCCAGAATTAGACTTAGATCAAACACACAATACAAACACCAACGCCTAGAACCAGAAACTAGCATTTGGGAACTCCTTACCTCTCATGGGTGCTAATGTCCTAAGGGAACATACTGTCAGATTCTCAGATCAAAATAATTCACAACAGTCTTGAGAGAAGTTCTACAGTTATAGGCACAATACTCTAGTCACAAAATACATTCTATCTCCTTCAATCACTACTATGAAAATAATTTATAACTAATTCAGAACAATTGGGACAAAAGTAACAATAATAACCAAATTGGGATGCACCATCTGTAGTGGTGCTTATTGGGTAAAGTCATAGATGAAGAGTAACACAAGACCTCTCTTTGGTGCGTAATCACCCAAAAAAATCTCACTTGGCATGAGATCGCCCAAAAAAACTTGCTATTGGCTTGAGATCACCTAAAAAATGTGCTCCTCACAACATTTTAGGACACATTTCTATATTTTACACTCTTTTACATCCCGTGTACACTTTACTATACTATTACTTTTACACACTTTTACATACTTTTTCATACTTTGCTCAGATTATATATGACTTTGACTACTCTTTTGATCTTTTTTTCCATGTGCATCCTCAATACACAAAAAGAAGAAGCATACAATATAAAATACAAGCACAATAATAGGTACAAAGCAATGCATACACTTCACCCCTAGGGTCACTTTCCATTCCTAGTCCCCATTCTTCACTTTGCATCATTTTGTGCTTTACTTGTCCACTGGGCACACTATTCACCCCATGCTCTACAAGATCATAAGGTACACATCTCTTATCTACTTTATTTTATCAATTATTCACTCAGTAACATAAAAGTGGGGGAAAATGTAGACACAAAATCATGCACTTGGGTTAATTTTTTAGCTCCTAAAAGCATAATAACATTTATATGATTCCTAAGCAAGAAACCTAGTAATTAAAAACTACCTTTGGCCTATTTTATTTGTTATTTGTTTTCTATTTGGTCTTTCAAACCATACAACCTAGTTGAAACTTCACTGATTTATCTTTTATGACTTCAGACAACATCTCCCAACCAGGGTAGACGCACCTAGGCACTCTTGTCCCCTATGGGAACTCCTAACCCTTTCTTATCTTACTCACTCCTTTTGGGTATCTTTATTTTTTGGCATATTTTTCACTTATGGGTCGGCCTTCCATTTTTCAATTATGAAATTCAAATAAAGGAATCATATAAATACATAGTTATGTTTTCAAAATGAGGGAACAAGCATTGAGAATATAATATCATCACATAAATTTATATCCAAAGACACTAAAGGCATCTAAATAATATCCATTCGAGGGACAGGGGTTACATTAACTCTGTATACACTACATAGGAAGGGGAAACTCATTTTATTCCATCCATACATGTTATACATTTCTACATTCTAGATCTAGCCCGCTATCAAGTATAACTTGCACTAGGGAATCTTAGGGAATCATTATAACACACACACATAATAAATACGTAGAGTTTGAGTTGTAGTGAAAATATTGGTTGTAAGTTCACTCTCGAGGTGACCATCAAGGTCAATCTGTCTCCCCATTCTGCATCTTTATTTTTAGGTTTGATGTGGTTTGTAGGCTTATGCAGGTGAACACTTTCTTTTGCATGTTACAAGTATCTTCGGTGATCCAAGAGAGTATGCCAAGTGATCAACATGGAATATTTATGACACCCTTGTGATAAAAAAATACCAAATTCAAAGCTTTTACGTAGTCATGGATGCCCAGATCCAGTCATTAACACCCATGCACCCCTTTCCTACTGCAAGTGCCCATGCCTAGCCTAGTTCGTGAACTCCAGAATTTACAGAGGATAATTATGACATAGTTTTCACCATGTTCATTACTTCTCCATGCCCATATTAGTTCCATGTTTCATGGATATCAGCTAAGTCATCTTCTCATTATCTCTTACTTAGGGTTTCATACTTTGCATGTTATTTTACTTGTGTCATTATTATACCTTATTGTGTATACATCATTTACCATATTGGTGACTATGTAATACTTAAATTTAATTATTTCAAATTTATTTAATCATCATAAGAACCAAATATATTTTATTCCATTTTTTGACTGTTTCCACTCAATCTCAAACAAGATAGGAAATTGCCACTACAACTTGAAGTTACCTTTGACTTTAGCTAATTTGGAAAAAATGGAAATATAATATTGGTTCACATCCCCCACAATGTGAAATTTACATTTATTTAGAAAATAAAACAATCAGGAACATTGCAAATGAAACACACCACATGTAACTGAAAGAAAGCAAACTGAAACAAAATGCTACCAAATCATATGTGCGGACCCATCATTAGCGACTGATGAGAGGTCATTGTTAGACCTCAAACCTCCTATGCCTTCATCCTCTAGTTAGATACTACTAACTTAGGGAAATTTGATTAAATGTAACTCATTTTTTAGGAGAGAGAGAAATTCCTCCCAATTTTGATAGTCTTACTAGACATTGGATTCCACCAAAAATGCATCTGTAAGACTTTTTTCTTTTTACAACTTTTACAATGACGTAATTTTAATACTTGATTCACATCCACAACTTGACTTACAACATTCAATATATCCTATATACACATGATCTATAATAAAAAGATAATTACAAATCTAAACAATGAAAAATTGAAAAACCAAGAACATGTACTTAGAAACACATACAAATACTATATTTGTAATGTTAATTAATCATAAATCAATGGACGTAAATATACTAAATTTTAAACAATAAACACTGTTACTTTTGGAAAGTGGTGACTTTATATTTTACAAACACACAATAACAATAGTTGACTAGGAAAATAAAATGCAAATAACTCTTGACTTTCCATGATAAAATTGAAATAAATAGAGACTACTTAACACTCGCAAGCAGGGGTTGAAATTAAGAACCGTTTAGACATTTTTCATGATTTTATCTATTAAATACTTGCAAAAATTTAATTTGATTGTCACATGTGACTTGCATATTTTCATTATGACAGTAATTTTTCTATAGATTTATATGTAAATCATATTAAAATATATAAAAAATATTTAAATATATATAAAATAATCATTTTTATATTCTATTAACAATGTAAATATAACACTAGTTTACATTTTTGAAGGGAAATATTTGAAAATAACCATAACCTAAATTTTTTTTGACATGTAAAAGTGGTTGTCAAACTCAAGCCCTTCTCACAATATTACTACAATAAAATGAAAAAAGAGTGTAAAGTACCTCCTAAATGTGTGACTATAGACCACTTTGTAGAGGTAATAATACATAATATCTAAAATCAAAGACACAAAATATAATTATAATACTATTTTTGTTTTCAAAATTTCCCAGAATGCATTCATGGAAGTTTGCCATGCATGCAGAGAAGATTATGAAAGTCTGCACGAAGGTGAACTTGTCAAAACTGCATTGAACAAAAATAAATTTGAAATCCTCCAGTATTAATACAAATAGACCATACATGGAGGAATATCAACTAGCAATTGCACATGAGTTACAAATTACACTAGAGAGAATGACAATATCATGTTTGTTGGAGTTGTGATTTTGAGTGAAATATATGCTTTTTAAAATTGTTTTAAGTTTTTTTGTGATGGAGAGGAGAGAAAAATGTAATACAAACGATTTTTTTTTGAAAAAAAATACCTCCCATTTTATCATGAAGGATGTTCATACCTTGCTCCAAAACTCTTATCTTACCTAAATGTTATGGCCCTGCTTTGGATAAATTCTAAGTGAACCATTTCGATTTAATGAAATAGGAAGAGGAGATAATCAACTTTTTCTTTAGCATCCAAAATATACACCTAACAAATCTCCACCAAGTACCACAATGAATGAAGGAAACAAATATTAGCATTTGATAGAACTAAACAAATCCTACAATAAGAAATAATGTACAGAATATTATGATCTCTTATAATTAGTTCAATATCAGGTCAATTAACTTGTAAATGTAAGTCCACACCAAAACACTAACTGGGGGGTACTTGATAAGAAACTTAAAAATTTGCTTGGCATATGATAGCCTTTCTTAAGCAGAGGTTGTAGACTTGCATGGCATATACATGCCAGTTATGGAAATGATCTATTACCGTGTTTATCATAGTAATATTAACTACGCCTTGTAGTTACGGGTCTTAATTAGATGGAGACCTATTGTGTTGCAATGGCAATGACATGAAGTAATGATAAAATGTGAAGTTGATATTGTTGGTGATGATAATTTTGATGATTGTTGGTGAAATATTATAGAAATTTCTAATTATACATTTGCATTCTTCATTTTATCCTAACTTGACTTCGATATTTTTAACTTAGCACCGATAATGTGCATGGAAAATACATACCTTAGCCTTTTTATGACATAAATTATTGATTCCATCGCCATAAAATGCACTCAAATCCCAGAAAATGTGAAAAAAATACGTAACAAAATTCATATGATTTCTAACCTCAAGTGGAAAATTGAAACATAGCAAATTCTAGTGCAAAAACTCTAAAACTTAAAATAAAAAACCTTGTCGTGCAACCAAACGAGTCACAATAACATATATAATTATACATGATTGATTTATTCTCTCATTTTCCAAAGGTAGGTAGGCAGAAGGATTGGCACGATAGATCACATGTCAATGGAAATGTGACCAATTTTTTATGTTTTATGCTTCTAACAATTATTTATGTGCGTATCAGAATCATCCCACCGGATATAGAGTAGAAATTCATTTTAGTGAAGATGTTATATAGAGTAGAATTTTTTTGATAATGGATCACCTTATTGAACTGCTTTATACCTAATATGGTGTTCTCAATTCCATACATTCTTTAGGGTTTTCATAAGTGAAGTGGTGATATGGCCATGAAACACATATTTTACTTACTAATTATGTAGACTTAATATGTAAATGTTTTCATCATTTCTATTGATTGGTTTTGACTTTAAATGATCCTATGGATAAATATCCAAAATATTCTTAGCGTGGATGCATTCATGTTTTTATATACACCCTATATTTAGTTTAATTATTGCTATATTCAAATTCTGTCTCTCACTCTAAACATTCTCATTCATTTAAACAATAATAATTGTTGTCGCACTAACATAAAAATTCTAATATACTATAATTTTATATAAAAAATATGATACCATAATTGAAATTAAAAGCAATAATACATTTTTAATGTTTAAAACATTAAAATTTGTTTAAAACAAATTAATATTACTTCATTTTTTTAAAATAATAAACTATATACTTGCCTACGTGTTATTATGGAATATGATTTAAAAATATACTCATACACTAACCATAACAAAACTATACATATCAAATTTGAAATTACCATTTTTTTTAAAAATTATAATTAAATTATGGTACGCAAAGCACACGAAATCCCTAACGAATTTCACATAACTATTTTGAAAACAACACCACCAATCCTCTTAGAAATATGGAGTTTGTGGGCTCAAACTTGACTGCTGCTCAGAGTTGTTTCCCAGGGAGGTCAATAGCCAGTCCATCTGTGCTTGTCATGCAGAGCTCACTAGACATGAGGCTGCCATCCGTCAGACATTTTGTCAAACAGTTCACTTTCCTTATACATCCTTCCAAACTTTACATACATATCTAACAAAGCATTTGCAACTATAACATCAGATAAAAATCTATTTTTCATTATGCTTTGATGGATGTTCGTTCCATATCCTAAAGCTCCCATTTTGGCAAAGGCCGAGAGGATGGTAGAAAAATTTGAACAGTCTGACTTTACACCTACCAATTTCATTTACTTTAAATTTTCTAAGGCCTCATCAACAAACCCATTTTATGCATATCTGAAAACCATTATAGTCCATGAGACAACATCTATTTGTAGCATATTGTAAAATAGTTTCCATGCCTTGTGTATGCTTCCACATTTTACATACACATCTATCAACTTACTTGCAACTACAACATCTGACAAAAAATCAATTTCGGTTATGCTTTGATGGATGTTCATGCCTTGTTCCAAAGCTCTTATTTTGGTACATGATGATAGAACATTGGCGAATGTGAACTAATCAGGTGGGACACCTGTTCGTTGCATTTGGTGAAATAATTTTAGTGCCTTGTGAGGATATCCATATCTTATGTAAGCTACGATTATGATTTTCCATGTGAAGAGGTCTCGTTCAATCATTTGGTCAAACACTTGGTGAGCATTAACCAAACATCCACACTGGTCATACATGTATATAAGAGAATTTTGTAATACTTTGTGGATTGAAAAATTAAAACCACTCTCATTGATGTGGGAGTGGATTTGCTTATCTTCTAAAAGGGATTTCTTGGAAATGCAGGTCTGCAAAAGTTTAAGGTATATGGAAGAGTTTACATGGGGACTGTGTGTAGTAAGCAGAATGTGTAGCACCTCTTTCAACCAATATTTCTCTACATAATGCTATCAGATTGAAATTGGTAATGGATGGAATTGGAATTGTATGGTTATAAATGAAGCGTTGGAAATTTGCATTGTTATTCAATCTACTTCTACCACACTGAGAATAAAATACTATAATTGTATGTCCTCAAAAGTGTTTTTATAGGCATTTATTAATTATCTTGTGAATGAAAGTAATTCAAAGTTCTCAGATGTTAACCAAGAAATGCAGAAAATGAAAACATAAATACCGTGAAATTTTTTCTCCTGTTAAAAGTTGTAGCTGGGAAATATTTTTGTGAGGAGGCCCACCGGGTTTTGACATTTTCCAGCAGGAATATTTTCAAAAGAGACACCTACGGTGTAATAATGAGTTGTATCTTGGAACTTGAAGATGATATATTGCAAATATTTAAAAAAAAATGTGACCCTTCACATGACATGAAGGTAATATATGTTTCATGTCTATACTTTTCACATACTGAAAATTGTTAGCTAATTTATTTCAACTTGCTAACGACAAGCGTTAACTATATAGCTTTGTACATTCCTTTAATGCTTTAACCAATAGTTTCTTAGTTATTTTTATTCAACTTTATAAAAAAGGTTGTACATCAAAACTCAAAAAAATTCAAGTATCGTATTAGCGAGCATGTGCTTAAATTAAAAACTATTATTATAAATATGTCACATCTCGTACACCATAGTCAATTGGATGATATTTTTTCAATACAAGTTTACTTCAACCTATCAAAGATAAATAAATGTTTCACACATACCAATATTTAAATTAAAAATATTAGATAGTTATAAACTATGAGATCAAGATCCTCGTAGAAAAAATGCTTTAACATGGGACTACTATCTTACATGTAGTGGCTCAAAAAATATCAAAGTAAAACACTACTCAAGGCTAATGCTAATGACACATCTACTTTTCAAACTAATAATGAGGGAAAAATAAAATCAATATGGTAGCATAACCCTATAACTTGTTTGTCCTATCTTTTGGAGAGTGAATATAGTTCATATGTTTATTAGAGAGTCCTCACAAAGTGTTAAAAGGTTTTTTATATGCAACATGATACTTTTATCTCATCAACATTAAATATTGACTTATTGTTGTATGAACTATTTTAAATAAATACAGGTCACACACAAAGATAGTAGGTGTGTGTGAGGTAGGCACAAAGGGGTGTGTACTAGGCAGAATAGAAAATGTGCAAAGGATCGAGCCTAGACATGGACTATCCCAGAGTTAGCCAATTTTGGGATCACGGGTTAAAAATAGACGATGCCGAGTTTGATTACCGATTAAGCAATGTTCCAAATCTAGAGAAAAGTGTGGAAGCTTGGTGGTAAAGAAAGAGTTATTTTAGGATAAAGCACTTGAGAGATGGAGATCAAAAGTCATACATGTATCACAATAATAATATGATTAAAACAAATGTTATTTATAGATTAATCTATTGTTAGGATTAACATGCATGCTCTGTAGTTTCTTTTATATGTACGCATGCCTATTATTGGAGCATGATTACTATTTTGAGATGCATGGGAAGTGAAGGGAAAGTCCCAACCCCTATAAATATGTATTGATCTGTGTAAATTTAGACACCATGTATTAGACTGAATCTATAGTAGAGTTATGTTGCTCTAATGAACTGACACACTGGAATCTCTGGTGATTATTGTTATGTATTCAACTTTTGTTATGTAATATTTTGAGTATTAATGGATAATTGTGGATGAAATTTGGTAATTGATATATTTGAGTATGGAGACTACATAATACAATTGATCCTAGTAATTTTTTGATATGTTATGTTTCTTTATTACATGTGTTTCCTTATGACATCTGTAATGGTTTATATCTGAATGTATGTTGGATAATGGAAATCATGAACATGCATGTTAAGATATTGATAAGATAACACAAAGGAATGACTTGGTTAGCTTCATGTGCTTTAGGTCAGTGCTCACTTTTGTCTGGATGAAATGCCAACGTGTATAGGAAATTAAGTACATAAAACAAGACTACATTTTGGTTCCATTCCTGGGACCTATTTTCAAGATGTTTTTCAGGATGTTGTTTGTAAATGGCATATCAATTGAATCTGGAGAGTATTGAAGGATGGATAAACAAAAGACAAGACAAGTTTGTGTAGAGATATATCACTAGAACTGATTTTGATGCACACAAATGGGTGGAAGAAAATATGTATGATGTGATTTATGAGACGTTTTTCATATTTTTTCTAGTAGAGTTATATGACTGGATATTAGAATATGTGATAGGGAAGTGCTGGAGTTATAGGCTGAGACCTTGGACAGAGAAAAACTACCAAACTCTTATTAATGCTGATTTAGAGTGGAATAGAGCTGTAGATCGTTGGTGGGCTAGAGTATTGTGCAACTATATTTTAGATTACGTTATCTCCATGTATATGTGTCCTGAAGAAACCAAGTTCCATTTCTTGCGTGAACCCAAATGATATTACTTATGCACTATACCTTTATCTATCAAGATCTTGATGATAGAGCTAGATTTAGAGCACCTCACTATGGCTAACTAAACTCCCATTGCGCGCAGGGGTAGGAGAAAGTGTGGTGAAGATGGAGGACCTAGTGGTAAAACTGGAGAGAGAGGAAATATGGCTTAGATATAATGAAGTGTAGGAAAGGGAGATAGAAAGAGAAGTTGCAGAGTCGATGGTGTTGAGGGAAGAGATGGCTCATGAAGGATTTGAAGTTATCTTGGAAGACAAGGAGCCACAAAATCTAGTTCTCCCCAACATTAGGTAAGTGTAGTAGAGAATCCCCTTTGGCTTTAGATGAGAGAACGTATGAGGAAGCAATATTGAGGACCGCAGGTGTGCATCTAATCCCACCTAGCAACCTAGCCCTTGTGCATGGTGTTATAGTTCTAGAAGTAGTCATTGAGAAGTAGGCTAGTGAAAGTAAGAAAACAGAGACAAGTAGGTATCGGTTTGTGTTACATTCAAGGGAAAGAGTTAATAGTGCACCCATGGAAACATAGTCAACATCATTGTTTAGAGATTTGATTAGAGGAATATTTTCTGGCGTGTCATCAAGACACAGTGTGAGCACACATAACATTGGGAATATGTCTGGAAGTACTAAAACTTCACACACTATTGGACTTTAGTTTATAACTACAGTTGGGAAGCATGGAAGTACATCCATTGGTCTGGTGCCTACTATAGGAGGGTTAGGTGGATCAGGAGGATCAGGATCAAGCGGATCAGGTGGTTCTGGAGGTAGAGGAAATACTAGTGGTGGTTTTGGTTCTAGATCTGGAGGATAAGACCCTCATTCCCATTAACCCCCACATCAACCTCAACAAGTGTATGATGAGATGTCTCTCCACTTACCTGAATATAGAGGAATTGAAGATGTAGTAGAGCATGTGTACAAGTGTGAGCTACTATGATGCACCAAAGGGATTATAACTTCAAATAGAAAAGCAAGTCAGTTTGCTACTACTCTTCAAGGGAACGTGCATAATTGTTATAAAAAGTATGATCTATGTTAGAATGCGGTGGATTATGATGCTATTTATTTTGCGTTTCTAAAAAAAGTATCAGTGCACTCAAGCACATTAAGAAAGGATTATCTAAAAGCGTAAGGGAATATGATGTGTGCTTTAAAACTTTACTATCAAAGTTATCCTATGACATACATCTGAGTCAAAATGCACAATGGTTTGTTGGTGGGTTATTGACTCCTTTCAGACGAGCACTATTTCATAAGACTTCTATGGACCTAGGTGAGCATTTGGGAACCACTCTGTGTACTGAGGTTTTTGGAAGCATTGATACTAGAGTAAGCCTATTTTTAGAGGCATAGATCACATCCATGAGGAAGCAACTATAAAAAATTTCTGCTAATTGAGCTCATGAGATGGGTAGTGGAATGTAGTGTACATATTGTGAAGGGTAAAGACATACTAAAGAGAATTTCCCACACAGGTCAGTGTGCACACTGTTATTTTACTATGAAGTCTGTCACCTAAATCTTGATGTTCGAGATTGTTCATTATTATGGCATGCACTTACAAAGAAGGTGTCCACGTATTGCAAGATTTAGAAATCCCACACTCATGAAATCAATGACTTCAAGCTGATTGATCACATTCATGAAGCCATTGAGACAAGAGTGCACCATATGGGGGTGGCTAGTAGATCTAAGGAGCATGAAGTCCATAACTATGAAGGATAAAGAGGCCAAGGTCGCAGTGGTGGTAGAGGTAGGTTTATAAGAGGAAATTATTATACTTGTGGATCTCTTGATCATTATCAACGTGAGTGCCCTCAGAATATAACTTTCTGATGGTGCAGAAAGCCAAACAAGTTGGAAGATTATCTAAAGCTATATGAGCACATGTGCAAGACTCATAAGAAGGAAAAGGGCTTCTAATAAATGGATGCCGAAGAAGACCCCTAATCTTAAGTTATAGATTGTTATGGTGACTATGTACGTTGAGGCTGCACGAAAATGCAAGATGTTGAAGGCTAAGCCACTTATTACAAGGGAAGAAGTATTACATGCCAAGTATCCAGATGCTATGCACATGAAGGAGTTTATCAGGATACCATGAAAGTTATTTAGGTGTTGCAGGGGGAAATACAATGTTTAAAGGAACAAATGAGTGACATGGATCATGCAAGGAAGGTTGAAATCTCATAGAAGGATGTAGATGAATTGAAAGAGGTGTGTAAGATGTTGCGATGGGAGACCATAATTACATTTTTTAGAGGAGTGGTTGTGAGAAAAGGTACCTCACATTGGGAATGAACACAAAAGACATATATTTCATGTAAATATACCACCTCAAAATCATTAATTTGACAAAGAGATTACACTTGATGTAGTAATTGATGGTTGGTTATTTGGAAATATTATGATTAATACTGGTGTGGAAGTGAATGTGATAACTTTGGATGCTTGGAATTAGATGGGTAGACCAACATTGCAACCATGCTCAGATATACTTTATATGGAAAATAGAACTAGGGTCATGCCTATTGGGTTACTGAAGGATGCATCTATTGCTATTAAAGGAGCCACGTTTTTTGGAGACTTTGAGGTATTGGAACTTGCTGAAATAGAAAACTTCCCAACATTACTTGGGAGACATTGATGCTATGCAAACAAAGCATATTTTATTTTTGATAAGAAGTATATTAGATTTGAGAATGACAAGGAGTGCGTGATTATACCTCTTTATGAAAAGAAGGCCAAGCCCTGTGTTAATCCATTGAGCTTCAAAGAGATTAACAAAATATATGCTCACTCATTGCATGATCCAAAACATTTAGAACCATCCAAAGAAGGCGTACTTCATTTCGAAGACGTGCAGTCAGTAAGTGACACTATGAGTGTTAATTTTGATAGCTGGGATCATGGAACATATGAAATGATTGGAAGTGAATTGAAAAGACAAGTCACCATGATGATTAGACCACGCATGGTGAGGCAGTTGGGACTTAATAGGGTACTAATATACACTGCTGAGGGAAACCTTGATGTTTTTCTGTGCACCATGGAAGCCCAATGGAAGAATGAAGGTGACTAAAGAAATATTCTATTATATACTCTATATGGAACAACAACGCATTGGTGGGATACACATAGAGGAAACTTACTAGAATGGTGAGAAGTGAGAATATCCTTTTATATTAGGATCATAAGGAGAAATTTTCCTTCTCAGATATGTGAATTTCATGGAAATTCATCTGCCTCTCATCACATCTAGGAGTGTGTGAGATCTTGGTCGTAGGGCAGGGAGGCTTTACCACCATCACTCTCGATACATAAATTCTACTCCACCTTATGTGGTTGCGCACGCACATGTTATGTCCATGTAGAGTTAAAAAGGGAGACTGCTAATTTGCAAGAGATGACCTAAAGTATGATTCATACTTTTGATTATTTTTGTACTAAACCTTTAGTCAATGAAGCACTACAAATTATGAAACATTGGGAGATAATGCGAAGGCTGAAGAGATAATGTTGGAACTATTTGAAGAACCTAATCTTGAGGTGTGCCTGGATCTTGAGGAAATAGATGAAGAAGAGATGGTATGCACCTAGAAGGAAAAAGAAAAGGGAAAAATTGTGTACATGATCGATGATGAGGAAGTAGATACATTGAATGTTAACCACATTGAAGGTATGCGTGAATAATGAACATAAAAGATGAGAAATCTCACACATATTACACCCCTATGAAGACAAATAAGGTTAGCATTATTACATATATAGAGCCTAAGGAGTCAATTATTGGTGAATGCTGGTCTAAGCAAGAGGTGGCAAAGATTGTTGATTTATTGCGTGACTTTAAGGACTTATTTTTCATGGGGATATCATGAGTTAAAGGGAGTACACCTTCTTTAGGTGAGATGAAAATAAAACTTAAAGAAGGTGCACACCTAATTAGGAAGATGCCGTCCATGATGAATCCTAACCTACGCATGAAGGTCAATGAAGAAATCGATAATATGCTCAAATCTAGTATAATCAAGCCTATCAAGGAATCTGAATGGGTTATCCTTGTGATAATAAGCATTAAGAAGGATTAGAGGATACATATCTGTGTGGAATATCATGAACTTAATCTTGTATGTGTTAAGGATAAGATTTTTTTTGGACTATGTGTTTTTGAATTCATGTTACCATCCCTGCGTATTGTGCACACATGAGGACTAGTCGATGAGAAATTTGTGGAAGAGTGCATTGATAAACTAATGTAGTTAGAGGAGCGGCGTGCCACTACATGTTGGATTTAGAAGACCAATAAGGTGAAACATAAAGTATGACATGATATGAAAATTAGGAACAAGATATTTGAGGTTGGGAATATGGCTCTTCTATATGATTCAAAGTTAGCATGCCACCCAAGGAAATTGAAATTGGATTGGTTGGGAGCTTTTGTAGTAACAAAGATACTTTAGTCAGGCACTTTTTAGTTGCAGGCTCTAGATTACACTTTATTACTTGATTGATTTAATGAGAGTAGGGTGAATCCATATTATAAATTAAGATTCTTAGTGTTTGTAATAAGGTAGTATTGCCACTTAGATTAGATTTCCCTTTTATGTGTTTCCTGTCATCATTGCTATGCTTTTTCATTTTAGTTCTATGTTTTTTTGTAATAAGTGTGCTCGTGCGCATGAGCTAATTACTATTTATTAAATTCATGTGTAAATAACCACACATAATTTTATTGTGGGGTGGATCAAGTATAACAAAATATTTTTTGGCTTCCATTTTGGTACAGGTTGGCTCATCTAAGGATGCTTCCTGAGAGATTTGTGTGAGAGAAAAAGGTGTTACAGGTGCTATAGATGAAGGTACTCTGAAGAAAATCACTCAGATTGAAGACCACATGCTGGGAATGATCACAAATATTAATGCAAGGTAGGCAGTGACATGATAAGCTACTTGGTATATGGCGCAGTGGATTATGTACTTTAGCATAGGGAGGCATGCGGAGGAGGTCTGTGGCTTGTGAAGTAGTAAATTGTGCCAGAAGGTTATGAGTGCAGTGTGCGAGTAGAAGTTGTGGAAGAAATAAAAAAGCACTAAATTTAATTTATTAATAAAGTGAATTAATAGTTTGGGTTAAGAGAAAAATAAAGTTGGTGAAAAAGTATAAAAAGGGTCAAGTTGTCGTCATTTGCTACCTTGCATTTGAAGAGAACTTGGAGAAAAATAGCTATCAAGCAGCTTTGGGAGAAAGAGTGAAAGGAGGGAAAAGCAATCTAGAGCATCATGTGAAGATGTGTGTGGATCCTTAGAGGAAGACAAGTTGAAACCAACAGTCGGGCACGAGAAGGAGAGTTTGCGAGTGATTTGAACAACTATGGATTCACAACGCATGTATAGTGAAGGAAGTGGTATAATAGAGTACCTAGGGCATGGATTTTACAAAATGACAACGAAGGGAAGGAATCACTGGAAAAAAAGGGCTGAGGTCAAAGTGGAATAACCCTTAGAAGAAATCTATTCATAAATGTAATTCCCATCTGGAGTACTTATATTTGAAATCTGGAAGTCTAAACTCCCTAAATTTAAAAATTAGCGAAGTATAATCATAGAGCATCCAAGCATGAGAAGAGTTTGAAGGAGGATTTGGAAAGAGAGAGAGAGTACTGTCAGGGACGGATAAGGAAGGGAATACACTGGAGGATGACTCCATCTGCAAAGGAATTTTGAGAAAGTGGGAGTTAATCTTGCAGCTATTTGAACTTCCTTTCTTCATGAAACCCGTACACATTTGTACCATGGTGGCTTATGTTGAGGGTACATGAAGACTTCTTGTACTTCATGCGGAATGAAGGATTTGGATCATGAATCAATTGATTGAGCATGTTACAGGGCTGAAGAATTATAGGAGAAGACATGGGTTTGGATCCTTTGCATGCCAATGCAAAGATAGATGAGTTAGCTACAACTTTGAATTATGAGAAGGGAGGTAGGGTGCAACGATTATTGATAACCTTGATGATCATGTAACTAGGGTTGTAGCCAGGTTGGTTAGCTACAAGTTGGGCACATTTGAAAGGTGGATGGATGTAAATAAGATATTCCTTTAAATTGCACACCGAATGGTGAAACAAATCTCAATATAGCATTACGTGCAATTTGTTGTTGAGGGAATCATTAAAGAGGCAAGGCTGCAAAATGATGAAGGGGCAAATATAACTTGGGTCTTGATCCTAATCCTAATTGTTATTTAGGAGATTGGAGTATCTAATGGACCAAATGATCGACATGTGGGTTTACCCACCTATAAATAAATCTCTTACGTAGTTCAATTTTCAATGGGGTATACTTATGATGGCATGATTACAAGTGCATACAAGTCGAGGATTAACAAATGGTATGAAAAGTTTGAGGGGAGATTTTGAGAATGAATAGTGCATTACTGCATGAATTACCCATAGAAGTTAGGGAGCAAGTGAAGTTCACAGTAATGCAACATTATAGATTTGTACGCTTTAGGATGGAAAATGGGGAGATGGGCCCTTGGTGCAAGCTACCCTTTGCATTTAGTGCTCGCTACCCGCAACTACTCTGTGAACAAGAATAAAAGATGTGTAGAGATTGGTCTTGGATGCTGATAAAATTGAATCAGACTTGCATATTTTACGCGTGACCTACATAGGTACGACTCAAGGTCTTTGCATACTTAGAGATGGTAAGAGCCAGACACGTTAGTATTTTCACCCCTAGATGAATGTCACCATTATGGGAATTGATTTGTAGAGTACTTGTGCAATTGAGGATCGAAGACACAAAGTGGAATTGAGATAGAGGTTAGAGATTTCACCTTTTTCCATGGCCTAGAAAAATAGTGGTGCCACCAGTAAAGAGAGTTCATGAAGAGAGTCCCTAAGTGAAGAATAGAAGGAGGATGAAGAAGAAGGAAAAAATTGATCACTCACGATGAAAAAAAATGTATTATACAAAGAGGAATAGCGATGGCACCCGAAACCCTCACATCAGGGTAGCGTGAGAAAAAGATAAAGTTCAAACATGCAGAGGAACGAGAAGGTTATCTAGTAATTCAAAGATAGGTAAGGATTCAGACTTAGAAAATAAGGGAGAATCCATGCGTGAAGAGCTTGAGCAATAATAGGCAGAACAGTTAGCACAAAAGAATGTGCTACAGAACAGCAACAAATGCGTCGCCACTAGTGGGAGAGGGGAGTAAGAGTCCACCTAAATACAAAATGCCTATACAAGAGGAGACAGCATGATGTAAAAGAAACTGATGACACTTATGTAATCAAGGAAGATAAAGGCATAGGAGTGGGTATGGGTATAGGTACCTCTGCTCTAAAGAAGAAAGAGGAACAAAGGCGAAGGCGCAAAGGAAGAGTTGGACGCCCCCAATCACTCGCACATGGACTTTGTTAGATGACCCCAACAAGGTACTAAGGTCATGGTTTTAAGAGCACATTTCCAAATGAGAAATTGTATGCATGAGTAGTTAATGGATAGGGATAGAAGGAGTGTGCACGACACAAGAAAAATGCTAAGAAAAATGCTAATTTGTACAATCATGCTCGATTAACCTGAGTTCAAGGTGAGTAATCACTCCATTGGTATTATTACATTGAAGAATGTGTTAGGGAAGAAGTACAAGGTAGTCGACCCAAATCACTTGATAGATGAACAGTCATGCAACATGCCTTAAATAAATTAGTTACAGAGGTAGGATGCACATAAACATTGACGCAGGCATAAAAATGAAAATTTTAGTTATTAGATAAAAAGGGAAAAGATCACAAGGTCAAAAATTTGTAGAAGGACCTCTAAGGAGAGTAGAAGAGAACTAAGGAAGCATATGACATGGCCGACGCCATAGTCAAATAGATTTTGGGACAGTTCCCAACTATGGTAAGCCAATCTCTGATGTGATTATAATGATGAAATGGAGTACTTTAGAGGACTTGGTATGTATGCTTATGGACAAATATAAAGAGTAGTCATAGCGAGTCCTACTGTAGGAGAGAAGTTGCAAAGGAGAAAGGAAGCCAATAAGGTTGATTATTGAGGTCATAGATCACTAAGCTTGAGGATTTGTTTGTGCGAAGCTCAAGGAAGTCAAGTGGTAAGGCTAATGTGGCCTTTAATAGATGTCAGAAAGTGTGAGCCTATTCTTGAAATGTGCACATGGTTGATGAATAAATTACTGCTTAGGACTATCCCATGAGAAAACACCCACAAATAAAATTGAGCGCACCTTAAGTTGATGGCTGAAGTGTATCCAAACAGAAGGAAGTTGATTAAAGATAAGAAAGGACAAGTTAGAGTCTCCAGATAGGATCAGTTTCATAATATGGTACTCGAACCACATGGATGTAGATGAGGGGGTGAGTATGCACAGAATTGAAAAATGGTCGTAATTAAGGAACTCAAGAGTAGGGTTGAAGAGTTGGTGCCTGACCAAGTACTCAGGGATTGTATGAGGTGGCACCCAGGAAGGATTTAACAGAACTTGATGAGTGGAAGAAGGATGGTGAGTGAGATAGATGTTGAAATTACCAGATATCTCTTGACAACTAATTGTGGCCTGAGTCCAATTTTTGAGTTGGGTGAGGATGACTCATATTTGGCCATTGAATTATTAGTTCTTGTTCCTACTATTTATACATCATTTTTTAGTACAAGTTGATCAAAGCATTGTCCGAGGATGACAATCCAATTTAGTGTGGGGTAATGTTGCACTTCTAAAATTTCACTAAGTATATATCGCGCATGTGAGGTAGGTGTTAAGGGGAGTGCACGAGGATAGGCACAAAGGTGGGCACATAAGCGTAGAAAAGACTTCATGCGAAGGCTCGCTACCCATAGCAGGAAACTATCTCGGGTCTTAGTTAATATTGGGAGCTACAAGCTAAAGATAGATAATGTCCGAGATTGAGTGGCGTTTAAGAAAGGTTCTCATATTTAGAGGAAAGCATGGAAGAATTAGCGATATGAAGGAAAAATCTATTTTGGGATAAAGCACATGTGAGGTGATAGATCAAGGGTCATGCAAAGTTCACAGCTAATAATAAGATTAGAATAGAGGTTATCTATAGGTTTAATCTATTATTAGGCTTGGTGTGCATGCTGTCCTAGTTGTTTTGGTATGCATGTATGGATATTATTAGAGCATGCAGTATATTTTGAGATGCATGGGTGGTGAAGGGAAAGTCCCCACCCCTATATATATGTATTTTATCTACATAGTTTTGTACACCAAGTATTGGACCAAATGTATTGTAGAGTTATGTTGCTCTGATGAACTAACGCGCATGACTCTCTGGTGATTATTGTTATGTATTCAACTTCTATTATGTAATATTTTGAGTATTAATGGATAATTGTGGATGGATTTTGGTAATTGATATATTTGAGTATGGAGACCACAAAGTACAATTGATCTTAGTAATGGTTTGATATGTTATGTTTCTTTATTAAATGTGTTTCCTTATGACATTTGCAATGGTTTATATCTAAATGTATGATGGATAATGGTGATCATGAACATGCATGATAACATACTAACAAGAAAACACAAAGGAGGGACCTGGTAGAATTCACACACTTCAGGTAAGCAATTAGTTCTGTCTGAATGGAACTCCAATGCACCTAGGCAATTGATTACAAAAAACAAGACTACACTCATCTAGGCCTCTAACTAAGAACCACTACGAGAATTCATATTGTAAGTATCATTTAGTTTTGATATATTATACAATAATATTATTTATATTTTAAATAATATTAAGGACAACACTATTTAATTATATGGTCACCATAAGTTATATTAAATGAATTAGTCATATAACATAATCAATTCTTATGTAGACACCTTAATTTTTTAATTAGGTATTTGAAACCATTGATTTGGATTATATCCCTTAGTTAAGACTTATGTGTATAAATGGATCTAAAACACACTATTTAATTATTTCTTAAGGATTGAAAACATTTTGTAATCTCACATTCCATTACTTTATAAGTACTCATAAATATCCTACAACCCCCATTAGGAACTTATAAACCTTCAATTATAGTTTTTATCCCTCCTAGAGACTATTATAAGTATAAGCACCTATTATCGGTACCCTACATTGTTTATCCAAACTCATAGTTTCATTCAAAATATTAAAACATGTCTTTATATTCCTAAACCATGTCAATACCCTTGTTAAATCACATTTTACATGCAATAAATATATATTTCACTCACCGTAAATGACTTAAACCAACCACTCAAAAACTCATTCTAACCCATTTTCACTCTGACTTTATAACCCCCCAACTCCCTCAAAATAATTCTTAACCATCTTCATTTCTCCCCATACCCGAATCAACCCATTTGAATGTGGTTGAAACCTCTTACAAGTGGGGTTCTCCACTTTTTTTCGATCGCTAGGAATTCTAACGAATCACTGGTGATTATTTAAAAAATGTCGAACTTCCATAAACATGATCTTTAGGCATTATAATGAATCTCTATTACTCTATAGACTTATATTCACTGTATTTCATGCATCATGGAACCCTCATCATCCCTTCCAAATCCTTGGAA
This sequence comes from Taxus chinensis, assembly GCA_019776745.2. Lineage (NCBI taxonomy): Eukaryota > Viridiplantae > Streptophyta > Pinopsida > Cupressales > Taxaceae > Taxus > Taxus chinensis. Next base: position 599,574,874 of record CM034154.1, on the reverse strand, counting down.
TATTTACACACTCTTTGAGATTCCCACCACATTGTGTTCTAACATTTCTCAGTAAAGGTAAGATTATGACTTCTATTTTCATATTCAGTTTGTCAATAAGTCATATTAAAGACCACATCAATATATAAATCACATGTTTCATATCTAATTTTTATCCTATTTAGAAATCAACCTTGTTCACAGTAATTGCCAATGATTCATCAGAATCGCTAGAAACCACACCAAATAGTTAGCAATCACTATCTTTTAATCACATTCCTCATATTTATAATCAATATATCAACCTATTTTCTATCTGATCTACCTATTTTGAAGTTATTTGTTTCTATAGATTACTATACCAAGTCAGGCACATCCAATTACAAGCATATATGACCTTCTTATCATCCAACAAACCTTTGTCTAGGATAAATTCAACATTACACACAAGCTGAGACTTTGTGCCATCTCTTTGACTCTAGACGCTAATGACATCGAAGATCAAATTGAAGTCATACAAGAATAATGAGACATTGCTGAACAAGATTTTCTTGAGTATTTTAAGGAGTTAAAGCTTGTCATAGCCTTTTCTTCTGCTTCTTATCAAGTGGAACATGATATCTCTATCCCTTTGGAGTTCTAATCACCCTCTTATTGTCAATTATTTTACTATCATTATAACTTAATTGTAAAATGAATTGACTATTGACCTAGATTATTGGTTCTTGTTATCACCAAATCACAACACCCTTCGAATGATCAAGTGATGAATAGGGAATTCGATGTGATTGGGTAACATGGGATAACCTCTCAAACTGTGGGAATTTTGGCTTGAGGTGAACCTCCGGAGAAGGACAACTTCCTCTTCATAAAATATGAACTACACTACTCCTAATGTAATAAAAACAACTAACTAGAACTATACTAAAATTTCTAGGGGATTAGGTAGAGAGATTTGTAAGAAACAAAACCTACTCTAAGAAATGGTGATGTACCAAGAAAGGATTTTTATAGACATGTTTTCTATCTTCCAGTGAAGAAGGATGAAAATGAGAAGGATGAACAAGAACTACAAGCCAACTGCATAAATAACTTCACTCCCAAATAAACACAATGACTCCCAAAACCTATAATGGAAACTTGAAGTTTCACAGTATACCTGTAAGCATGAGAAAAGAAAAAAGAAGTATAAAAAATAATGAAAGGACCGATAATTAGTCATAGAAAATAATTTCTATTACTTCATCACATACACAATGGCATCATTATAGTAGGAAGAGGCAATGGTTGCCATTAGAATCTTTAGAAGAAAGACTTGAGAGTTCCCAAATCTACAACACCTTAGCTTGTGAAAAGAGAGAGGAATTAGAAAATGTCTAACTCCTTGAAATGAGTTTCCCATTTACATTTATAGAAAATCCAAGCTATGAGAGAAAGGAGGAGAAATCATAAATCTTGGGAAAAATTATAACAGATAATGGCCTACATGCTTAATTACATCATTAATTGCACCTAGGAAGAACATTCACCCCATCATGCTCCCATAAATTCAAAAAATTGAATTTATCCACATTTAAATAAAAATAATATTTCTAATAAAATGCTAAGGCATTCCGGCCTTTTGAGGGGACCCACAAGGTTTAACTTGCTTTTGGGGGGGTTTTTAACTGATGATTGGCCAACTAGCTCACCAACCAACTTGGTAAGCTGGTTGGGGAGCTCCTTGCTTTGAATGGAGTGGAGGTATCCTTATATTCTCCATCAATTCATTTGGTTAGCCGTTTCATGTCAGACTTATCACTCCCAACTTTGACCTCCACACTAACTTGGATGACTTGATATTCTTCTTCTTCCTCATGAGTTGCCACATGACTGTATTGATTGACAGGCTCTTTATATGTCCTTTGGTCGCTGACACATTCTAAATTTAAATGGTAACTCACCTTATGTTATCAGGCCCATTCGGTCATCATGTTGGACCCCTCTAACTTGGCATGGTTTTCCACTTCAATTTTCCAACTTCCCCTCTAATGTCGAAAGATAGCTCCAAGTGTCCATCATCAAGCACGTTGGGAACCTAACCTCCATGTTTTGCATTGAATGATGCTTTTGATCCCGAGGTAGGATCATTAGATTCTTTGAAAGATGTTTCATACTCACCCAATGACTGAGCATCTTGGAACCCAATTCGATCTCTCGACACCTAATTCAGTCTCTTGATGACACATGTTCCACCAGCTTCGCATTAATGGCCTACCGACTCAGCTTTAGACTTGCCTTGGCTTCCTCTAGCAACATCTACATAACGCCCTTGAGTGACACCCCTACCATTTTCCAGATAGGTGGTTGATTCAACATTTTCCATGAGACTCGGCCAAATTGAAGACTGACTCCCCATTGACTTGATGTATAGCTTGAAAATATCCCTAAATTAGCTCTCTCAGACCCCAAAGTATGATCACCACTTGTCATGCCAATCTTGGCATGGTTTCCTCAACACAATAGTATGATAGTCCAAAATGGTGGATTTCATACTTTGGATGACATTCCACCCATAACCAACTTTACTATCTGACCCCACGCTCTCCAATTTTTTACTAGCTCACTATGTACTTCATGAGCTTTCCACCGAGTTACCTCGAGCTCACCATTTTTTTCCAGCTCAAACTCAGCTCGCCTTGTCTACTTGACTTTCCTTATTTTCTCAGCTCCCCTTATCTACTCGAGCTTAGCTTCATGATACATCAAGCTAACAACATGCTCAGCTCCGAGTTGTTTCAATTTTATGTGACCAAGCTCATCTGTTTCAATACATGCCCAAACTTCAAACTTTAATCATTTTCTACTTATTCTCCAAGATATCTGAGTGTAATCCATCTGAGCCCTGTGCCATGTAACGAGCTCCACTCATCTCAGTCACTCGATCGGACTTTACTCCAAAAGCACATATTCACTGAGTGGCTTGGCCTCAACTCAACCCCCACTCGAGTCATATCCTTCTCGTCACTCCACTTGATACCACATGGACTCACCATTGGTTTTATCTCAGTCGACTTAAAGATGCATCCTTACCTTGGTATTATGCCGAGCCATTCACTAGTGATCTCATTGTGTTCGGTAGCCTTCACCAACTCTATTTCTTACTAAAACTTGTGCATGACTTGGGTCACTTCTTTGTTCCTTAGCCAAGCCAAACTCAGTATGCAAACTCCTGAGCTCATATTCAAATTTTTATTCTTAAGAGCCCCTTGCTCATTGTGAACACCTCATTGTTTACCCATGCATGGTCATGGACAACTCGTGTTCTTTGATGATTCAACGAACTCACTCGCACCTCGTAACTTCTCTACATGACCAAATGAGCTATTCAAATATCCTCTATTCATAGTCTGAGCCATGGATTCAATTCTAAACTATTTGCATTTACCTCTTGTGATCCATCCCCATCATCTTATAGCCAAGCCGATTCACCTAAGTGCTCATCATCCTAGCTCATTAAGCCATGCATGAGCTCACCCGAGATATTAGAACAACTCGGCCAATTTCCACATTTTTCTCTGTCAATATTTCCTTCCAAGTTATTCTTGCTATGTCTTGAATCAGTTCAAACTTGCCTCAAGTCCCTTCTTTTTTGCAAGCTCCTGAGTTTAATCCGCCTGGGTTTCTACCTGTGATGACTCTCTAAGCCTAAAACAACTTGACCGAGTTACTTAAATCCTACAATATTCCTTCTTCCAAGATTCAAACTTATAGTCATGATCCAAATAATACTCATGAACTGAGTTGATTTATCTTTAGTATGAATCCCTGAAGGCCTTCATTCATGTTTCATTCTATGATGAGCTAAGCTATGTTGCTTATCAAACCTCATGAGTGCTCTACACCCAGCTTGACCCGTGGCCCTAGCCTTAGCTCATTCAAACATGTTTTCATTGTGATCTTTGACACACCAAATCCCAAGTTAGCTCCATGATCCTACCCAAAAATAATGCTCAACAGATCGATCTCCAAATCTATGACGATTCACCTAAGCCATATTGAGATTTCCGCCTTGTTACGACCTGTGAGTCATTTCCTCACTGACTCAGTCTCTAATACTTGAGCTTTGAGTCCATGCCACCAACATGGCTCAATTCACCAAATTCAACTGCGATCTTGCTAAAATGAACTTGATTCATACTATTATAACTTATACATTTATTTTGGCTCACTCAAGCTATTCGGAAGGCTTCCTTTAGTATGCACAATGTGAGCTCGTTGAGTGGCTCACTAAGCTGGCTCAGTGACCTGTTTACGCTTGAGCCACATTTTGGTTGTTTTTGCACTCTTTCAACCTCTATACTAACCCTTTGAATTTTTTTGTAATTTTTCTCAAATTAAGAAGGCCATACAGATCGAGTAGAGTACCTTCAGGCCCGAATCCTTACTCTTTCCATTTCCAATTGATTTTTAAGAAATGAGGCCCTTGTAGAGGTAATTTCATAGTTCCAAACAACCCTTGAGCCTCCAAAACTTGAAAATTGAGGAAAATAATCCAATAAGATCCTAAACCCACCCATGATACCGTAATTCTCCTTAAATGCAAAAATTTACTTGAAATGACCTGAAATAATTGTGAAGGACTTTTCCAGTCCTAGGGTCAAATAGGCCCTTGTTGTCCCAATTTTTCCCTAAGGGGAAAAATTGGATAACATTTTTGGCGACCTCTCGGGGATGATTTCTTGCTAAGAAGTAGTCCAGTAGCCTTAAACCATCCATTTGTCATGGAGTCAATGTTGGCATCCCAAAATTGATCTGATCTTCATCATGGATCCTAAAATTCCTTCAAGCATTGCTGATTCTGGACCTGCTGATAATGTCTAAGCAGGAAGTATACTGAATTTTCTAATCACTTGACATCCCATAACATATTGCAGAGTTTTGTATGAAACATCTGCCGAGTTTGGGACATCATGGAACTCTTTTAAAACTTGAACTTTTTCCTTTTATCTGAGAACCTCACCTTTGACACATTGTGCAACAACTATGATGAAACACAACACACACAACAATGAGGAAAAAAAAAAGGAAACAAAAAATAACAACAATTTTCAAAGCACCTGGAGGAAAATACCTAACAAAACTATACAGGGGGAAAATGCTAAAAAACAAGCTTTGAGATGTATCCCATTCACATGAATGGGTTGTTCTTCTCCATTGAGTTTGGATAGGCAAAAAAAATTCACCTCCTTACAAGTTGTAATAATATATGGCCCACTGTAGAGAGTGTAAAACTTGGTGTGCATACTTGGTTTGGCTCTTTCAGCATCCCATTTGAGAACTAAATCTCCCTCTTTAAAATTCCTATTAGCCACCTTATTCTCAAAAGATTTATTAACTTGAGCTTGATGTTTTCTCCAAAGTATTCATGGCATTTTCGAAACTTCTTCTAACTCCATGAGCTTAGCAAACCTGACTGTCATAGGATCACTCTCCATAACCTCAAGTTGATGTGTTAACTTGAAAGAAGGTAATTCTAAGGATAGCAGAATTTTTGCTTCTCTTCCATATATGAGCATGAAAGGATAATTTCCGATGGCCCTTTTTGGTGTGATCCAATCTTCTCATAAAAGTAGTTTTAAGATGTGTGTGCCAAGTTCTCATGTTGGTTTCCATTGTGCATTTGATAATCCTTATAAGGTACTTATTGCTAGACTCATCCAACCTGTTTCCTTAAGGGTAATAATTGGATGAAGTTTTGAGATAAAATCCATTCTTAACAACCCATTCACTCAACTTCAGACTAAGAAAATCCATTGTGTTGTTTGAAATGATTGTAAATGGAACACCGAACCTTGTCATTATGCCCTTCTAGGAAATCAAGAACAACTTTTTCATTACCCTCATTCAATGCTACTACCTCTATCCATCAAGTAAAATAATCCATGGCAATAAGGACACATTTATGTCTATCACTAGATGGAGGATTGATTATTCCAATGAATTCTTATCCCCATTAAACAAAGGGATGATCAAATTGAATTTGTTGGAGGGGAAGGGCTACTAACCTTCCGATCTATATTGAAAAAGGCACATTCCTTACATGTATTTACCTAGAGATGGGCATCCTTGAATAAATCTAGAAAATAATAGCCAACCCTCATGATATTTGTGGTAGTTGTGTGTGCAGAGTAATGCCCTCCTAATAGACCATTATGAAACTCTTCAAGTATTTTAATTACTTTCTCTAGCCCTATACAAGGAAAGAGAACACCATTCAAATCCTTGTGAAAGAGAACATTATCTACCAAAACATAAGGAATAGAATGAAGAGGAAAGTTCCATCTTTGAGTCCTATCCATGTCAATAGGATATGTTCCTGAGAGAAGGAAAGCCTTCATCTGTTATTAACCAGTCAACCCGATCATTTTTCTATATCATTATTTAGAAACATCGCGTCCTTATCATCTTTTGATTCCAAATCTATGGCAAGCTATTGACACAAGTATTTACCTCTAACTAGCTTGGTAATCTTTATGTGCACATCATACTCCAACACCTTGGTAATCCATCCAACACGTTTCTTGTTCATATCTTTATTCAACAAAAAATCCTTAAAACCTAGATGAGACACCATGAAATAAATTCTAGTGTTGGAAAACATGTGCCTGAACATTTTCAAAGATCAGATGATAGAAAAAACTTACTTTTCAAAAAATGAATATTTGAGCTCATAGTATTTTAGAGAATGGCTGAAGAAAACAATTGGTTGGTTCATTAGATTGCCATTCTACTGAGTGAGGATCCCAAAAATACTCTCCTAACCTATAAAAGCATAGAGAATAAAATCCTTATCAAACCTTGGATTCACCAAATGAGGCGCTTGAGAAATATTTGTCTTAATGGATTCAAATCTCTCCTTTCCTTTCTTTGTCCATGAAAAAGGAATATTTTTCTTCAACATGGATGTTAACAGTTTAACCAATGCCGCAAACTGAGGGATGAATCTCCGCACAAAAATTATCATTCCTAGAAAAATCTCAAGACCTTTCTTGTGACTTGGGAGAGATAGGGAGAAAATTAAATGAATCTTCGTTGGATCAATAGAAATTCCTTTTGTTGAAACCACATGCCCTAGAAAGTTTCCCTCGTACATCGTAAAAACTGCATTTCTTCAGATTGAACGAAACCCCAAACTCTCTGCATCTCCTGAAAACATTTCGTAGATGTGCAATGTGATTTTCTACATGCTTGGAGTACATAGTTATATCATCAAGATATATTAGGATAAGGTCATTGATCAACCCCTTAAATGCCATGTTCATAGCTTATTGGAAAGTAGCTCTAACATTAGATAATAAAAAAAACATATTGTTGTAGCCATATGTGCACCACTTGGTAGTGAAAGACGTTTTGAATTGATCAGATTCTTTTACCAGAATCCGATTGTAACCCAATTATCTATAAAGTAAAGAAATTTTTTGCACTCTGATTTACTTTTTGGAGGATTTGTTTTCATAGATGGAAGAGGATAAGGGTCTTTCAATGAATCTCGGTTCAAGTCCCTGATGTCCACACATAATTGGATCTCCCTGTTCTTATTTCTCATGCGAAATAGGTTAGCTACCCAAGAGGAATGCTTGATTGGAAAAATAATGCAAACCTTAATGAGTTTGGTCAGCTCCTTTTTCATCAATGGCTCAATCTTGGGATTGTTTGGCCTCTGTTTTTGACAGACCGACTTAGCATTAGGATCAAGTTTGATGGCATGCTATGCTAAACCTGGGTCAAATCCACACAAATCTTTATAACTCCATGTAAAAACATCATTATATTGTTAACAAAGTTTGTAAAAAGCCTTTTTCTCCTTTAGGGTACACACTTCTCCAATCTTTAGGAAAATTTTCATTTGCTACCTCAACTTCTTCAAAATCATCCTCTTTGACTACCATATTAGCATTTTGTCTTCTAACCTAATCATCAAAATTAAAAATGGACTCAAGAGTAGCTAAGCCTTTTAGTAGCTTTTTTCTTTTCAACTATAGAATCTGGCCACTATACGCTTCTTGCAATTTAGTTTGATTTTTTGCTGGAAATTCTGCTTCTTTTTGTAGGAAAAGAATGATTTGTTTATCAATATTGAAAATTTTCCATCTACCAAAATTATCAGGAACTGCAATTAGATCAACCATTTTAATAGGCTACTGCTAATATTTCATAATATTAGTAGGGACATCATATTGTGAGCCAACTGTAGCAAGCCTATCAATATATTGATTTTGATTTCTATGAACCACGTGGATCCCGAAAGCCTCAAAATATTCAATTAAATCCCAAAATCGGTTCTTGTAAGATCTTATCAAATTATTTTTTTGACAGACTAAAAGATCTTATTTGATGTAAAACCAGTTCACTATCACAAAAAATAATCTAGGTGTTGATCCCTTTCTTTTGAGAAAAGTGAATTCCTTGCACAAGAGATTCATATTCAATGACATTGTTGGTGTAGCTAAATTTCAATCGAAAAGATGAGAAGTGCTTATATCCTTTAGGATAAATTAACATAACACCAACATCCACTCCATTTTTACTCCTTGAGCCATCAAAGAACATCTTCCAAAGTTCTTTAGAGCTATTTTGGGTTTTAAAAGAGTTGTGGTATGACTATGCCTTCTTCATGAATAGAATACATACCCCAACCATATCTCCTCTAAAAGTAGAAAACCAAGATTATCTTTTTCGAATGCATCAACATAATGATCAAACTAATGTTCTATACTTACCTCATCTAGTACAGTATTAGGGACCTATTAGTACAGAATCACAATACCCCTGAGTGTTTGAAACTAGATGGGTTGAGAATCTCAGTGTGATTGCACAACATGAAGCATCTCTCAAAGTGTGGGAATTTGAAATCAAGAGAGATCTCTGGATGAATTCTAGTTCCTATTCCTCTGTTCATGTGCACACATAAAATTTTTAGAGGATCTATTCTGAAATCTATTCTAAATTTGCCAAGGAGACAAGGTTAAGAGAATGCAAGAAAATAAACCTAAACTAACTAAGGGTGATGCACCGAAGGAATGTTGAACACTGGCTTTGCTATTACACATAGACCATTAAAATGTAATACAAACACCATGCAAAGATAACCAATACTATAATGAAATATCAAATAAATGAAATGAACAGAGGAGATGGTCGAAATCATCCACAGGCATGTATTATTGCTTCACAAGCTGATACAGAACATTACAATGACCAAAAGGAGAAAACTTGCATTACAATATTAATAGAAGGTTTGGATTCCATGAATTCATCTATATAATAGAGAAGAAGGGAGGGAGCAAAACCAAAATGTCCAACCCTTTACAATGATCCAAGATCTTACTTTTATAGATGCAGCGAAGAGAGGATAAGCAAAGAGGTGGGAAACTTGGGTTTAGACCTCATCTACCAGCAATCAATGCCCCTAGAAATCCACCCCACAATCTGTCAAATCCACTTCTCTTTGTCTATCTCGCATGTTGAAGATGGAAGAATGGTGGATCAAATTGAATCTGATTAGGTTGCTGGAAGTAATCAGATTGGTATATTAATGGTATAAAGATGTTTTACTATTTTTTACCCACCTAATCTTCTCAAAATTAGGGTTTCAAGCCTTCATGGTGTAGAGGAGGTTGAGATATTTTAGAAAGTCTCCTCCCACCCAAATCTAAGCTCTCAGTTGAAAGATATGGTTGTCTAAAGGTCCTCAGGTCAGGCACTTAATGCGGGCTTGTGATATGCAGGGGTATATCCATATAGAGGCCACATGGCACCCCCGCACTCATTTGAGATTTCATCCCCTACCTCCGCTCTTAATATTATGCCCATAAGACACATGGAATCATCCATGGGCTTTTTTGGGTCCCTTATTGTATTCTACTTAAGTCCCCCCTTGCTAGCGGAGGCACTGTGCTCGACCCGAGACACGTGGAGGCTTCATGCTTCTTTAGAAACTGCCCCTAGATTTTACATTTGGAGTTGCGATGGATATGAAATGTGGAGGCCTCTATAGGATTTTGAAATTTTCAATGGCCATTCTTACCTTTTCAGACTCTAACCACGTGGCAGTTTGGCACTTGTTTGGAGACTCCCCCTTTGAAATTTTTCTCTGATGAGGCATGTGGCATCCTTCACAGCCCCTTTATACTTACCCAATTCGGGTCTAATGGATACTACCTTTACGGTGGGACCCTTATAACCTGCCCCTTGAGTTATGACAATGGGACATGTGGCATCATCTATGTCCGTTGTTGTTTCCTTTATGTTTGGTTTAATATCCCTTATTTAGCGGGGCCATATGTTCTGACCATGAACACATGGGGCCTCAACACTTGTTTGAGGTCTATCTCTGGAGTTGATTCTCAAAGCTACGCTAGGTCAACACGTGGCACATTCCACCATCTCTACCCCTGTTTAGACTTTTTAACAGCCGGTGAGACCATTTCTCTAACCCTCGGCTACATGGCGGACTGGCACTCATTTGAGGACCACTTTGTGGACCCAACTTTGGTGTTGCATCGGGATGAAACGTGGAGGCTTCCGCAGACCTTATTATACTTAGCTGATTGAAGCGATTGAATCTATCTTCCTTTTGACTCTTCGATACATGGAAGCTCCGTGATCACTTGAGACTATCCCTTGGGCCACCCCTTCTAAATTTGTGCCATTGAGGCACATGGTACCCTCCACTGACTCTACACTATATTAACTTTTCAACTGTCAACTTTGTCCCCCTTTTCGAACCTGGGACACGTGGAGGCTTGGCACTTGTTTGAGTAACTACTTTGGGATCTCACTTTTGAAATTATGCTGAGTCAACACATGGCTCCTTCAGTTCATTTAAAATTTTCAACAGCCGATTCTGTCCCTTTTCGGACCTGGGACATGTGGAAGCTCTACGCATGTTTGGGGTCTCCATTTTGATGTGACTTTTTTCAATTACACCAAGCTAATGTGTGGAACCTTCCACGAGTCTTCTATTTAGCCCCAAGTTGACTCATATGCGGCTAATTCTGAGAACTTTTAGCCTTTACCTATTTTCCTCCTTCGAGCCTCTAGTTGTTTTGATGCTGTTGGCTTCCTTCACTGACCCTGCTCCTCCATTTTCGAGTCCACCTGTAACCTAACTATTGGATTTGAAACATGGGTTCATACGACGGAACTAGCCCTTGGATTCCCTTATGTCCAGGGTCATGTTTGGTTAATTTTTCTGGGGGGTGAAATTGAGATAACAGTTTGGCGGTTCATGGGGACATATGCCTACTAGATGAATAGACCAGTAGCCTAAGAAGTATCCATTGGGAATGGATCCTATCTGGTGATTTTGAAACCAATTTAGAATTTCCTTCCGCTGCGTGCACTCTTTCCTTTGTGAGAAAATCTTAGATTCAAGATTTGTGAGAGTAGAGAGTCATCTAAAACATGTAAACTTCTCCCTCATTTGATTTTCTGTAACCTGGTCTATTGGAGTGCAATGAAAAGATCCATGCCTACTCCAATATGGATACTCTTTAGATTTAGTTTCTTATGGCCATAAGTATTTTCCATGGGTGAGATGAACTATAAACAAGCATACCAGATGTTTCGCAGGGAATGTTTCAGCTTTTGGGAATAGAGTTGCTTCTATCCTTTCATTCCTTTGAGAAACAGATAAGGGTTAGGGCTAGGAGGAATACCTGTTGAATGTCGAGAGGGTGTGCGTGTACCCTAGAGAAAGATCAGATCGACTGCGAAGAACTCCTTTTTTTCTGGGAAGGACTACCTGCAAGTAAGAATACAAGACCACCAGATTTTAATTAGACAATAAATGAGGGAACTGCCTTGGGCCCAGGAAATATAAAACTTCCTTTCGAAGGTGGTCAGTTCCCCTGCTAATATGAATTAACACAAATTCTAACAAATAAGCTATTGTCCAATTACAATTTGTTTACCTTGTTAGAACAATAGAGAAAGGGCTGGTCTTGGTTTAGAATCAAGGTGACCAATGCCGGTCACTGTAACCGGTACCAGTTGGTGGTAACCGATATCGGTAGGGGAAATGTTTTAGGGGCTTTTGGTGAAGGTTAGTTGTAAGGTGGTTGTGTTGTTTTATAAGGCTGATAAATGGGTGGGGTTGGGTAATGGGGTGATGAGAAGGACTCAGAGAATACGGGGGGTGTTCTTGGGGTAATGTAAGGGTGGAGGAATGACAGTTAGATGTAGTGTGTTGCTGGGTAGTAGATCTAGGAATAGACTTATGATGGCTGTGATTTAGAAGTTCAAGAAATGTTATTAAAAGAACGTATAAGACTTACTAGTTCCTGATGGAAAATGCAGGTTCTGGGACTGTGATGACGAAGACATGGCTCAAGTAGGATGATCTGACAATCCAAGATGAGCTATCTCCTCTCCTGATACTCAGATGAGTGTCACTAGACTCTGGTTATTCAGTTGCAGTCTTGGGCTTGATGTCCTTCTCTACAAACTTCTCTTGTTTCCTTTTCACTTGTCTCTGTTCAGCCAAGTAAAAATTCTGGATCCTTCCAATGACTTCTGATTTTTGATCCACAAAAATCCAACTCTTTGTTTTTGGTTGGGAGTGGTCATTTATAGGGAACCGATGGTGGTTACGCAACCGACGGCGGTCGAGTAGAAACCGGTATCGGTTAGGTTAAAGCGGGTTATTTTTGGTAAAATAGCCAGCTTTCCCTCCTTTTCTCCCAAGGGATTAGTTGCGGGCTTGGTCAAGTCATTATGAGGTTGGTTTTAGGTGCGGGTGAGGAGTAATTAGTCATGGGTGTGGATGTGGACCAAGTTATAGGTCTTAATTAGGTTAGTTTAGGGTTAAGACTAGGTCATGATGAGGTGGCGAAATGAGGTGACAGGTATGGCGAGGTGGATTTATTAATTATAAGGTAATTAATAAATAATTGTGTAAGGTTTAGGTGATGAGGTTAGGTTGCAAAATGATATGCGGGGCACAGGGGGTCGTAAGACACAAATTTGGTGTCTACACCAGAAGTAATAAAATATGTGCACCGACACTTAGGGAAACTTAAACCTAAACTATAACAAGACAATGTGTATACGCACTTGGAGAAATTGAAAGACCTAGGCTAATATTTACAAGGGTGAGAAACTTTCCTTTTAGTAGCAGTGTTTGAGGTAGATCCCATTGAATGGAATTTGTAATTCTTCACCATCCAACTTAGCTAGCTAGAAGGTGTTGCTACTTTTACATTTTGTGACCATGTAGGGGCCACTCCAAATAACATCAAACTTGGAATGCCTTTTTGGTTTTTCCCAATCTGCATCCCACTTTAGAACTGATTCCCCCTCTTGAAAGTTCCTTGTTCTCACTTTCTTATCAAATCTCTTCTTGATCGATGCTTGATCTTTCCCCATGATCTGCATTGCATGTTCTCTAGCCTCTCCTACTTCCATCAACTTTGCATACCTGGTTTCCATAGGTTCAAGCTCAGCTAGTTCCAACTGTTTCATGAGCTCTAAAGTGGGAAGCTCCAATGATATGGGTAATACTGCCTCTTTTCCATATACAAGTTTGCACGAGGAGCTACCTATATATCTTTTGGATGTGATCCTATCAGCCCATAAAGCTGATTTGAGCTTTGTGTGCCAAGTTCTCTGATTTTCATCAAGAGTCCTTCTGATAATTCTTAGTAGGTTCTTGTTTGTGAACTCTACTTGGCCATTACCTTGAGGGTAATAGTTTGATGAAGTGTTGAGGTATACTCCATTCTTGACATCCCATTCAGTGATCCTTGTACCAAGGAATACCAATGCATTATCTAATATGATAGTGGTAGGGACTCCAAACCTGGTGACTATCCCTTTATAGAAATCCAAGATGTTGGATTCCATTTCCTCCTTTATTGCCACTACTTCAGTCCACTTGGTGAAATAGTATGTTGCTGTAAGTATCCACTTGTGGCCCTGGATTGAATTTGGGTTAATCACTCCAATGAAGTCTAATCCCCATTACATGAATGGCTGATCCACTGAAATTGGATGAAGGGGTAGGGCTGCTAAATTTTCCTTCCCTATGAAGAATGCACACTTCTTGCACTTCTTGATCCATGATTAATAATCCCTAAACACCATAGTCCAATAATAACTAGCTTTCATGATTTTGAGAGCTATTACTTGAGGAGTAAAGTGGCCTCCTCCTTCTCCATCATGGAACTCATACAACACCCTCTCAATTTTTCCTATCCCAATACACCTGAATAGAACACTATTGATGTCCTTCTTGAATAAGACACCACCAATAAGCACATATGGGATGGCTTGTAACCTGAAGTATCTCTTCTTCACTTTGCTCCATTTTAGAGGGTACAAACCGGTTTGGAGATAATGCACGAAGGATTGAGTCCAACATGGAATGAGTGCATCGTTAGTTAGCTGCTCTGAATCATTCTGCAGTAGCATGACAACCTCTTCTTCATCCATTGAATCAGCTTGTTTCTTGGAAGAGATATGCTAATATAGACCCTTTCCATGAACTAGTTTGGTCACTTTGATTTCAATATCATACTCTATTACACGAGTGATCCAACCTTCTCTCTTCTCATTCAAGTCCTTGTTTAGGAGAAAATCCTTGACACCAGCATAAGACACTAGCAAACATTGAGCCCAATTAAGCGTTGAGCCCCCATGTGTCCAAGGTAAGACATATGGCCCTGCTAAATGAAAGGAGACTTAGCCAAAACACAAAAGAAACAACAATGGTCATGGATGATGCCACATGTCCCACTGTCATAATTTAAGGGGAAGACTTCATGGGTCCCACCCGTAATGGTAGTATTCATCAGACCCGAATCAGTTAAGTATAAAGGTGTCGCAGAGGGAGCCACGCATAATCTTAGTGTAATTTCAAAGGTGCGGCTCAAAGGGTGGTTTCCAAAGGAGCGCCAACTTGTCATGTGGCTAGAGTCTAAAACATTAAGAATGGGTGTTAAAAATTCCAAAGGTCCATGGAGGTCTCCATGTGTCATATCTACGCAACTCCAAAGGTAAAGTCTAGGGGTAGTTTCCAAACATGCATGAAGCCTCCATGTGTCTCAAGTCAGATACAGTGCCTTCGCCAGTAAGAGGGACTTAAGTGGAATACAATAGGGGACCCAAATAGGCTTGTAGACACTACCACATGTCTCATGGGTGTAATTTCAAGAGAGAAGATAGGGGGAAAGATCTCAAACAAGCACGGAGGTGCCATGTGGCCCTTGTTTGGATAGACCCTTCCATATTGTAAACTTGCATTAAGTGCCCGACTCGAGGACCTTTAGACAACCATATCTTTTGATTGGAAGCTCAGATTTGGGTGGGAGAGGAATTTTTGGAAAGGTCTCAAAATCCTCTATGCCATGGAGGCCTCAAAATTTTATTTTTATGAGGTCAGGTGGGTAAGAAGTAGGAAAAGGTCTTGGATGCCATTAATGAAGGATCTGATTGCTTCAACCACCCAAATTTGATTTGATCTGCCGTTCTTCCTTCTTCAACATGCAAAATAGACATGGGGAGTGATAGACTTGATAGATTATAGGTGGATTTACAGGGGCATTAATGATCAGTTTTTGAGCTTTCAGAGCAGATCTCAGATTCTTCCCTCCTCTCTCTCTTATTCTTCCTATATATTATAATGGGGGGGCATTTTCTACGAGGTTGGTCACATTTTCCCTCATGCTCCCCTCTCTCCTTCTTCCTTAGGATAGAATATGAAGTCTAATATTCTTCTCATGGCTCTATAATGGAATTTTCTTTCCCCTTGCCCACTGATGATGTACCATGTGACTTTTGGAGCAATAAAATCTATTTCATGATGCATTTGTCCATCCTTTCTCATTTTTTTGCCTCTTCCTGCCTCTCGTCATTACAAGGTATACTGTGCATACTCTGATGTTTATTGCTGGTTCAAGGAGGTTTTTTTAATGGGTTTTAAAGTGGTGTTTTGTGTGACATTCATATTTGGTTTTTGGTGCATCTTGTCCACCCCTTCCTCTGCTCACATCTCTCCACTTCAGGTGGTTAGATTTGTGATCATCCACTTCCTTTTCTGGTGTATCACTACTTAGTGTAGGAACTCTTTCACCCTGTCTCTCTCTCTCCCTGTCTCCTTGGAATAGTTAGATTAGGATATCTTAGCTCCGCCTGCACTAGAGTAGCTTATGACAAGTAAATTAGGAAGCAGGAACTAGCCTTCTCGAGAGGGCCAACTCAATTTTGCAAGTCCCATAGCTTAAGAGTTGGTCCAATGTTGTACAATCACACCAAATTCCCCACTCACACAAGAGTCCATTTAGGGGTGATGTGATTCTACACTAATAGTTTTGGCACACCCGGTGGGAGACTAAGGTTAGATTTTTCTCATCTTTCAGAGGTGTCTCATTGTCAACAGCAAATCTTAAGCCACCGTGTGAACTAAAATTTTTGACATGCCTAGTGGAACACCAAAATTAGATTTTTCTCATCTTTCTGAGGTGTCTCATTATTAACAACAAATATTAATCCACTGTGTGAACTAATAGTTTTGGCATGCCCGGTGGGACAGGTCTGAGGCACCTTACCACTTAATTTCATCAAGATGATGTGTTCTTGATGAGATTCAGCCTTTTGAGGCACATGCAAAACACATCTAGTCAAAAACCCATCCTCTAAGTTACAAACCTTCTCCCATCCATTTTTCATCCATTCTTCTTTCCATATCTTCCATTCCATGAAGTTATGGAATCATGACTTCATTCCTAACCTGGAACTTACACTTATAGGAACAACAGTGCAATCCACCTCCAATGTATTTCATGACCCGTCCAAATCAGCATTATGATTAGATCCAGAACCATTATGCTTACCCATATGAGCAGTGTTAGAGCCAGTTTGGCTATGGAGCTTATCAAGAACAAGGGTATGCATATGATGATAACAACTGCATGTAATATGATGATAACAGCTACATGTAAAATTCTGATCTACTGGAGGAGATTCAAGGGATGGAGGCACACATGGTATAATTAAGGGCCACAACTCAGATGAAAGCATTCAAAATTGGCTATAGGTCACCTTTTCCATCGGTCGGCCCTATGCCAAGACATTACAACCCTCAAGAGAAGGTTGAATTCATGACTAAATTGATACCTCAACTTACACAGTGGATCAAGGATATTGAGGCATATGAGCAAAGTGTGAGACAACCTTGTCAATGGGTAAGTCAATCACCATTTCCTTGTCCTTCATTTTCTTTTTCTCAAGATTTATCATTTCAGCACTGTCAAGAGTTAAGCCCCTCAGTTGCTTCCCCAAGTGTTGATTTCTCTTCTCCATCTTCTCATCTTCCATCTCATCTCCATTCTTCTCCCCTTTTCCCTTCCAGACCCAAGCCCCTTCCATAAGATCCAAAAGTAATGCCCCCTCTACTCCCCCAAGTCCATGTCAGGGAGATACTCCAAAAACAAGCCAAGGAGAATATCAAGCAGAGGAACCCAATAGAGAAGAAATGATAGAAAATATGAAGAGGGTTGTTAGATTGTAGTTTACAAAGATTCCCTTATTGGTTAAACCTATGGAGGAGGTTGAGGTCAAGCCACAAGTGGTGGAAGCTATAGCTACAACACAAGCCGGGGAAGAAGGAGCTACTCCAAATCCAAAAGAAGAGGAGTACATTCTCGCTATGGAGAAGGACCATATAGTTTTAGAGGCTCCAAGTGTGGAGCAGGCCATAGAAGAACCTTCAGTTCTTCCTCCCACTTCATCCCCTTCAAGCTCTGATGTCGAAGAAGATTTTGAGATTTCAAACTTCATGTTTGAAGATGAGGGGGACCATGGTGATCAATTTTTAGATAAGGAGGACACCATGGAGAAGTTCAAGCACGTGAAACATGACATTAAGGAGGTAGATTATCTGTTTGACTTGGAAGATTGCTTTGATGGAGAGGATCTTGAGGAGATCTCATCATTTTCTCCTCCATCATCCACCTTTCAAGCACGTGAGCCTTCTACCATGAATGAGAACCTTCAGGAACAACAACTTGCCCTTCATGACAGTGATCTAGAACCAAGGTTGGGAGATATGAATCTTCCATGCTCTCCATAGGAGGAGGAAGGAAAAGCACATGAGGATCCCATCTCTCCCATATCCCACACACCATTCATCTAGGAAGGTCCACAAGAAGAATCCACTATTGGAGTTGAAATTTAGAACCATGGGAACATTCAAAGGACAGGACCATGCCCTATCAAGTACTTGGCATCATTGGAGCCAAGGAAGAAGCCAAAATAGGTCATGCCCACTTGAGAGCATGAGGATGAGTATAAAAGTACCAAGGGTTAGCTACAATGCCTCTTCAGTCCAAATGCAGAGCAACTAAAAGAGGAATTTGTTTTTTTTCCAGTTGATACCTTGATGATTTGGGTGGAAGGTCAGCCTCTGGTCACTTTTTCACTCATATAAGCAACCACATTCAGTGTCAAATAATTTGCATGGCTGCCCCTTTTGAGAAAGGGAAGATATTTCTCCCTACAAGTTGCAAGATTTGTTTGATTTCACTTTCTCTCTGATTATTTTAGGAGTAGGATTAGATTTTATTTTAGAAGAAGAAGTGCTTTTACACAATCTACATGTCTCATTTGAGGCATGCATGAATTGATCTTTGTACATAGTGTGTGTTGTGTTTTGTTTCTCCAAGGTTCTATCACCATGCAGTGTGGTATGCTTATAGTCCATTCACGGATAGGTGAAAGCCCCAGGTCAAACAATTTTCTACTCTTAGAAGCCTTGCTTCAAGATTTCTTATGAAAATTGAGAGTGGCGACACATGGGCAGGCTTAGGGTCAGTCATAACATAGAAAAGGAAGGTAATCAGGGAGTCCATTTTGAAAGAAGGGCCAGTACTAGGCTATTAATTGTGACTCCATGCCCAATGGATACAACAAGGCTACTGGTATCTACATCTAGTAGGCAGATGACCATGTGAGGTGCCAACTTGTTATCCTAAATTTTCCCCTCAACAAGTTTGGTCAAACATGACCCCACAAAGATAATCGATGGCACAATTCTATCCAGCAGGATCACATTCAAATCCAAAAAATAAGGGGGCAAGTGAGCTCAACTCAAGAAGAGAAAGGTCAAAATATGGAGGCCGGAGGAATAAAAAGAGTCCAGAGGATCAAAAGGATAAAGATGGGGAAAGAATTAGAGTTTTGGGAATCTGTGTATGTTTCAATTCGAGACTCAAATCACCCAAGTGTGAACAGACTAGCGGAGGACGCCACACATCCTCTCAGTGCAATTCCAAAAAACACACCCAGAGTGGGAACTCCAAACAAGTGTGGAGATTTCATGTGCCCGAGGTCCGAATAGAGATAGAGCCAGCAGTTGAAAAGTATCAGACCAGTGGATGACACCACGTGCCTCATCGATGCTCCTTCAAAGGCCAAATCAAAAGAGTATTCCCCAAATGAGCACTAGTCTGCCATGCATCCATGACCCGAAAGGAGTCTCATTAGCTGTTGAAAAGTCTTGGATCAGGTGGAAGCCCCCACGTGTCTGATAGGCACACCTCTAAAATTTAGGCTCAAATAGAGTCTCCAAATTAGCATGGGCCGTCCAAAAAGTAGGGTCCCACAGAGGTCAAATGGGCAACAGGCCCGAATTAGCTAAGTATAGAAGAGATAACATAGTCCTCCATGTGTTTCATTGGTTCTCCTTTAAGGGTCGAATCAAAGGGAAGTACCTAAATGAGCGCAGATCTTCCACATGGTCAGAGTCTAAAAAGGGGACAGAATCAGCTGTTGAAAAGACCAAAGAAGTAGAAGGAGCCACTTGTTGACTTAGCGCAATTTAGAAAGTGAGAGCCCAAGGAAAGGACTCAATCAAACACCAAGACTCCATGTGTCCCAGGTTCAGAAAAGGGGACAAAGTCAAAATTTGAAAATTCAAGAAGGGGTAGAGTCAGCGAAGGGTACCATGTGCCTTAACAACACAAATTCAAAAGGGGTCGCCCAAGGGCCAGTCTCAAGTGAGCACAGAGCTTCCACATGTCCAAGAGTAAAAAAAGAGATAATCTGACCCCTTGAATTGGCTAAGTATGGAAGGGATGGTAGAAAATTCCATGAGCCTCATCGGTGCATCTTCAAAGATCAACTTTGAAGGTAGACCCCAAACAAGCACTGAGCCCCCATGTGTTTAGGGTCAGACATATGGCCTTGCCAAATGAAACGAGACTTAGCCAAAAAATAAAGGAAACAACAGTGGCCGTGGATATGCCACGTGTTCCATTGTCATGTTTTAAGTGGCATACTTTAAGGGTCCCATCTATAATGATAGTATTCATCGGACCCGAATCAGTTAAGTATAAAGGGTCCGTAGAAGGAGACACACGTCAGCTCGGTGTAATTTCAAAGGCACAGCTCAAAGGGTAGTTTCAAAATGAGTGCCAATATGCCACATGTCTAGAGTCTGAAAATTCAAGAATGGGTGTCGAAAATTCTAAAGGCCCATGGAGGTCTCCACATGTCATATCCGCGCAACTCCAAAGGTAAAATTTGAGGGCACCACTAGTAAGGGGGACTTAAGTGGAATACAATAGGGGACCCGAACAGGCATGTGGATGCTGCCATGTGTCTCATGGGAATAATTTCAAGAGTGAAGGTAGGGGGCGAGATCTCAAACAAGCACGGAGCCGCCACGTGGCCCCTATTTGGATAGACTCTTACATATTGCAAACCCACATTAAGCACCTGACCTGAGGACCTTCAGACAACCATATATTTTGATTAGAAGTTAAAATTTGGGTGGGAGAGGACTTTTGGAAAGGTCTTGACATCCTCTACATTGCGGAGGCCTGAATCTTTAATGTTGATGAGGTTAAGTGGGTGAGAAGTAGGAAAACATCTTGCATTCCATTAATGAAGGATCCGATTGCTTCAACCACCAAGATTTGATTTGATCTGCCGTTCTTCCTTCTTCAACATGAAAAAAAGACATGGGGAGTGGAGGACTTGACATATTTTAGGTAGATTTGTAGAGGCATTAATGATTAGTGGTTGAGATTTTAGAGCAGATCTTGGATTCTTCCCTCCTCTCTCTCTTGTTCTTCCTATATGTTGTAATGGAGGGGAATTTTCTATGGGGTTGGTCATGTTTTACCTCATGCCCACCTCTCTCCTTATTCCTTAGGGTAGAATGTAGAGTCTAAGCCTCTTCTCAAGGCTCTGTAATGGAATTTTCTTTCCCCTTGCCCACTGATTATTTACCGTGTGACTTTTGGAGCAATAAAATCCCTTTTGTGATGCATTTGTCCATCCTTGCTCATTTTTTGTCTCTTCCCTCCTCTCATCATTGTAGGGTATACTGTGCATACTCTGATGTTTATTTTAGGTTCAGGGAGCTTGGTTTAATGGGTTTTGAAGTGGTTTTTTGTGTGACATTCATCTTTGGTTTATGGTGCATCTCGTCCACCCCTTCCTCTTCTCACCTATCTCTACTTTAGGAAGTTAGATTTGTGATCAGCCACTTCCTTTTCTTGTGTATCACCACTTAGTGTAGGTGCTATTTCAATCTCTCTCTCTCTCTCTCTCTCTCTCTCTCTCTCTCTCTCTCCCTATCTCCTTGGAATGGTTAGATTAGGATAGATTAACTCTACCTGCACTAGAGTATCTTATGGAAGGTAGATTAGGAAGGAGGAACCATCCTTCTCTAGAGGGCCAACTCAAGTTTGCATCCCATAGCTTGATAGTTAGTCCAATGTTGTGCAATCACACCGAATGCCCCACTCACACAAGATTCCATTCAGGGGTGATGTGATTCTGCACTAATAGGACCTCTTCCATAAGAGTGGTTGGTTCATGATTTACAAATTCTTCCTCTAGATCACGAATGGTATAATTCCCATTTATAGGAGTAGCGGTATAAGGCTCCACATGATTATGAATTTTTGTTTCTACCCTTATAGTCACTTTAGCTCCATATCAAGTCCTAAGGATCATATGTGACCAATTAGCTGATAGGTAACCACCCATCTTGGTAGTGAAATATTGTGATAGGAAAATTGCAAAGAAAGGAGGAATATCGATGACTGATATGTTTTATGTGAACGAAAAATTGGGACATGCATGGATAAAAATATGGAGGCCTTTAATGATTCCAATGGTCTGAACTACCGCACCATCCAACTAAACAACTCCTCTAGAGACTGGTGCATATTGGATTTCTAGCACATATGTAATTTTCTTAGGCATGAACGAATTGTTTACACCAGAATCAATTATACAATTATGTACAAAATGGTCACCAATGATTAGAGAAATATAAAATGGTGGAATTTTATTCACCTTGTAGCATTTTCTACCCCATTACCCAATGTTTCATTAGTTGTACCAAAACTTTTCAGAGCCTCTTGCAAAAGGTTTCTTTGAGAAGGAATTGAGAGTGTTTCGCACATGACAACAATTAGGTTGGTTTTCTTCATCTATTCTAAAATACTAAATGGAATTTCTCATACTTTGCTAACATTCCTTTGGGCACTAGAATCCTCTTTTGGAAAATGCTTGTTGGGTACTGTGATGCCTAAAAAAAATTCTTTCCTTGAGGCCTGACTAGCCTATGTTTCTAGCAATTTCTTCCCTGCATCTTTATCAAGATGGAGTCCTTTGATGATTACAATGGTCTAAACTACCATACAATCCAACTAAACAACTCCTCTAGAGACTGGTGTATATTGGATTCCTAGCACGTCTAGAATTTGCTTGGGCATGACTGAATTTCTTACACCAGAATCGATCATACAATTATGTACCAAATGATCACCAATGATAAGAGAAATATAAAATGGTGAAAGTTTATTCACCTTGTCACATTTGCTACCCCATGACCCAATGCTTCATTAGTTGTACTAAATTTTTTTAGAGCCTCTTGCAAAAGGTTTCTTTGAAAAAGAATTGAGAGTGTTTCCCACATGGTAAAACTCAGGTTGGTCTTCTTCATATGTTCTAAAATACTAAACAGAATTTCCCCTACTTTGATAATATTTATTTGGGTGTTAGAATCCTCTTTTGGAAAATGCTAGTTGGGTATTGTGATGCTTGAAAAACCTTCTTTCTTTGCGTCTTGACTAAGTTTTGTTTCTGGAAATTTCTTCCCTACATATTTATCAACTACCATTTGTGGCTGAAGCTACAAAGTGGATACTTGAACAGATTTGGAAGATTGGGATTCCATTTTTCTCTTTTTGGAACAAGTATTTGATGCCACTAATGAAGAATCTACATTTAATCCAAAAAAATAATAGAATGAAGAGGAAAGTTCCATCTTTGAGTCCTATCCATGTCAACAGGATATGTTCCTAAGAGAAGGAAAGCCTTCATCTTTAATAACTAGTCAAACTTCACTCTACTCACATACACTTCATCTTCACACTTCACTCCCTCATGCATATGATTCATCTTCGTAGCCTACAGAGGCACTCCACAACTCCATCATGTTAAATTTTTGCCCCATGGTTATTATCATTCCTAATTGGTCTTAGAACTCTTACTCATTATATCCCCAAGATGATTTTGACCCTCTACTCATTCATCACTCAGCCAATCAACAAGGTTCTCAAAATTAGGCTTCCAAATTACTAGACCTTTTAAAAGATAGATTCTCATGGATCTAAAATTGCATTGAAGGTATTTCAAAATTAATTAATGAACCCAACCCCCTTTATGGAGGCTCATTCTTATATGTGAAATTCAAGGTTAACTCCTTTGTACAATCATTGACTTTTTTTAGCCATCCTAGGATCAAATTAGGCCTAGTTAGGTATTTTATGAGGTTACAAATGGGTACAAAGGTTTTTAAGGTGAACAAAACATTTATAACTCATTCATAAAGGTGTAATTGAAAATTTTATGGCTATCCCAAGCTTTACTTAATCTAAAACATCAGTAAACTCCCACTGTAGCAATTAGACTAGTAGAAACATGCTTAAAATACGGGGTCTTATGAGAATCACCCTTACCAGTAGAATTTAGCTTTGCATTAGTGGAAAATGGTGGATGGAATTGAGGTCCTACAGATTTTAAACATTAATAAATTTCCACTGTATAGTTTTCAGAGAATAAGAAAGCCCTAGTTTGATTGTAGCGAGGGGTCAATTTTAGTCTATAGACTTCCTTACATCATGTCAAGAGCTTAAATGATTTTTTTTGAGCTTGGTTTGGACCCCCAAAACTATTCCATCCATCATAGTTAACTTCCAAGATTTAAAAATTTGAATGTCATCTTCCTTGGCTTGGTCTGTGCAGGAAACCCCTACTAAAATACATACAAAATAGTGAAAAAAATACAAGTAATGTGCATGGAATTCACTCGAAACCTTTGAAATTATTTATTAAAATTCAATTAGTAAATTTCCATCGGTATAGTTTGGGAGAATAAGAAATACCTAATTTGAGGGGCAGCGAGGGTAAATTTTAGTCTACAAAACTTCTTTCCATCATTTCAAGAGCTCAAATGAGTTTTGTTGATCTTGGTTTGGACCCCCTCTAACTATTCCATCCATCACAGTCAGATTTCAAGCTTTAAAACTCTGAGATTTCTCCTTCCTTTTTCACAGTCTGTGTAGGAACCCTACTAAAATGCATATAAAATAGTGAACCAAATAGAAGTAATGTGCATGGAATTCACTCAAAACGTTTGAAAATTATTTATTCAAATTCAATCACCCCCTGATACATCCATGATTCACAAGAAATTATATACATGTGGCCAAAATCTAACTTTGGCATATCAAACAAGATAATCCTATATTTTCTCAACCACTCCCTAAGGTAGCTAAACAACTCTTGACTTAGAAAAAATAGTTCTAGTTCTTATTCTTCTTGAGATATCATGGAGATATTTTAGGAGAGGATCTTCAAGTCTCACATTCATATTCCACTTGGCCTTCTTCCTACCCATAGGCCTTATTTATATGCTAAACAGAACTTTTAGCCATAATCAAATATTGAAATTACAATATTTGGAGGGAAAATGATGACATACACTCCTAAGGCACCCTAGACTCAACTCAAGCATGGAAATACTCAATTACAACCTACTTATGCTCCTGTATCATGCTCTGTCTAGAGTCTCTCGCACTTCTGAATGTGGTGCGAAGAAAAATCCTTCCCATGAAAGTCACATATTTGTGAAGGCACATTGCTCCTAAAATACCTAGTAAAGAAGATGATTCTCACTTCTCTCCACTCCAAAAGATTATCTCTGTGTGTATTCCACCAACGTGTAGATGTCCCACACAAGGAATATAAAAAAATATTTTCTATAACCCTCATCCTTTCACCAAGATTCCATGGAGCTTAAAAATACATCAGGATTTCCTTCACCAATATACCGAGGTACCTGGTTATGACCTAAGCATCTAACCGGCCTGATTACGTGAGTAATTATGTTATTGATCTCTCACCCAACCATTTCATATGTTTCATGTGCCCAGTTATCACAACAAACACTAGTTGTATCACTCATAGACTAAGAATCATCCCATTGAATAATACTTTCCTTAGATGGCTAAAGCAATTCAGGATCCCTAACTGTGCGTGATATATCTTGTCCAGATCCTCTTCACTTAAGGGTTCTACATATGGTGTGTGTGTATGGTTTAATTTAGCTAAGTTAAGAAAATTAGAAATAACACCTATTAGTCCTACAACAAAGCTAAATTGAAATAAAAACACCATCATGCTAAGAGCTAAACAAGTAACAATCATTAATACTATGCATTGAAAGCAAATCCTCAAGCTAACATGTTAACATTATTACTCTACTTTTTTAGAAAGCTAAATTAATAATACTAGACCTATGTATATATTTAGCTATCAAAAGGAGATTATTGGTTGCTTGATCCAAGATGATCAAATATGGAGGTTCATCAAGCCATGGCTTATTAGGCCTTTCTTGATTAACTCCATTTTTCTTCACAACACTAACTTGATTGTTGGAATGCAAAAGGATGATGATTAGCTCCACTCTAATGGAGAAATGCTCAAAGATGAAAAAATGGCTATACTGTATTTGCTATATGCTCACTTTTGTTTTTTAAGGAGTAGGTGTAGGTGTAAAGGTAAGAGGAGGGCTCTTTATATAGCCTAATGGATAGAGGAATTTCTACATCCCTTTGTATGTGGGATAATAGAGATATTAAGTTAGTTGTGGATAAGGGGTGTTTAGAAAGGGTTGAGTTAACTTTAGGAGACTTTAATTTGTCCTTTAGTGGCTCATGGGGATAAAGGGGATTTATTAATAAGTGATTAATTAATAGGTGTGCAAGGGATTGATACTAGGGACTTTGGAGGAATCGATGGAGGAAGCGAGTGATGGAGGAACAATTAGCACTATTTCTATTGTACTGGCTACATAATGTCTATTTTTTTCCTCAAATCTAATTACGAAGGGGCTACAAAATGACTTGAATCGGATGGTTGAAAATCCACAAAAACAGTCCACTTCTGCACTGGGATTCACACCTTTATCTTTGAAAAATATTCTTCTATAGCAAAACCCTCTGACCAAGAATTTGGGTCCCCAATCTCTAACTAAGGTGTAGTTCATGTAGGAGAAGGATAAAGAAGGTGTGACCTGCCTTAAGGTTTACATGGTTGTCTACATCGGGCTTTGGAAAAAGTGAATCTTTCCCTTGTTGGTAAGTTTCTCAGATCTAGACCTAATATTGATGTCATTGGAAAATGGGCCTGTAGAAGGTGGCAACCAAAAGGGGATCTGAGCATCACCACTATGTCAAGGGTTTTTTTGGCCAAATTTAATCAACATGATGATTTAGAATCAGTTCTTATGGGAGACCCATGGTGGTTGGGCAATATGGGTCTTTTTTTGAAACGGTGGTATCCTTGGTTTGATCCTAATACTTAGAATATACACACCATTCCAATATGGTGCAGGCTCCCAGGACTACCCCTATAGTTTTGGGATGATGAGATTCTATTAAATGTTGATAAATATCTCAAATCTCTGATTGGGCTGGATGGACCTACAAGGTACATATCCAGACTAGATTTTTCTAGAGTATGTATTTCTTTTGAGATGGAGCAAGAGTTACCGAATCTTATCATTTTGCATTCTAAGTATGGCATTTGGCATCAAAATATTGAATATAAAACCTTTCATCTTAGATGTAATAAAAGTCATAAAATAGGAAATTTTACCAGTAGATGTCCTAACAAAGAGATATATCAAGAGGAAAAAATGGAAAAATTGATAAGCCTTGTGAAGAATATGATAAGATATAGGAAGTTAGGTTGGAAAAAAAGGATGCAGGAAAAAATAAAGATCAAGGGTAGAGGGAAGGGATACCCCTTCACCAACCAGAGCTGAAATATAAGAAAGGAAAAAAGGGTTTTAGAACTCCAATTAGGAAACTACTAATTCATAGGAAGCTTTGACATCCTAAAACCCTAGTGATAGGTGCATATGAAGTTCATCCAACCTCCATAGAATATTTAGATACAAAGACTCCAGTAAAGGTGATTATGGAGGTTGATGAGAAAACAAAGTCAGTTATAGTGAATCTTCTATCTAAGGAGGTTGATCAGAATGGGCTTTGGGATAAGAATAAGGACACTAGAGCTGTACCAGGGATAATAGCAACAGAAAAGGATAATCCTGATCCATTATTCACCATTGAGGAAGACCTAAATGAGGTAAAATAAATGATAGAATCTGAAACCTCACTGAAGAAATTCTCTTCACTATTTAAGAGTTGTTCTCCTCAAATTGGAAACCCCTTATCTAATGTTAACTCAGCATCTTTACAACCCTTTGACAGTAAGAAGGGAGAGAAAGAGGAAGGGGAAGTTATGCCACTCAGAGAAAATATTATGTCTAATGGAGATCCAAATTTGTCCAATGGTTTTTTAGAGGTTAAATAAACAAAGAAAAGATTGAAGGGATATGAGAAGATCCCAGATTCTCTTTATAATGAGAAAAAAAAATAAAATTGATAACTGGGGCACTTCAACATCCAGAACTACAAAATCATCTACTAGAATAATAGTGGATTTTGGAAGTAGCTCTAAAAGAGGTAGACCTTCAAAGAAGACACTTATAACCAAAAGAACAGAGGAAAATATTGCAGATGGTACTCAAAGCCAATTGAACCATCATGAAATTACATCACCTATATCATTTAGATGAAGATCATATCCTGGAATATTTGAGGTCTAAATGGAAACTATAAACAAAGAATAATCAAAGAGTTAAGAGTTTCTAGTAGGCCTAGACATTCTACTTCTGCAGGAAACCAAGATGAATTCTAAGGTACTTGTAAATTGTAAATAACAATTTTTAGGGAAAATTCGGACATGACTGCAGTGGATTCTTAGGGAGATTTTGGTGGTATGGCTACTTTTTGGGATAAGAAGCATTATATTGGTATGATTATTTTTGAAACTAGTAACCATCTTGCCGTTAAATTCCATGCTATTGAAAATAATTGTACTTGGATCCTTTCTAATATCTATGCACCCAATACGGTTAGTGGAAGAAGGAAACTCTGGAAAGATCTAAAGACTTTCAGAATTCAGCATAGTTATGACAACTGGCTTATTATGGGTGACTTCAACTCCCCTTTAAATCTAGGTGAAAAACAAGGAGGAAACTCTTGTTTTTCCACTGCTATGGATGAATTTTCTAATTTCATTTCTGATCTAAATCTCATGGATGTGAAAATTCATGGCAATCAGTATACCTAGACAAACAGAAGGTTGGGTAGGGATATGATTCAAGTCAAACTTGATAGATATCTTATCTTTACAAGTTAGATTCTTCACTAAGACTTTCATCTCACATCTCTGCCCGGAATCGGTTCTGATCACAATCCGATATTTTTAAATTTTGTTAATTGGGGTAAGCCCACCAGGAGCTCCTTCAAATTCGAAAATATGTGGATGGAACATGATGACATCTTTAATAGGATCAAGTAATGTTGGAAATGGGTGGGTGAAAGAAATAATCAATTTAGGCTTATTCAAAAGCTTAAAATGTCAAAAAACTGATTAAAATTTGGAATAAAAAGTCTTTGGGAATGTCTTTGTGATAAAAAAGGAATTAAAACAAAAACTCCAAGATTTGGAAAATAAAATAAATTCACAGGGGAGGTCTTTGGAGGATCATTTAGCAGAAAAATTATCCTTTGAGAGTTACACATAGTTTGTAGCAGGGAAGAATCCTTATGAAGACTTAAATCTAGGGCTATATGGTTGAAAGAGGGTGACATAAATACAAAGTTCTTCCATATGACCAATTTGAAGCATAGATCCTGTAATAGGATTAAAAAAGTTTCTAAAGGTAACGACATAATCATAAAATATGGCTGATTCTTTTATGTTAGAAGCTATCCCACAAGATAAAATTGAGGAGAAGATATTTCAAGATATTATCAAAGTCGTTACTTAGAAGGAGCTTCAGAAAGATTTTTTTACTCTTGAAGGAGATAAGGCTCCAGGACTTGATGACTTCTCTATCAATTTTTTTTAGAAATTTTGTGAAATTTTCTCGGATGATCTCCTTAGGGCTGTAAATGAATTCTTTGGAACTAGAGATTTATTGAAAGAGCTTAATAGTACTCACATACTGCTAGCTTCCAAAAAAATGGACACTAAATATTTCAAATATTTTCGACACATTATCTTGGTTAATGTTGTCTACCGAATTTTCACTAAGATTATTGCCACCAGACTGCAGATCATTTTGAATGATTTAATATCAAAACAACAGAGTTGGTTCATCAGAGGAAGGATAAATCAAGATTATATGATCATGGTGCATGAGATTATTCATTCTATGGATAACAATAAAAAATCAAGCATGGTCCTTAAACTTGACATGAATAAATCCTTTGATAAAGTCTCTTGGTCTTTTCTTGACAAGGTTATGGCCAAATTTGGTTTTCTCAACAAATTTAGAAGAATTATTAAGGCTTGCATTTCTATTGCTAGACTCTCTGTGGTGGTTAATGGTGAACCAATGGGGTACTTTACCAGTAGTAGGGGATTAAGATAGGGGGATCCTATATCCCCTATGCTCTTCATTATTATGGTGGATAGCCTCAGCAGAACTATTACCAAAGCTGTTAAAGATGGTCTTCTAAAAGGCACTAAACCTACCTCTACGAATCAAACAACTTCTCATCAGCAATTTGTGGATGACACAATCCTGATTTTAGTGGCATCTATCTTGGAAGATAAGGCGATCAAGTCCATTATAAAATTTTATGAGGCTTCTTCTGGACAAGAAATCAACTTTGATAAAAGTTCTATTTTCTTTTTCAACACTCCTTTAGAAAGGCAGAATAGAATTGCTAAAATATTGGAGTGTAAAATCAATTTACTTCTCAATACTTATTTGGTACTAAAAAAGTCTCAATCAAAGTCTGGAATGATTTACTAGAAAGATTCCAAAATAAAATGTTTGGATGGAAAGGGGCCATTCTTTCCAGTGCTGGTAAATGTATGCTTATCAAAATCACTCTTCAAAATATGCCCATCTACATTATGTCTCTCTATAACATTCCTTATGCCTTCAAAGAAACACTTTTTATGGTAGGGAATGGAGAAAAAATTCAAGTATCACTTGGTTTCCTGGGATCAAGTGTGTACTCCCTAAAAGGATTGGGGGATTGGGCATAAAATATATAAGAAAAATGAATATGGCCTTAATTACAAAAATGGGTTGGAGAATGCTCTCGAAAGAACAACCATGGATTGATCTCATTAAGGCCAAATATCTTGAACAACAAATAACTTTATCTTTCCTTCATGATGAAAAACTTCCCTAAGGTTCCATTTTTTGGAGCAACTTGATTCTAGTCAGGAATTTTATCAAGAAAGGTTGTAGATGGAAAGTGGGAAATGGTAGAGACAAATTTTTTTGGGGAGATAATTGGTTTAATTTCAGCCTCAATTACAAATTTGGTGCTACTAAGGATAGTCTTGAACATAAATATGGTACTAAGGTCATTGATTACAAGGAAATTGATGGAAATAAGAAGAGATGGAAACAACTCCCAGTGGATAGTATTAAACTGAACTCCATGTTGTCCTCTCTTCAAGTGCAACTGGACCTCATACCCTTGAATCAGTTGGAAGTCAAGGATGAAATTTTCTGGCAAAAATCTAGTGATGGGGATTATATGGTAAAATATAGATATAATTCATAATTTGAGAATTCCAGAGTGAGTTTAATTGGAGCAAGATTTGGATGACTGAACTAACCCCTAAAATTAATTTTTTCTTTTGGCTTGTGCTCAGAGGAAGAATTCTTACTATTAACACCTTGATGAAGAAAGGATTCATTATGCCTAATAGGTGTCACCTTTGCAAAAATGAATCTAAGGATATTAAGCACCTTTTTTTCCACTGTTAGTATGCTTCAATGATCTAGAGTTATGCCTTTTCCAGTTCAATGTTTTCTGAACTGTGCCTAAGGATTTCATTCAGTTTTGGATCCAATGGAATCCTCATTTTAAGCACTGTGTTGTGAGAAGAATTTGGAAAATGGTGATGCCCCATATTATCTAGAGGATTTGGAAAGATAGGAATGATATCATTTTTAGAAACAATAAACAACATTACAAGCTCAGCTTTGTTAAGATTGGTCATGCTATTAAAGATAATACTGGGATATTCAAACCTCCTAAAAATAAGAAATATCCTAAGAATGAAGAATATATACTTTCCAACTGGAAGATAGGAGCTGAAAATTTGCAGATTAGGAATATATTAAACATCGATAGGTCTCTGATTCACTGGATCCCTCCTGAGATTAACTGGCATAAACTAAACTTTGATGGTCCATCCAAGGATAATCTTGGTTTTGCTGCTAGGAGAGGTGTAATTTGGTACCATAAAGGTTGTTTAGTTGCTACTTATGCTATTAAAATGGGGGTTCAGAAAAATCATTATGCATAATTCCTTGTTGCTTTATGGGGGCTAAGGATTGCTAAAGATTATAATATATAGAACTAAATTTTGGAAGGATATTCGCTAAACATCATCAATCACCTAAATCAAATTTCTCCTCCTAGCTAGTCTGTCAAGGAATTTATTATGGAATCCATTAGTATTTGTCAAAACTTCAAGAATATCATCATTAGGCATACTTATAGGGAGGGTAATAAGGTTGCAGATACCTTGGCCAATGTTGGCATAAAAAACAATCTAACCATATGGGATAATGAAAATTACATCCCTAGGGAGGTACATAATAGCATTAATGCGGATAAATATGGGCATTCAAATGTGGAGTAGAAATAATAATGGTATGGAGGGGATTTATCAGAGGTGAAAGATCACACATGTGAGAATTATCATCCTAACTACATCCATATTAACGCCCATGAACTTTGCATAGGTGGATGGGTTCTTAAAAACTGGGACAAACATAAGGAAGAAAAATATTCAAACGAGGGTTTTGAGAAAAAAATTGTAGGAATATTAGAGAGAAGAAGAAAATGGGAGGAACCTCATGCCAATTGCAGCCCTACAATTATCCGACCTGGAAGAATGATGAGGAGCTATGGAACCTCTTACACAAGGGTGACATTTCCAATTTTATAGAACGAATCTAGGGCCATGATCATAATATCTTAGTTTATTTTGCCATGGACTGAAAGGATAGAAAGGTGAAACTATGGTGGCCATCGGGTTACTATTAATGAAGAGTTGATTGCTGAGCCTACAGGCCTCAAGTTGGAGGGTTACCATTTTTTTAGTAAAAGGATTGATAGGGTCACCGAGGCTAAGAAATTCTCTGATTTGGGAGAGGAGCTCAAATTTGTTTCTACGAGTATTAGGGTAAGTTCTATCCCTAAGCCTTTTGATGAAGTAACAAATATGATGGTTAGGTATATTTATCTGGAAGGGCGATACAAAACTATCCCTATTAAGCACTTGGTTTTTCTTAATCATTTTAGAAGGTAATTTGTGGTCTGCTTCCCGCACTACCTACAAAATTCCCTTCATCGCTCCATTTTGGACTTTCAGAAGCACTCTCATGTCATCCCTCTCCACCAGGGCCTCATCTTCTTGCTCCATAAGCTTTGTGTCTCATAATTCCCTAGATTCCCGACCCCTCCCAGTGATCCATACCTCACTACCTCCATTGATCCCACTCCCATACTATACACC
This sequence comes from Taxus chinensis, assembly GCA_019776745.2. NCBI lineage: Eukaryota > Viridiplantae > Streptophyta > Pinopsida > Cupressales > Taxaceae > Taxus > Taxus chinensis. Next base: position 599,541,694 of record CM034154.1, on the reverse strand, counting down.
TCTTCCAAACCCAAGACCCAAAACCCTAAGCTTCCAAAAACTGACACCCCCTCACTTTGCCCGGGTTCTTAGAAGAACCAAAGAGATGAAAGTTGTGCAAAATTTGTTGCATATTAGCAATGTTGGACTGGATATGGCCCTGGATCAGGAGGGGAATAACATACCTCATAGACTGGAGTCTCTGGAGAAAGAGATGAAGCAGCTTAAGAAGGACCTGTAGTACATAGACAAGAAGAAAGGAAAAAGAAAAATTGATGATGATAATGACATTGGGAAGGATCAGATTGCTGACATTTATAAGAAGCTGAACTATCTGGACAATAGATTGGGGAGAGAAAAATACATGCATGATCATAACATGGCTATCTTTAATGCCATTAGTGACTTCTTCAAACAACATGTTCGAAAGCATTACCATGCTTAGTGGGATCCCTGATACTATTTGAGGGAATGAAAAAGAGAGAAGCCAGACCATCTCGCAGTTGAACAAAAATGACCTAACACACATCACCACATTGGTGTTTTTCACCTCGCTGTAAACTATTCAGTCTAGAATCGGCAGAGTGTCCAAGAAGTAAACTCACACGGGCTGGTTGGCATTATTTTAGTCACAACTCTTTTTTAGGCTTTTTGTTGTTTCTATGCTTCTCTTGTGCTGTATCGTTTCCGTTTATTTTCTATTTGTTTTCTTGCTTGTAACTATATTTTGGTTACTGTTGGACATAGTGTTTTATCTAGATGTTGATCCTCTCTTGTTGTTCCTTTATAGCTATATTTGGTTGTTGATCCCTTTTTATAACAGGGTATGGTCCCTTTAACACTATTTACCAATAATACAAAAAATTAATAGGTGTGCAAGCTTATAAAATATTTTTAGAGGAATATTAGCATGATTTAGACTATAGAAGGGAATCAAATCAACTAAATAATGATTTATTGATTTAATGAAAGGGGAAGCTAATTAATTAATAATAATTAATTAGTCTAGAGAGAAGGAAGGATTAATTAATGGAAGGTCGTTAATTAGGGTATTTGTTGAATAGAAGACTTAATTAATTTACGTAATGTAATTAATTAATGACGATAGGAGAGAAGATGATCATTATTGATGATATGTTTCCAATTTGTGGGAAAGAGGATAATTAGCACAATTTAAGTATTTAAAATTTTTAGGCTAAAATATAGGTGTCTACATTTACCCCTTTTTGGGGTGGCGTAAGTGACGCCACTTCAAAGATAGTAGACGGATAAAATTTTGAAGGGGTAGAAGAAAAATAAGTAGAAGTGAGAGATGCCCCCTCGAGTGTCGATGGGGTGATGAAGGAAGATGATTGTCGATCGAAAAAGGTGAGAAATGGATAGAAGAAAGAAGAGGGGCAGAATGCCCCAGGTGAAGCTGAAGAATAGTGTTGATAGGAGGGTGATGTGGAAGAAATATGGGGAAGCAGAGAGATGAACTAGCGTTCATACTTTGCATTGGAACAACTTCAGTGTCATCATATTCCCAAAATATCTATGTCATCGGTCCTTATAAAAAATATAAGCATATGAAAAAAGTAGAATGACATGAAAATCCATACTATGAATAGTTTTCCATTGTTGCAAACACCAACTCTATGCAACATATAGAAAGAAATGCAATATGAGAAGGAAACAAGCTCATTTAACAGGTAAAAAAAGTACAAACACACATATTTGAACCAACAATAGTCAAAATTATAGTACAAATATTTTGTTATCAAGATGAATATTTCTACATAGTCGTGATTGACGACAAGGGTTAAAAATGATGCCCTAAGAAATGATACATGCAGGGGAAATGATGATGGACACCAGGTCCAAGGAGAAAGCTTTGTGCACCCCAAAACAACACCAGGCAACTAGATGTGCCCCAGAGTATAGACAAAGCAAGAAAACTAACTTTGCGATTGGTTGTGAATTTGATGATCCACTAGTCATGTGATCGGTGAAGATGTGAAAATTTATAGTATGATATGGAAAGGATACTATGCACAAGACACATGTTTCAGCTGCTATAAGCGGGTTTACCTATTTTTTGTAGGTTTTATAATTTTTAGGATTTTGCTGGAGAATTTTACCTTTTGTTTGGATTTTGGATGGATATATATATTATTTTGTTTTTTTTTTTCCAAATTTTCCAAATTCGTGGATGTGGGATGCATAGAAGAAAGTAGAAGAATATGTATGAATCGCCCATAAGCAATAAAAATGTCCCAGGGGAAGAAAGAAGAAGTAGGCAACAAATAATGTCCCCGTATAGTGGAAAAGTTAATAAAATAATGATTTAATAAAAATAATTAGTTTTTGGAGTGTGGATAGGAAGGAAATCACCAAGGAGTAATAAAAATTGTCCTATTGAGAAGAAAGGGGTACCAAACAACAAAAAATTCCCCAACATGATGAAAAATGAAAGAAAAATATTTATTTAATTAAAATAATTATTGATAGTGAATAGAAGAGAAAACAACGGTCAAAACAAGCCTCTAGGCATCACGGTCAGCAAAAAATGGCTTCATATACCCCACCCAAGGTGGGGTAAATCACCGCAACCAATTCATTTGTTACCAACCACTGCTGAATTATTATCGCGTGACCTGTTAGTGCAAAATCACAGCACCCCCAAATGAGTTATGGATATGCTTTTCTAAGCCAAGGTCATTTGGTGTGATTTGCATAACATTGGATCATTCCCCAAGCTGTGGGACTTGCAAACGGGAATGATCCTCTAGAGACAGCTGATTCCTCTTCCTAAACTACTTGCCACGAGCTACTCCAGTGTAGGCAAACTAAATCTAACCTAATCTAATCATTCAAGGAACCAAGGAGAGAGAAAGAGGGAAAAAAATAGAGCCTACACTAAATCAGTGATACACTAGCAAAGGAAGTGAGATATTCTATTGAGGGAAAAATAAATAGAAAAAATGGAGATGAGGGAGGTCAGACAGAAGTAACATGGCCTAGATCTTCAAATTTTCCATTAAACTCCATAAAACAGAACATCCTACACCTGTAAATGTGAAATACATGCATAGGAATTTTTTTTTGGAAGGGAGAGGCATGAAGAAACAACAAAACGATGCAAAGGGTTGAAGAACACCACAAAAACACATTTTTATTGCTCTAGAAGGTGCACAAACCATTGCATTTCTGGAATAGAGTCACAAATACATTTTCCAGGCATAAAAGAAGGTTCATTGCTCAAAAATCGCGTTGAGAAACAAATTTGAAAGAGTTTCTCGATGCCCAGAATGTCTCTCCTTCTCAAATGAGAAGTGTTATAGTATATATAGAAAGAAAAGAGAGAGAAGAGGGAAAATTTGAATCCTTCTCCAACCACCATGATAAATGCGTCAAATCCTGCTTTGAAAGTTAAACCACTGAATATCAATGCCTTCTACAAATACGCTGACAATATGTCGCTTTTGGTTCCCCAGCGGATTGAATCGAATCAGATCTGGTAGTTGAAGAGATTGGATTATGGATTAATGGCATGGAAGACTTTTATCCATGTTCACCTACCATAGCCATGCGGAAGCCTAGCACTTGTGTGGCTTCCCTTTTTTTATATGGGACACGCGGTAGCTAGATTAGAGCAAAAATTGGGCTTGTGGTTCCATAATTTATCTTTTTCCCTCTTTCTATGAAATGAAAAACTTAGAAAATCCCTGATGGCCCCACTTTGACCTGGGACACGTAGAGATGCGGGGCTTGTTTGAGCCTCCCTTTATAGATTCATCTTTAGAGAAGTGCTGCTAGGACATGTGGCTCTCTCTGTTGGCTCTTCCATACTTAGTCAATTTTGGATTCTTTCCTGAATGGTTTTGAGCCTGAAAACCTTAAAACTTCACTGCTTCTTTTCCTTTTTGCTCCTAGCTTCTCTGTGACACTGCTCCTTCATTTCCGAGCCCACCTATAACCTGTTTGTCATCCTGGAATGTGAGCTTGTGGGTCTGAGTCATTTTCTTCATAATTTCCTTATGTGCAGGAGTTGTCTTGACAAAATTTACGAAGGGGGGGTGAATTTGAGATAACAATTTGGCGACTCATGGGGACATATGCCCTGCTAGATGAAGAGACCAGTGGCCTTGAAGAATCCATTAGATATGGAGTCTTCCTGATAAATATGAAACTGATCTAAAATTTTGAAGATCTGACCTTTGAGCCTCTTGGAAACCCATTGAACTTGGAGTTGAACTTCACCAAAACCCAACTGAAATGGACTGTGCAAGAGCAAAAAAACAACACCGAAAACTATGTACAAAATAAAAATCATACATACCCCTAGTGGGATATGTAGATTGTGCAAAAGCACTTCTTCTATTGAAAAAAACCTGTACCTACTCTACTCTAGCCAAAAGCAAAGGTAACTCAACCAAAACCTGCAACTGATAGGGAGAAATAGCTTCCCTTCCTAAAAAATGGCAGCCATGTAACTAATTTGGCACTAAACATGGCTAGTTTGGATGAGTGAAAAACTAACTACAAGCTGATCTTCCACCCCAATCACCAAAGTATCAGCTGGAGACAAATCAAATACCTCTTTTAGTTGCTTTGCATTTGCATTAAAGAGATATGGAAGATGATCCTTGGTGCTTTGCATATCATCCTCATGCCCTAAAATGATAATGACTAGTTGTGGCTGCTCCTTTAGCTCCAATGAATCCAAGTATCTGATTGGGCACATTTTGATCCTTTGAATGTTCCATTTTTTCCAAGTTTCAACTCTAAGAATGGATTTTTCTTGTGGACCTTCTTGGATGAATGGCGTGGGAGAAATGGTGACATCCTCCTACCTTTTGCCTTCCTCCTCTTTTAAAGAACATGGAAGATCAAGATCTTCCAACCTTGGTTCTAGAGGGCCATTATGGAGTGTAGGATTTTGCACTTGAATATTCTCCTTCATGGAAGTAGGTTCATGTGCTTGGAAGATGGATGGAGGAGAAAATGATCTAATATCCATTGGCTCCTCTTCATCAAAGCAATCCCTCAAGTTTGACAGGCAGTCTACCTCCTTGTTGTGTTGCTGCAAGTACCTCCTTCATGGTGTCTATTGATGGCAAATTATAGCACCCCTGAATGTCTACAACTTGATGGGTTGAGAATCTCAGTGCGATTGCATAACATGGAGATTTTCCCAAGTGTGAGACCTTGTGAATCGGGAAAGATCTCTGGATGAAGGCCGGTTCCTATTCCTCTGTTCAGATGCACACATAAAAACTGTAGAGGATTTTAATCAAAAACCTAATCTAAATTTCCAAGGAGACAGGGTAAGAAGATGCATAAAAATAAAATTAAACTAATAAAGGTGATGCACCGAGGAATGAAGAACACCTGTCTTGCCAATAAACACAAACCATTAAAATGCAATGCAAGATCATGCACAAATAACTAGATTTGTAGTGAAAGATCAAGAGGATGAAAATAAACACAGAGAGGGTTGAGAATCATCCATAGACATGCATTATTTGCTCCAAAGATTAATACAATACACTACAAAATGCCAAGAGGCAAAGTTGCATTACAGTTTTAGATGGGAGGTTTGAACTCCACAAATTCACCTGCCAAAGAGAAGAAGGGAGGGGAAAAACAAGAATGTCCAACCTTTAGAAAGAATCCCCTCCTTACAATTTATAGGAAGAATGAGAGAGAAAAGAGAGAGGAATTCCAAATCTACCCCAACCACCTCCAGGTTGCATTTAATTCATCTCATTATGACGGTAGGTGAGAACCCTAGCAAACCCAAAAAGTGGCGAATTGTATTTTGCATTTTTGAAGAAATTTTTCTCACCTAATTAAAGATATCTAGTCATAGTTAGACAGAGGACCTTGTAAGCTTTCCGAAAATTCCAACCTTGCGTGAATCCGAGCTCCCTGTGAAAAGTTATGGCCATCTGAATATTTGCACCAAGGTTTGCTTCCTGTCGGGGTGTCAACGCTCAAAATGTTGCACCTCCTGAAGATGCGCCTCGTGAAGATGCACATTGGCACATCCATCCTTATGTCAACATACTCTTACGTGCACCATAGGCACTAAAAATGTGGTGTCGAAACTTTGTGTTGTGCGCCCTTAACCTGCGCCAGGGCGCATCCATTTTCATGTTGACATCTTTTTACCTGCGCCCTTAACCTGCGCTAGGGCGCATCCATTTTCATGTCGACATCCTTTTACCTGCACCCTTAACCTATGCCAGGGCACATCCATTTTCATGTTGACATCTTTTTACCTGCGCCCTTAACCTAGGCCAGGGTGCATCCATTTTCATGTTGACATCTTTTTACCTGCACCAGGGCATATCCATTTTCATGTGGACATCCTTTTACCTGCGCCCTTAACCTGTGCCAGGGTGCATCCATTTTCATGTCGACATCTTTTACCTGTGCCCTTAACCTAAACCAGGGCGCATCCATTTTCATGTTGACATCTTTTGATGTGTGGCCTCTTAACTTGCACCAGCTGAAGATGCACAATAAATATCAGGATTTGAGCTTCTTTGATTTCCATATTCTTCTGTTTGTCTATATCTACCCGAGGCGGAAGATATATACAAAAAAAAACCCAGATCATGAAACAAAAGGTAAAAAATATTATTTGAGACAGATTTAAACCTGCTCTGGTACCAAATGTAAAAATTATTCTGTATATTAGATCTAGCGTAATTTTTACAATCTTCATCACCTCTTGAATACTCACAAAATATGATTTATGTATCATTCTCTACTTCTTCAATCTCTAGGAAATCACCACCTTCCCTTTCTTGTTCAAGTTCCTCTTTATCTTCTTGAGTTATAAAACTTGCATTGATGGGTGGGGCCTCCTAGGAAATCCTTTGAGGTACTCCCGTAATCTTATTTATGCTTGGACATTGATGGGATCCTCATTGGAAAATTCCCCTCTTTAATGATGCCTCATTGGTTTTACTAAGGCATGATCTTTCTCATTTGCTAATTACTGCAATAATGGTTTAGTTCTATCATCTTTGGGATGCTGAGCCTCACCCTTCGAAGGATTCTTGATATTTCTAGATAGGATGAGATCATCTTCTACTTCAATGGAAATTCCTTTTTATTGTGCACGATTCCTTGGTTGAATCCTTAGAAGGAAGAATCCTACCTCTGCTGCTTGAGCATTGATGAAGAACCTTTTCACATTATTTTCAGATGGTGAATCATCTCTTGAGTAACGTATTGAAATAGGCCACAAAGTATTTCATAGTCTCATTTTCTTCTTTCTTCATTTGTACCAATTGAACAATGAGACCTTGGTAGTCTTCAAAAAAATTGAATATTTCTTCGAACCTAGATTTGATATCATCCCAATAGGTGATTGATTTGATAGGCAGGTGGTAGAACCATTTCACTGCTATTTTCATACAGATATTCCACATGATGTGGTGAAGGTCAATATGTGCTCTTTAGGGAGTTGCTATCATTACCTTTGAAATTTGGAAAGTTCTTGTGGGAATCTATTGGTAGATTGTGAAGAGGAGGTGCCAAAGCAAGTAGGTCTATATATTCTCCCCACAAAATAATGGGTTGGGGTCTTTTTGCTCCATCCACCATTGATTCTTTAGCTTTTAAAAATTCTTCTTTCGGTCCTTCTTCTGGTTCTCATTCTTATTCACCAGGGAACACAATGTTCAATGGTGTTTCTAAAATGGGAGAATTTGTAGAGGGAGTATCAACAGGTGTTTGAATGGGATTTCTAGGGGTACCACTTGAAGATTTGGATGGAGATGAAGCTTGAGAGAAAAAGTAGGGGTTATATTTTGTTCCTTCTTCTGGGTTTTACAAAGCCTTGAAAATAGGATCAACAACTCTTATTCTATTCAGCCCGGTATATCTCCTTTCAGCCATTTTTTTGAGAAAAATCTTTCAATGGGAATATAAAAGGACACTATGGAATATTAAAAGTCACTCACATAGATCAACAATGGATTTTCTAGCAACAAATTTCTATTGGTTCTCTTTTTTGTTTTTAATTTTTTGGAATATCTATTATTTTTATTTTCTTGTGATCGTATTTTGGGTGTAGATTGCTACCAAGTTTGCCCCATGGTGGGCACCAAAAACTGTTGGCGAGAATTTTTTTGGGTAGACAAATTGGTGGTTATATTTCTAACACTCTAGGAATCTAATTGCCTCTACTTGAATGGTGCAACTCCATATAGTTATGTGCATGTGAAATTGGTTTCTATGGTGGTCTAATGATTGGGGATCTAACAGGGGTACTCCACTGACCCTGCAAAAAAATATTGCAAGAGTGCTAGGAGAGTGGGTAAGGGAGTGAGAAAAAGAGAGGGGGATTAATGTTATAGGTAGAAAATCATATTCCTATACTCATTAACCAGAGAATTTCAACACTTAGAAGAAAAATAATTATGCAAACGATAACAAGACCAGTTGAGATTTAGAGAAAAAAGTTTCAATAAATATCCCAGTCAAAAAGGTAGTAAAATACTTCTTTATTCATTGATGTTTGAGAAAAATTGTACATATCAAGAGTAGATGAGAAATAGAGGAAGTGCTATTTTGCATTTTGCATTTTGAAATAGAGCAAACCTAAAAAATGGCGAATTGTATTTTACATTTTTTAAGAAATTTTTCTCACCCAATTAAATATTTCTAGTCATAGTTGGATAGAGGACCTCGTAAGCTTTCCGAAAATTCCAACCTTGCATGAATCTGAGCTCCCTGTGAAAAGTTATGGCCATCTGAATATCTGTGCCAGGGTTTGCTTCTTGTCGGGGTGTCAACGCTCAAAATGTTGTGCCTCCTGAAGATGCACCTCCTTAAGATGCACCTTGGCACATCCATCCTTATGTTGACATACTCTTATGTGCACCATAGGCAATGAAAATGTAGTGTCGACACTTTGTGTTGTGCGCCCTTAACCTACACCAAGGCGCATCCATTTTCGTGTCGACATCTTTTTACCTGCGCCCTTAACCTATACCAGGGTGCATCCATTTTCATATCGACATCCTTTTACCTGTGCCCTTAAATTGTGCCAGGGTGCATGAATTTTCATGTTGACATCTTTATACCTGTACCCTTAACCTGCGCCAGGGCGCATCCATTTTCATGTTGACATCTTTTTACCTGTGCCCTTAACCTGCGCCAGGGCGCATCCATTTTCATGTGGACATCCTTTTACCTACGCCCTTAACTTGCACCAGGGAACATCCATTTTCATGTCGAAATCCTTTTACCTGTGCCCTTAACCTATGCCAGGGCACATCCATTTTCATGTTGACATCTTTTGATGTGCGGCCTTAACCTGCGCCAGCTAAAGATGCGCAATAAATATTGGGCTTTAAGCTTCTTTGATTTCCATATTCTTCTTTTTGTCTATATCTACCTGGGGGGAAGATATATATAAAAATTTGGCAACTCAATGGGATCACCTACCAGCTAGGTACAAGATCAGTGGCCTTTTAACAATCCATTGGGCACGGAGTCATAAGAAATAACCTAAAACCAACTTGATCTCTTATCCTGAGCCATGATATCGTAACTCCTTCTCCGAGAGCACACTGAACCGTAGAAATTCAACCTGGGAGAAACAAAAAACTATGCCAAAGCACTTAGGGAAAATGAAACCTAACTATAACAAGACAATGTGCATGCACACTTAGAGGAAATGAAATCTAGGCTAATATTTACAAGGGTAAACCCTTTCCTTTTAGTAGCAATGTTTAAGATAGATTCCCTTAACCGGATTCGAGAGTTCTTCTCCGTCCAATGTAGATAATTGGAAGGCATTACTACTTTTACATCCCGTGACCATGTAGGGGCCACTCCAAATGGCATCAAACTTGGAATGCCTTCCTAGTTTTGCCTGATTTGCATCCCATTTCATAACTAGATCCCCTTCCTGGAAGGTCCTTGCTCTTGCTTTCTTATCAAACCATCTTTTTACTAAGGCCTGATCATTTTCAATCGTCTGAACTACATGCTCTCTAATTTCTTCCAATTCCATCAACTCTGCATAACTGGCCTCCATTGGTTCAAACTCAGACAACTCTAACTACTTTATGAGCTCTAATGCAGGCAATTCTAATGATATAGGCAATACTGCCTCTTTCCCATAGACCAACTTGTAAGGAGAACTACCTATAGACCTCTTTGGTGTTATCCTGTCAACCCATAATGATGATTTTAGCTTGGTATGCCATGTTCTTTGGTTTTCATCCAGAGTCCTTCTAATGATCCTTAGGAAATTCTTGTTCGTGGACTCTGCCTGTCCATTACCCTGCGAGTAATAATTTGAAGAGGTGCTCAAATAGATTCCATTCTTGACAGCCCATTCTATAATCTTGGAACCTATGAATGCCAATGCATTGTTTGATATGATAGTGGCTAGCACACCAAACCTGGTCACTATTCCTTCATAAAAGTCTAGTATGTTAGACTCATTTGCCTCTTTGAGCGCTACTGCTTCAGTCCACTTGGTGAAATAGTCCGTTGCCGTGAGAATCCACTTGTGGCCTTGGCTTGAGTTTGGTTTGATGACCCCGACGAATTCCAATCCCCATTGCATAAATGGTTGGTCAACCAAAATTGGGTGTAATGGAAGCACTGTTAGTCTTTCTTTTCTTGTGAAGAGCGCACATTTCTTGCACTTTCTTATCCATGTATAACAATCACTAAACACTATCGGCCAATAATACCCTGCCTTCATTATCTTGAGAGCTGTTACTCATGGGGTGAAATGTCCTCCAAAATCTCCATCATGAAAATATCATAACACCCTCTCAATTTGACCTGTCCCAATGCCCCTCAATAGAACTCCATTGATGTCTTTTTTAAACAAAACACCATCAACAAGCACATATGCAATGGCTTGTAATCTAAAGTATCTCCTCTTTGCTTTGCTCATTTCTGGAGGGCATAGGCCTGCCTATAGGAAGTGTATAATATTTTGAGTCCAACAAGGAGTGGGCACATCATCATTTTCTTGTTCTTGACCATCATGTAGTACTGAGACAGTCTCTTTTTCATCACCTGCTTTGACTTGCTAACTCAAAGCTAGTTATTCACATAGTCCTTTTCCATGTACTAGTTTTTTGACCTTGATCTCGATGTCATATTCCATGACATGGGTTATCCATCCTGCACATTTCTTATTCAAATCCTTGTTTAGAAGGAATTCCTTAACTCCCGCATGAGAGACAAATAATTGGATTTTGTTATTTGAGACTAGGTGCTTGAATATCTTTAAGCTCCTGATCACTGTAAGGACATGCTTTTCAATGAAAGAGTACCTATTTTTGTATCCCTCCAAGCCTTGACTGAAGAAATCAACTGGTTTTTATAATACTTCTTTGTTTTGTTGTACCAAGATTGCAGAAATGGTGTCTCCACCACCGAAGGCATATAGCATGAAGCCCTTGGAGAAGTCTGGATTGACAAGAGTTGGAGCTTGAGATATAGCCTCTTTTATTGCCTCAAAACTTTCCTTGCCTTTAGATGTCCACTTAAATGCCATGCTCTTCTCAAACATCAGCATTATTGGATTTACGAGAGCTACAAAGTTTGGAACAAACTTGCGGACAAAATTGATCCTTCCCAAGAAGCTTTGAAGATCCTTCTTGTGACTTGGCAATGGAAACACTCGAATTGCTTCAACTCTTTCTGGGTCAATCGTCAACCCCTCCTTTGAAACAATATGGCCTAGAAGTTTTCCTTTGCGAGCCAAGAACATGCATTTTTTGGGATTCAATGATACCCCAAATCTTCTACACCTCTTAAATACCTACCTCAAATGAAAGAGGTGATCCGCTACATTTTTGGAGAATACAGTGATGTCATCAAGATATATCAGAACTATTTTATTGATCAACCCCTTGAATGCCATATCCATTTCCCTTTGGAAAGTGGCTCCAGCATTTGATAGCCCAAATGGCATCTTCTTGTAGGCATAGGTACCCCATTTGGTGGTGAAAGCCATCTTGAACTGGTCATCTTCTTTCACCATTATCTGATTATACCCTGAATAGCCATCTAGGAGAGAGAATCTCTCTGAACCAGACACCACTTGCAATATTTGTTCCATTGAAGGAAGTGGGTAATGATCTCTGAGAGATGTCCTTTTGAGGTCTCGAAATTCCACACAAAACCTAATTTCTCTACTCTTCTTCCTGACTGGAACCAAGTTTGCAACCCAGCTTGAGTGCTTGATCGGGAATATAATGCTTGCCTCTATTAGCTTGTTTAGCTCTTTCTTCATTAGAGGCTCGATGTGAGGATTGAATGGTCTCTACTTTTTCCTGATGGGCTTAGCATCTGGGTCCAATTCTATGGTGTGTTGTGCCAACTTTGGATTGAATCCTCTCAAGTATTCATAGCTCCAAGTGAAGACATTTGGAAATTCTTGGAAAAGCTGTATGAAATCTGATTTCTCCTGCTCAGTGGCCACTTTACCAATTTGAAGTTTTTTTCCTTCCCCAACCAGAATTGGCCTTGAATCTTCTCTCTTGACTTGTATGTTCGTATTTTCCTTATGGAACTAGTCATTAGGGTTAAAGATAGACTCCAACGTTACTAAACCCTTAGGAAGCTTGTTTGTCTGCAGCTGCACTACTTGATCCCTATACTGCTGCTCTAGTCTGTTCTGATTTCTAGCTGAGAATTCAGCCTCTTCTTGTAACAAATTGATGATCTATTGATCATTCTCAAATACCTGCTAGCTTGTGTTATTATCTGGAACTGCTGGCCTCACAATCACATGGATATGTGGTTGTGTTTTTCCCCTTCTGATGTTGTCAACCACATCAAACATTTCTCTAACTACTACAAGCCTATCTGCAGCTTCATTTTTCTTCCTGGGCATGGACACAATGTTGAAAGCTTCGAAATCATCAATGAGGTCCCATACCCTGTTCTTTTAGTTCTTAAGTAGGTCATTCTTTGTAGCATGTTGTCCCCTGACTTGGTTGATGATTAGCTCACTATCCCCGAACACCTGCAAGTTCTTTATGCCCTTTTTCCTGGCCCAATGAATTCCATGAATCAATGCTTCATATTCAACTGTGTTGTTTGAATAGGAAAACTAGAAATGGAAAGCTAAATAATATTTGATGCCTTGAGGTGAAACAAGCATAACTCCTCCTCCTGTACCTTACCAACTCCTTGATCTATCAAAAAATAACTCCCATACCTCATTGTCATCCTTATGGTCTGGTTTGGTGATGCTAGGAATATGATGGTTTTCTTCATGTATGTAATAGACTCCTAGTTCAGATTCTTCTACCTCTTGGTAGGGATCAAAAGCATGTACCTTTCTTGCCCATTCATCAAGATTCAAATCTGGGATGCTTCCAACTTTGGTTTCAACTTCATCTATGCTTGGATAATCTTCTTGATCAAATGCTAAACAGTTGGCATTGATTTGGCTTGGAGTATGAGGCTCAATGTGAAAGTTTGCAATTGGTTAGGATCTGATTGTAACCTTAGTACCATATCTTGTTCTAAAAAACATGTGTGACCAATCCGCAGATAAGTAGCCTCCAATTCTAGTTGTGAAATCCCTTGATAAGCATAGGACAAAGAGTTGTGGCAAATCTATCACTGACACATCTTACAAAATGGTAACGTTGGGGCATGCATGTAAGGTAAGATTCAAACCTTTAATCACTCCCACCATTTCTACTGTTGTCCCATCCAATTGCACTACCCCTTTAGATATGACTTCATATTGGAGACCCAGCTGATCAGCTATTTGCTTGGGCATGATAGAACTACTTGCCCCAGAATCAATCATGCAATTGTGTACTAGTTTATCCCTAGTGATTAATGAAACATAGAATGAAGGGGGTTTCAAAACTTTACCTTGTTGTCCTCCATGATTCCCTTCAGGCTGAGCAACATTTGTGAGGACATTCTCTTGCATATGGACCTGCTGGTTCAAAGTTGACCAATCCTCCATGGTAGCTTGTAAAAGATATCTTTGGCCTGGGATGGATAAAGATTCCCACATTGATATATTCACATTTGTCTTCTTCATTTGATCAATGATGCTAAATGGGGATGAAAGATCTCTTTGCTGTCCTTTAGGCTGCACATTCCTTTCTTGTGCATGGGAAACAACATTTGGCATTTGAGTTGGCTTAGAAGGTGGTTTGGGCTGTCCTTGCGTGTTTAGAACTATATTTTACTTACCAACACCTTGTGGAGTGAGGAAAGGTTGTAGATCATTTGGAGCCAATGACTACCCTTCACCAATATTCCTCATCTTTGATCTTGTGTTAGATGCTACACTAAAAAATTGTTTGATTCATGCCACAAAAATCCTCAGCTTGCCAATTCACAAGTGCGGTATCATTTGGAGCTGTGTTTTGCTGAGATATCCCTTGTTGCTGATTTTCTTTCTAACTCACTTCACCCTCTACGCCAGTAGTTTTCACCATCAAGGCTTGGTTCAAAGCACCATTGAAGCACATAGATTGGTTGTGAGGTTCATTACATGGGAAACACCAATCCTAATCTTGAGCTATGTTTTTTTTCACTGGCACTAATGCTTTAGAAGCAGATGCAACATTGGGGCTATAGGGCTGAAATGGTCTATTGGCGGGAGGCCTTACTTGGATTTGATTTGCAGCTAGATTGGGTGGCCTATTGGGCTGGTATGGTTACCTATTAGGTTAAGCTTGAGGCTGATAAGAAGGTCTAAAGCTTTGGGCCTACTACCTCTTGTGTGTAACTAGCTCATTTCCCAAATTTTGCAATTGTTTCATGACTTCTTGGAGTTCATTTGAAGGACTAGAGGATGAAGTAGAAGTTTCATTTGAACTTGGATTTCTAGGAGTGGGAATAGGAGCCAAAGTGGGTGCTTGAATAGTGCTTAGATTTTCTAAGTTTGGATACAAGGGCATGGGAGGCCTAGGAGCCAGCTTACTAGCTTGAATAAGACAGTTTTCAGCCCTAATGGCAATGCTATAAGCAGCAGGTAAGGTTGTGCCTCCCATAGATTGAATTAACATAGAAATATAAGAATTCAAAGCCTTAAGATAATATAGAAAAGAACCTTCAGATGTTGGCCTAACGGCCATTGGAATTCTATCCAAAGACCTTTGAAATATGAAGTTGAAGTCAGTCAGTTGCTCGTTGGGAGCTCTCTTGATAGTTTTCAATTGTTCTAGTAGAGACAAATTGTCTCCCTTTTCTCCAAACTGCTCATGGAGAACTATGCATAACTGATTCTAATTTTGGATAGAACCAGCTCCAAGGCTCCTAAACCATTGCAATGCCTTCCCTTTGAATGAAGATGCTAGCAATTTGACAGCAACATCCATTTCATTTATCTCATGGATTGCACAAACATTAGCAATGTCTTTGACATGATCACTAGGAGTGGTATGATTTTCTCTAGTAAAAAATGGAATGTTCTTCAATGCTGCAATTGGAACTAGATTCTGTGCATTGAGGGCGAGTGGGATGCTACCAGTGAAGTTGACAAAAGGGTTTTGTTGCACCATTCTGATTGGCCTGAGAACCCTTGTTGATTGGATGAAAGGTCTACCAGGTGGAGGGGTTGATAAAGTCTTGTTAGGTGGAGATGGTGATCTTTGTGGTCTTCTTCCTCTCCTACCTCTACCTGGTGATAGTTGTAAGTGGACAAATAACCCCTCTTCTCGAGTATCAGATGTGGTTCGAATTATTCTCATGCACCTGTGTAACTATTGCTGCTACACCAATGAATTCTATCCCTTCGGAGTTGCCAGATGTGTTAGATAATGAGCCTCAAAAGGCTAGATCCTACCAAGTTACACACCAAACCTGACAATAAAAAAAATAATTTAAAACTTTGAAGGACCCAGAATATACAGTTCTTAAATTTGGTTATCGGGTCTTATTGTGCAGCTACTAATCCCCGAAAGGTATAGGTGAAACTCAGATCATGGAAGGAAATGTACAAAACCTGAAACACACTGTGTCAGAACTTGGGACATGCTCAACACCTGGGAAAACCTGAAATGTAAAAAACTATGAAATTTTGAAAGTCAAAATCTCAAATATCTAAAAATACTCTTTTGAAGATTATCCCCCGATCTATCAACTAGTGAAATTTTAACTTGTTTTGAGAAACTTAAGCCCTTGAAAATCAATTTTGGAGTTCAGCCTGGAAGGTGAAAAAATATGAAATTGTAAAATCTAAAATTTCTAAGTCCAAATTTCTTGAAAATTCCTTCAAATCTTGTGGAATGACCTCTTGGTACCACCTGGCATGCCAAAAATGTTGATGGTGAATCACAGCACCCCTGAACATCTGCAACTTGATGGGTTGAGACTCTCAGTGCGATTGCATAACATGGAGCTTTTCCAAAGTGTGGGACCTTATGAATTGGGAAATCTCTCTGGATGAAGGTCGGTTCCTATTCCTCTATTTAGATGCACACATAAAAAATGTAGAGGGTTTACTCAAAAACCTAATCTAACTTTCCAAGGAAACATGGTAAGAAGATGCATAAAATAAACTTAAACTAATAAAGGTGATGCACCGAGGAATGAAGAACACCTGTCTTGCCAATAAACACAAACCATTAAAATGCAATGCAAGATCATGCACAGATAACTAGATTTGTAGTGAAAGATCAAGAGGATGAAAATAAACATAGAGAGGGTTGAGAATCATCCACAGACATGCATTATTTTCTCCAAAGATTGATACAATACACTACAAAATTCCAAGAGACAACGTTGCATTACAATTTTAGATGGGAGGTTTGAACTCCACAAATTCACCTGCCAAAGAGAAGAAGGGAGGGGTAAAACAAGAATGTCCAACCTTTAGAAAGAATCCCCTCTTTACAATTTATAGGAAGAATGAGAGAGAAAATATAGGAATTCTAAATCTACCCCAACCACCTCCAAGTTGCAATTAATTCATCTCATTATGGTGGTAGGTGAGAACCCTAGCAAACCCAAAAAGTGGCGAATTGTATTTTGCATTTTTGAAGAAATTTTTCTCACCTAATTAAATATATCCAGTCATAGTTGGATAGAGGACCTTGTAAGATTTCCAAAAAGTCCAACCTTGCATGAATCCGAGCTCCCTGTGAAAATTTATTGCCATTTGAATATCTGCATCAGGGTTTGCTTCCTGTCCGGGTGTCAACACTCAAAATGTTGCGCCTCATGAAGATGCACCTCGGCGCATCTATTTTCATGTCTAAATCTTCTTACCTGCACCATAGGTGCATCCATTTTCATGTTGACATCTTCTTATTTGCACCATAGGCACATCCATTTTCATGTTGACATCTTCTTACCTGCGCCATAGGCGCATCCATTTTCGTGTCGACATCTTCTTACCTATGCCATAGGCGCATCCATTTTCATGTCGACATCTTCTTACCTGCGCCATAGGCGCATCCATTTTTCATGTCAAACATCTTCTTACCTACGCAATAGGTGCATCCATTTTCGTGTCAACAACTTCTTCTTGTCTATATTTACCCAGTGGGATATATATATACAACAGTGTCCTCTTGATCTGCAACTTGCTCACCATGGTTTCTCTCTTCCTCAAACATGAAATTTGAAAGATCAAACTCTTCTTCAACATCAGATATTGAAGGGGATGAAGTGGGAAGAAGAACTGAAGGTTCCCCTATAGCCTGCTCCACACTTAGAGGCTCTAAAACTGTATGGTCCTCCTCCATCATGGGTTCATCAATCAAATCAGGCCCTTGAAAAGAAAGCAAAAAATCTTCAATGATTCCTTCTTAATTAAGTGGCCACAAAACTGATATGATCTCTCCCTACTGCTCCTCTTCAAACGGGTCTTGGGATTGATTGTTCCTCCTCTTGTTCTTACTCTTATTCTACTGCAAACTTAGCCTCAGCTACCACTAGTTCTTCAATCTTGACCTCCTCTATTGGCTTGACCATCAAGGGGATCTTTGTAAGCCCAAATTTGGAAGCCAAAATCTTCAGATTGTCTGTCATTTCTTTTCTATTGGGCTCTTTGTTAAGTACAAGATAATACTGAGAGGGGGGGTGAATCAATATTATGATATTCTTTTAAATTTAACACTTAATCTTAGATTTGTAAATCAAAATTAATTACTTTCACAGTGAATATATCAAAAGCCATCAATGAATGCAAATCAAACCAACACACCTATAAATAAACAAAATTTTACGTGGAAAACCTTTCGGGAGAAAACCATGGAGAAAATATTCTTTATTATATTTCTCAAATGTTTGTAGGCACCAACCTATGGGAGACACCAATCCCCAAGTTACAATTTTGTAGGCACCAACCTACAGGAGCACCAATCCCTTTTTGCTAAGCACCAACTCAGCAAGAGACACCGATCTCTTCAAATATGAAGGCACCAACCTTCCTTATGAAGAACAAAATTTTTCCTATCTTTTATGGTGTTGCTGCTTCAACAAATGATAGACCAAAAATTCTGCTAAGAATATTATTCTGATTTATTTCAGTCCCTTCACATACATAAATCACTGAAACTCTTCATTAAAAATAAATCTTCCCTTCACTCCTTTTTATATTTCATATTCTTCTCTTCTTCTTCTCTCGCTTAAAATTGAATTAAACACTCAAATTGCTTGCCTAAACCAAATTATCCCATCTCCTTATATAACCTTCTCACATCCTTTTAAAAAGACACATCGTTCCAACTGACACAAAACCTTTCCATTAACACAACTTAATTAAGTGCATTAGTCAGCTAAAACTAAAAAATAATTAATGCAACCCATAATTATTAAATACACATTAAACAATGCAATTAACCACTTGATAGGAGTGCTACCCCTCCTTAGACAAATCATTGTTATCATTAAATCGCTGCCAGCCATCATTAAATCTTCTTTTTCACCATAAAACATGGCATATGAAAACCTTAAAATGCTGATATCTCTCTCTTATGTACAGCTATGTATATCTCACTTATACCATGATAATCCTCATGCAAAAATGCTTCTCTTCATGTATTTAAACTTTCGTTTTCTACCCTTCTATACTGCTAGTTATTTCCATTACTTTCTACCATTTCCATCAAAATCCGTCAACAGTTCCGTTACCTTCCATTACATGATTCCGTTAACCAAATACATCAATGATTAAGCCTTTGACATCAATGACAATATTTCCAACAATCTCCCACTTTGTCATTGATGGAAACCTTCCAAAAAAAATTCTTTTCTGCAACTCCTCCTTGTTGTAACTTCCCCTTACTATCATTCTCCCTCTTTGACATCAATGGCAAAGGGTCAATCTAGGAGCTGAGTATTGCAATGTTTATATCTCCCCCTCAACCGATGCTTCTCTTGATTTTTCAATGAGAAGAAGCGAAGGATATTACTTCCAACTTCTAACGTAGATATTCAAATGTCTCCTTTGGAAGTGGCTTGGTGAAGATATCTGCTATTTGTTCAAATGTAGCAACAAATTCCTACTTTATCTACTTTTCTGCCACTTTCTCTCTTAAGAAGTGGTATCTTATGGTAATATGCTTTGTTCTTGAATGCATAACCAGATTCTTTGAAATACTTATCGCACTGGTATTATCACATAATATGGAGATTAGATGATCATAATCTACTTTGATATCTTTCAAGGTTTGCTTCATCAATAGAATTTGATTACAACATAACACTTCTGCTATATAAGCTACTTCTACTGTTGATAAGGATACAAAGTTCTACTTTTTTACTTAACGAAGATACTAGGATGTTTCCAAGGAAGAATGCTCCTCTGCTTGTACTTTTTCTATCATCCACACATCCTGCCCAATCTGAATCTGTATAAGCTACCAATGTGAATTATTTACCCCTTGGCTACCATAACCCATAATCCATAGTCCCATTTAGATATTTGAATATGCATTTTACAGCTTGCACATGTGTTTCTTTCAGACCTGCTTGAAAACATGCAACCATACCCACTGCTTGCATGATGTCTTGTCTGGATGTTGTCACATATAGTAAACTCCCAATCATTGATCTATAGAGAGTTTGATCAACATTCAGAGATTCATCATCTTTTCTTAACTTTGTCCCGGTAGCCATAGGTGTGCTAATAGGTGCACATTCCTCCATGCCAAATTTCTTCAACATTTCCTTCACATACTTGGTTTGTGATATAAATATTCCTTTATCAGATTGAGAAATTTTTAATCCAAGGAAAAATGATAACTCTCACAAAATGGACATCTCAAACTCCTTTTGCATGTCTTCGGAAAATTTCTTAGACATTTCCTCATTGTCTCCTTCAAAAATTATTTCATCTACATACACAACAACAATCAGCTAGTGCTCACCTTCAATTTTAATGTAAAGATTGCTATCAGCAAGTCCTCTCTTGAATCCTTGGTCTTGTAGATACTTATCAAGCCTAGAGTACCATGCTTTGGGGGCTTGTTTTAATCCGTACAAGGCCTTCTTCAACTTACACACATAATCTTCATTTTTTAATAGGAGGAACCCCTTAGGCTGTTCTATGTATACTTCCTCTTCTAACTTCCCCATTTAGAAATGCTGATTTGACATCCATTTGATAGACTTTGAAGTTCTTGAATACCAAAAAATCAATAAAAATTCTAATTGCTTCTAATCTAGCAACAGGAGCAACAAGTTTCTTCAAAATCAATACCTTCTACTTGAGTTATACCCTTTACATACTAACCTTGACTTGTTTTGAGTGACTTGTCCATCTTCATTCAATTTATTTCAGAATACCCACTTAGTGCCAATCACATTCTGATCCTTTGGGCCTAGGTACAAGTTCCCATGTTTCATTCTTCTCAATTTCATCCAACTCTTCCTCCATTTCCTTTATCCAATTTTTTTCATGGCTGGCTTCTGCAAAGTTCTTCGGCTTTATTTCTAATTATAAGGAGAAATTTACTGGTTCTGATGCACTTACAATTCTTCTTGTCTGTACTCCATCGTCAAGGTTTTCAATGATCTGAATTTCAACATGATTCTTCTGAACAAAACGAGATGGTGTTTTGGTGTCCTACCTTTCAGATTTACTTAATTTTTCAACATCTTCTTCCTCTTCCTTTTATTCTACTACCTTGGCTATTTCTAAGGGCTCTTCTGCATGTTCTTTAGCTTTTTGATTCACAATTTCATCCACTCTCACATTTGCACTTTCTACTATAGTTTGTAGTCTTTTGTTATAGCATCTGTAGGCTTTGCTTTTAATAGAGTAGCTAAGAAAAATTCCTTCATCTTCTCTTGTATCAATTTTTCCCAAGTTCTCTTCATTTATTTTAATAAAGAATCTACTCCAAAAACACTTTGAAATATTTTATAGTAGCTGTCCTTCCTTTCCACAATTCATAAGGAGTTTTGTCATGATTAACTCTGATTTTCCCCCTATTCAAGATATGAACAGCTGTATTTACCACTTCTCTCCAAAATCTATCTAATAGATTAGATTCATTTAACATGGTTCTAGCCATCTCTTGGATGGTTTTGATTCTTTCTTTCTACCTCTCCATTTTATTATGGAGTCCTTGTAGCTGAGTACTGTCTTTTGATTCCATGATCTTCACAATATTCAATGAATTCATTTGAGGTGAACTCACCTTGACGATCTGACCTCAGGCACTTTATTTGCAATCCAGTTTCGTTTTATACTAAAGCCTTGAAAGATTTGAACTTCTCAAATGCTTATGACTTTTATTTTAGAAAGGCTACTCATGTCATTCTAGTGTAGTCATCAATGAATAACATGAAATAACTCTCACCTTGTATGCTTTCTATTCTGGTAGGTCCACATAAATCCGTATGAATCAGATCTAGTGGTTTGGTGGTCGAATACTCCTTTGTTCTAAACCTTTCTTTGGTTTGATTTCCATGCTGAAATTGCTTGCATAGAGTACTTGTAGGTTTTGTTACCTTAGGCATATCTCACACAACCTACTTGTTTCTGATTTTCACAATATTATCAAAATTTATATGCCCCATCCTTCTATGCCATAGCCAACTCTCTTCAACCTTTTCAACTCTTCATTCTTCATAGGTTCCTTGAGTGTCTCTACATAGGTATTTGACTTCTCTTCTCTTGTCCCTTTTGATGACTCTGTACCTTTTGTGTTAGTGGTGTCTTGTCTTTCCGTATCTCCAAGACCAATCTTGTCAGATGTTGACTTCTGTCGGATAAAAATTTCATCTAGTATCTTGGTACTTTTCTTGAATTTTAGATTACTTGTAACTTTAGCATTTTCTTTTTCCAAGTCCCTTCTCAAAGAAACGATCTTTGACTCATGCTTTTCACAATCTTCTTCCTTAGTTCTTAACTAATTTCTTAATTCTTCTTCAACTCATTTTTCTTCTTCAATTTGGTTTTTTAGATCCTTGATCATCTTTCCTGATTCTTCAAGAGCTTTTGATATCTTAACTTCAAAGTTACGATATTCTTCTTCATACTTTAGGAGCTATAACTTTTGTTTCTGATTTTTCTTTTTAAAAGATTTCAACTGTCCCAAGGCACATATAAGTTCCTCTTCAAGATTCACTTCACCTTTTTCTTCCATGTCTTCATCTCTTTCTAAGTCATCTTTTATAGCCATGAATAATATTTCTTCATTATCACTATCTGAGTCACTTATCCCACTTTCTTCGGATGATCTACTACTTCCTTTTGAATATAAGCTTTTCTTTTCCTTTCCAAATATTTTTTTACCTTTTCTTTGCTTGAATTCCCTTTTGAATTTAGGTTTTCTTTCCTCATCATCTCTATCTTATTTCTCTGGACACTTAGCCATAAAATGTCCAATTTTACCACAATTAAAAAATTTAAATGTGTTATCCTGTAAAATTGACAAGGGCAATTTTACAGGTAACCATACCAAAATTTTGTTTTGGTTCCTTGTGGAGGTCCCTCAGCATTAGGAATGTTGTAAATCCCTTTCCAGGAAATCTAGTTTTCCGAACTTGGTCTTTTTGGTCCTTTTTTGGCTGGGCGCACCTTTTATCTATGCAACACAGACCAAATTTGTGCCCTCTTTATTTCCTTTGGCGCACCTTTTGAAGTGTTGACACAACAATTGATGCGCCTTATTGTGATGTGCCTTTCTTGCATGTGCAAAGGTGCATGAGCCTTCTTATCAACAACAAAAATGTTGCGCTGTGTTTTGGTGCGCCAAGGCACTCGAAATCTAGTGTCAACAGTCCTAAATTTGTGCCAAAGGCGTAGAGAATTCCATTTTGACAAAACCATATCCGCGCCAAAGGGCGCAAAGGTTCCCATGTCGACACGCATTTTGGTGCGCCCCTTTAAAAATTGGTTGGCACATTTATTACGCTTTTGGCTATATATAGGTGCATCCAACCTTTCAATTTCACAATAAAAAAATGTGATAATCTTTATTTCTCTACACCTGTCAGCGCGCCCGTCATTCTCGTGTCACGTTCATGGACCCCGATTCGTTCTTCTCATTCTATATATTCCGGGTAAGTGGTCCTTGTTTCTCTTGTGTTTTTCATTTTTACTAGTTGTTTGTGAGGGTTGATGAAATAGATATAAGAAGCTTTAACCCCTCCTACCCATTTTAAAAGTCTTGCCTCCCAAACCATTTTCACCCTCTTTCTAGATCTGCTGGCCAAGAGGGCTCTGCCTTAAAAATGAACCTAGATCCCTTTTCTGTGCCCCCTTCACCGTCTAAATCCTTGAAGAAGGAGGCCTAAACTACCCACAAACCTATCAAGAAAGGAGAGAGAACCTAAAAGTTGTTATCGAGCTTCATTTTTATCTAGGTGCAATCGCCACCCTTGCTACAGAAAATACAGTCATGCCAAGAGGGTGCACTGACCTTGATTACAGCATGTAAGATCCTTGCGCCATGCATAAACCAAGTAAATCCTAAACCTGGCACAAGCACAATCCCACTAACAATGACAAAGTGCCATAGAAGCTTTCCATGTGCCACGCCAAAGTCCCCCCTTTGCGCACATAAAGTTAGTGTTACACGTATTAATCCTGTGCCCTTCGGCGCACCAAAATTCCATGTTACATATAAATTGCATGCACCATTGGCACATCCTACTCCCATGCAACACTAAAATTATTTGCGCCAAGTATAAAACCACATATAATGGCACAGGCGCACTCCTGTTTACAACAACAAAGATGTTATATGCAAATTCCTTGCGCCCTACGCCCTTTGGCGCTAATTTATTCCTTGTAACACTCTGCTTCAGTGCACCATACTATTAACCCTGCATCCTGTAGTGTACCTTTGCCCTGCACCCAAAAGCCTTAAAATTGCTAACTGCTCATTTTGTGATGCTTTAATGGAAGATCTGACGACTAACATGGCTCTTTTACATTGGACTTCACTCCTTCTTCTTGTAGATCAACAACTGAACTCAAATCCACATATGTCTACATCAAGCAAAAGGTCAACCAAGTCAAAGGGTAAGGCTAAGCTTATAGAGGAAGAGATGAAATACAAGTATCAAAGGGTCAGAATTCCTGAGTCCCAGGTAGAATGTGATCTAGATATCAAAGATTCTGAACTTGGTCACATTGACATGGAGGATTTCTGGGCCAAGACCAGGAGGGTCACAGGCATTCCTTGGATGGACAAGCTGGTGGGCAATGGTTTGCATTTTGCTGGGGGGATCCACGTCAGTGTAGTAAACAATGATTTTATGATGGTGGTGGCCCGTTGTTACAACAAAGACATAAGGTGTGTCGAAAATGAAAAGGGCGAGGTCATAATCAACCTCACTGCCTAACACTTCGAGATCATGCTAGGTATTCCTCACCACTAACATTTTGTGGCTGTAAGCCAAGAGGACTACATCAAGGGAGGTCAAATGCATGTAACTGATGAATGAAGTGTACTTAAAGAATAAGAAGGTGATAACTAGGTGGCCACAGGTTATTTACCATAGCAACTTCTCTGAGGAACTGAGTGATACCATCACGTTCCTAAGTAGAGTTTTTGGGCTTTCTAATGCCCATTACTTTCACAAATGGATGCTCAGGTACCTAGAAACCATGAGTAAGAATGTGCCTGAGTAGAGCTTTGAGTGGGTGGAGATCATAAGTAA
Source organism: Taxus chinensis (assembly GCA_019776745.2). Taxonomy (NCBI): domain Eukaryota; kingdom Viridiplantae; phylum Streptophyta; class Pinopsida; order Cupressales; family Taxaceae; genus Taxus; species Taxus chinensis. Next base: position 599,516,632 of record CM034154.1, on the reverse strand, counting down.
CTCCAACAACTCACCATGACGGGGAGGTTCTACATGAACTTCTACATATTCTACGCCGTAGCCTCAGAGAGGGATTATCCAGCACTGAGCTGATGCGAAGTTTGGTCTCAGGTAAATATATATGAATACTACCCAGAGCTGAAGCTAGAAAATAGCATCTCGCAGTTTACCAAGATCAATGATGCTTTCTTCTATGACATTGTCTACCTTTTGAGGCCAAATATGATTCATGGTCGGATGACCAAGAGCATAGTCACAGTGACTGAGAAGTGGGGAGCACTATTTACCTAATTCCCTACCTTCACCTATCTCAAAGCAGCCAACTTCTTGGGGGTGCCCACCAACATGCTAAGGTATGCTGGCCTTAAGCTGATCCTGTTGGAGCTGTCCAGACAGCTCATAACATACCATGAGAAGTGTCTAAAGAGAAAGAAGGGTGGAACTCCTTTCCCCCTTACAATGGGTAGGTACACCTACATTTCTCACAACAAATCCCAAGAAATGTTTGAAGAGCTAGAACTTCTCAATCTAAAGCATGATTTCCTGGCAAGGCCCACCTTCGATCCAAGAAATTGCCTCCCTAGGGAAAAACTCTATCCGATCCACATTCCATAGATCGAGGATATCTACATCGACCTATATCATGAGGTCAAACTCAGGAGAAAGGATAACTCTCGCCTGGCCCTAGCAGAGATTATTCAGTATGGCATGGCCATCGTTCCAAAAGGTTATCAAACTAGCGATCAATAAGTTGATCAAGTGTATCTAGACACGGATGGGGACAGTTGGCCATTTTCCAAAATAGATAGAACAAAGGCACCTCAGACCATTGAGGTAAGGGTTAAAGAAACATTGGAGTGGATAGAACACTGGTGCAGAATGAATGGCCTTATCTACCTTGGAGTAGATTTCACCACGTCCCCTTTGGGCAACGCACCTGTCAGGCTGAAACATCTGCCAAAGGGAAAAGACAAAGATATAGAGGGAGAATCAAGATCCACTCAAGAAGAAGCTCCTGAGATCCCTCCTTCTGCTGCACAGGAACAAGTTGTAACTCTGTAATCCTCAGAGAAAGAAATGACGGAGAGTGTTCCAATGGGCACATCCACTCAAAATGTTGCCACTGCTACGACCATGGAGGTTCCCACCGTCCCTTCTCCCCCTTCTCATGTGACTCAAGTGACCATTCCTTTGGTCGTATCCTCTTCCCCATCTTCTACTGTTCCCCCTTCCTCATCCTCCATCTTCTCTTCTCTCACAGAGCTGTCCCCCACTATTTATTCTCTCATCTCTCAGCTCCCTTCCATTCCCATGACAACCTCGCCTACAGTATCTCCCCCTCCCATGAGAAATTTCTTGGCCTCTCTCTCGATGCCGCCACCATGTGTCTCTACACTTTTCCCCTCATCCACTACAGCAGCTCCCTCTTCCACCACTGGTCCCACTCCTTTAGGTCCAGCATGGCTTTCTCAGCACCTAAGACAAAATAAGAGGAAAGTCCCTATTACACTAATGGAATTCTCTGTCATCCCAGCAAAGGGGGCTAAGAAGCAAAAGCCAATAACTCACTTCACTGTAGAGTGCATCGGGAGAAAGAGTGATGGATATTGCGTATCCTAATCCTTCGAAGGATAAAAAGGATCTGTCTCCTACAGTTTATACAGTGACGTAGGACACAATGGGAATGTCTTCTAAAAGTCTTCAGGGAGAGGCCCTATCTATGGTGGATTCCCTTTGCGAGAAACTCCAAGAAGCAAAGGAAGAGAAGAGGATATTAAAAGAGAAGAACAATAATCTTCTCCACACCCTGCAGAAAAATGGGTAGTGCACCTCTTACAACTGCCACTGAAACTCCTAAGGTCCTAATCCAGGATAAGATAAATGAATACGCCAAAATTGGTGAACAAGGTATGGCAGTTTCCACCTGGAGAGATCAGATCCTCAAAGACAGCGAAGAGGTAATTGTCAAGTTCACCAAGTTGTATCAGAACATTAGTCGGAGTGAACAAATATCTCCAGGTGATTACGGGACCTATCTCTAAAGATGTGGACCATGCTAGGTTGCAACACGAGACATTCCATAAAATGCTCGACTGCTTAGTTGATGATTTGGGTAAAATTTAGCATTTTCAATCACCCCAGGGGTACCCAGAAAAATCCTTGCTATGTTGGACTATTGGGTTGATCAGATAGAATTTTTCCTGGAGAAAATTGACAAGGTCAAGGAGGAAGCCCTGGATGCAATGCATCAAATGGAGAAAATTGTTGTAAGAATGTCTCCGAGCTTACTCACTCCTTATTTTGCCTTGAGGAATGTAGATGAAACTATTCGGATCTTCAAGGAGATTGTATCGTAAGGGCTAGGGCTAGAAGCCAATTTTGACACTGAATGGATCAATAACCTTCTGGCTTGCCGTGATTTGTCAGGTACCTGATGGAGGAAGGTAATGAATATTTCAAGCTCCCATAAAAAACTTAGAGATGAGCGGGAGACTTATGAGGTCATCGGTGATCATACAAAGGGTCCTGCCCAGGATCAACTTCAGCCGATGGTCAGTAAGTTCATGGAATATCAGACCCAATTCCATATTACCTCTGTCCGAACAACAAAAAAATCAAGATACCCCCTTTCAGCTGCGGGACAACAATGAATATCCTTCTTCCTCTTGGCTTCATTTTTGTAAATATCTAAGAGTATGTTGGCACAAATGATGACATCATCCATGTTGCACCATGGGATGTTGTCATCCACCAAGTTGCCCTAAGTCAACATTGAATTTTAGATATTTTTGTAGATATTTTGTAGATATTTTGTAATTAGTTATTAGTTTCTTTTTGCCTTCTCTCTTCTCCTTCTTCTATATATATACTTGAATACTTGTTGTATTCAAGTGGTGGACACTTTTTAGATAAAAAATAGAAGTGAGAAGAAAAGGCTTTGTACTTTTGTAACAGAAGAAAAAATTAATACAGATATTAAGACTTTGTGCTGAATATGTGTGTTATGGGCATCTGATCTTTCTTATGTTAGATCTATGCGTTTATTCTATTGAATCTATCTCTATTTTTTTTTCATTTGTTCATCAGTATTGCTTTGTTCGTCTATGTAATTAGGTTCGGCTCTATTTACTACCAACCCAAAATATAGACCCTCTGACATTTCTACTTTCGAATTCATTTCTTTTCTCCCTTCAGATCCATATTCCTTCCTTTCCTTCCTTCATTCCTTTATGTTCTTCGTCGAAACTACCTCTACTGGGATGAGATCCCAAACCCCCTGAAGGTAGAATACTGTAAGACTTGCACAGATTCCTACTGGTAGAATAGTGATAAACCAGTTTTGCTTTGCTGTCTCAAAGATGGGCTATGCCCTACACACTGCTGGCTCATCTATCCATAGATCTGTTCACCCGACAGATTTTTCAGACCAACAAAATGGAAACTTACCTTTGTACTTTCTAGATCCTTTCTTTAACTTTCGAATGAACAAGAGTTCTTTCTCATCTTCTTCGCTGTTTGAGTTCTCGTTCGAATTAGGTTCTTTGATTTTTTCTTTCTTTGAGACTTTGAATGCAACTTCCTTCTTTGATGGTTTATTTGACTCAGTCCTCATTTCATACGCGGTTAGTATTCCATGTAGTTCATCAATGCTGAACTTATCAAGATCCTTCATTTCTTCAATGACAGACACCTTAGCATCAAATCTTATTAGTAGAGATCTTATAATCTTTTGAATGATCATGGATTCTTCAATATTTTCACCTAACCCTCTTATGGCATTGACAACCTCATCCACATAAAGAAGATAGGGTGCAACATTCTCCTCATCCTTCATTTTCAAGCTCTCAAATTGTCTTCTATGAGTTTGAAGATTAGCCCTTTTAACCTTGTCATCACCTTCGTAGATAGTTCGAAGTTTGTCCCATATCTCCTTTACCATGTCACATTGCATTACTTTAACAAAATTAGATTCTGATAGGCCACATAGGATAACATTCACCATCTTGGCATTGATTTCAAAAGCCTTCTTTCTAGCTTGATCTATTGGTGAAACTTATGGGATCATATATCCAACTGTTACTGATTGCCAAATATCAAACCCTAGTGCCATTAGATATTTTTTCATTCTTATGCTCCGAAATGCATAATTTTTTCCATCAAACAATGGAGCCTTGTTTGAAGAAAAACCTTCTTTTACTTGATGAGTAGCCATATGTGCTTCTGATATCTTCCTTCCAATTGTTAGATTGTTTCTAAAGGCACCCGCTCTGATACCAATTATTAAGCACAAGATAATACTGAGAGGGGGGTTGAATTAGTATTATGATATTATTTTAAATTTAACACTTAATCTCATATTTGTAATCACAATTAATTAGTTTCACAGTGAATATATCAAAGCAATCAATGAATGCAAAGCAAACCAACACACTGCAAATAGACATAAATTTACGTGGAGACCCTTTCGGGAGAAAACCATGGAGAAAATATTCTTTATTATATTTCTCAAATGTTTGTAAGAACTAACCTATGGGAGACACCAATCCCGAAGTTACAATTTTGTAGGCACCAACCTACAGGAGCACCAACCCCTTTTTGCTAAGCACCAACTCATCAAGAGACACTGATCTCTTCAAGTATGAAGGCACCAACCTTCCTTATGAAAAAAAAACTTTTTCCTATGTTTTATGTTGTTGTTGCTTCAACAGATGATAGAACAAAAATGCTGCTAAGAATATTCTTCTGATTTATTTCAGTCCCTTCACATATATAAATCGCTTGCAACTCTTCATTAAAAATAAATCTGCTCTTCACTCCTTTTTATATTTCATATTCTACTCTTCTTCTTCTCTCCCTTAAACTTGAATGAAGCACTCAAATTGCTTGCCTAAACCAAATGATTCCATATCCTTATATATCCTTCTCACATCCTTTTAAAAAGACACCTCGTTCCAACTAACACAACCTTTCCATTAACACAACTTAATTAAGAGCATTACTTGGATAAAACCAAAAAATAATTAATGCAGCCCATAATTATTAAATGCACATTAAACAATTCAATTAACCACTTGATAGGAGTGATGCCCCTCCTTAGACAAATCAGTGTTATCATTAAATCGCTGCCAGCCATCATTAAATCTTCTTTTTCACCATAAAACATGGCATATGAACACCTTAAAATGCTGATATCTCTCTCTTATGTATAACTGTGTATATCTTGCTTATACGATGATAATCCTCATGCAAAAATGCTTCTCTTCATGTATTTAAACTTTTGTTTTCTACCCTTCTATACTGCTGGTTATTTGCTTTACTTTCTACCATTTCCATCAAAATCCGTCAACAGTTCTGTCACCTTCTGTTACACGATTTCGTTAACCAAGTACATCAATGATTAAGCCTTTGACATCAATGACAATATTTCCAACACTCCTTTTCATTGTGTTCTCCTTGACTAGATTCTTGAGTCTCTTCCTGACATGGACTTGGGAAAGCAAGAGGAGTGGCAGGTTGGGGTTCAACCATCTTTGCAATTGTTTTTGGTGGGAAGGGAGGTGCAACTTCTTGTTTGTTTAGAGGGGATGACTGTTTAGGAAGGGAAAATGATAGAATAAATGAGATGAGGTGGAAGACTAGGAGATGGAGAAATGAAATCAAAACTTGGGGAAAAAATGAGGAGCTTGGAAATTGGAGCTTGGGTTGAGATGGTGCTGCTTGAGAAAGAGAAAAAGAAAAGCTATGAGATGTTGGACTTACCCATTGACAAGGTTGTCTTGACTCCAACTCATAATCCCAGATCTCCTCAGTCCATTGTGGAAGTTGGGGCAGTATTTCAACCATGAAGTCAAGCTTCTCTTGAGGGATGTAATGTCTTGGAAAAGGGCCTTCCCATGGACAAGGTGCCCTACAACCAATCTTGAATGCCTTCATTTGTGCTATGCCCCTTGACTGAACCATGCCAGCCTCCATTTTTTGAATCTTCTATAGTAGAACCAACATCCTCTACATAACTATCACCATCATATGCATCCCCTTGTCCTTGATAAGCTTCATAGTCAAACTGGTTTTGACACTGCTCATATGGGTAAGCATAATGGTCCTGGATCTGATTATAATGCTGATCTGGAGGAGTTGGGAAATACATTGGAGGTGGACTGTATTGATGTAAGTGTGAGTTCCATGAAGGGAATGAAGTCATGATTGTACAACCTCATGGAATGGGAGAAAATGCAAGAGATGGAAGAGGAAAATAGATGAAAATGAGTGGAAATGGATGGAAAAGGTCTATAACTCAGAGAATGGGTTTTTGACCAGATGGAGTCGCCAGATGTGCTTGCATGTGCCTCAAAAGGCTGAATCCCACCAAGGAACATATCAACTTGATGAAATAAAGTGAAGACCTCTGGTCCCACCGGGCATGCCAAAACTATTAGTGTGAAATCACAACACCCCCAAATGAGTTATGGATCTGCTTTTCTAAGGTAGGTCATTTGGTGTGATTTGCATAACATTGGATCATTCCCCAAGCTGTGGGACTTACAAATGGGAATTATCCTCTAGAGAAGGCTGGTTCCTCTTCCTAAAATACCTGCCACAAGCTACTCCAGTGTAGGAAAACTAAATCTAACCTAATCTAACCATTCCAAGGAACCAAGGAGAGAGAAAGAGGGAAAAAATAGAGCCTACACTAAAGCGGTGATACACCAGCAAAGGAAGCAAGATATTATGTTGAGGGAGAAAGAAACAGAAAAAATGGAGATGAGGGAGGTCAGATAGAAGTGACATGGCCCATATCTTCAAATTCATCCATTAAACTCCATGAAACACAATATCCTACACCTACAAATGTGAAATACATGCACAGAAAAACCAAATTGGAAGGGAGAGGCACAGAGAAACAACAAAATGATGCAAAGGGTTGAAGAACACCACAAAAACAAATTTTTATTGCTCTAGAAGGTGTACAAACCATTACATTTCGGGAATAGAGGCACAAATACATTTTCCATGCATAAGAGAAGGTTCAATCCTCAAAAATGGCATTGAGAAACAAATTTGACAGAGTTTCTCTATGCCCAGAATGTCTCTCCTTCTCAAACGAGAAGTGTTACAGTATATATAGAAAGAAAATAGAGAGAAGAGGGAAAAGTCAAATCCTACTCCAACCACCATGAGAAATGCATCGAATCCCACTTTGAAATTTCAACCACTGAATATTAATGCCTTCTCCAAATCTGCCCACAATATGTCACTTCTGGTTCCCCATCAGATTGAATCGAATCAGATCTGGTAGTTGAAGAGATTGGATTTTGTGTTAATGGACTGGAAGAATTTTCTCCATTTTCACCTACCAGGGCCACGCGGCAGCCTGTCACTTGTTTGGGCTTCCCTTTTTTTATATGGGACATGTGGCTCTTTTTGCCACTCTGATTAGAGCCCAAAATGGGGTTGTCGGGTCTGTAATTTACCTTTTTCCCTCTTTTCCTGTGAAATGCAAAACTCAGAAAACCCCCGATAGCCCGACTTTGACCTAGGACAACACCTGGAGAAATGCAGAAGGCTTGTTTGAGGTCTCCCTTTATGGATTCATCTTTGAGAGAAGGGTCGGTAGGAACGTGGCTCTCTCTGCTAGTTCTTCCATACTTAGTCGATTATGGATTATTTCCTGAATGGTTTTGAGCCTGAAGACACTTGAAACTTCACTATTTCTTTTCCTTCTTGCTCCTGGCTTCTCTACGACACTGCTCCTTCATTTAGAGTAGCCCACATGTATTATGTTTGTCATCAAAAGAATGTGAGCTCGCGGGTCTGAGTCATTTCCTTCATAATTTCCTTATGTACAGGAGTTGTCTTGACAAAATTTTCTGGGGGGGAAAATTTTCAATAATCTTTCAGACCCTAATAACAATGAGGATGATGGTGAGAGTTCATGAGACCATCAGGAGACATGCTGACATAGTTCAGGGGTACGATTGGCATTCCGACAATGGTATTCATGAGTAGCTTAACCTTCTTAGGCAATTATTGTAACTAATGACCTTAATTAATGCTAAAATAGAGGGTTAGGTTAGATATGGATTTAGGAGACACATACGCAAGGGTACAGATCATTGGAACAATGGTGCAGGCACCCCTGAAGCACATGCGCTACATGTGCAGGAACCAAGAGGCATTGTACGTGCATGCACATATGCCTTCAATGGATGCGCACATGCACATGCACCAAAATGATAGTGCACACACACCACACACATACACATGCACATATGCACAAGCACAAAAAATGGTGCAATGGCCCTTAGGTGGATACGCTCACGTGCGCGTGCCAAAAAGGTAGCACACACACCATGGGGTTTACACATTCCCTAAATGGTGCATAGGCTCAACATAGAATAGATGAATGCGAAAGGAAAATTGCCAAAAAGGATGACATTTAGAATAAAATTAGGATTTGTGTAGATGAATCTTAAAGAATTATAGGCAGGACCGGTAGAATAAATATTAGTAACTGACATACAGTAAATGGTTTTTACAGAGACAGTTTCATGTTATTACAGATGCGAGAGTGATATACCCGCATAGTGGAGATGAGGGGAGCATGTACCAATAATATCGGTGTAAGTGATGGTAATATTATTAGAGGTGGTGGGCCTAGGCCCTATAGCTCATATGAACTCCATCACACTCGACCATGGTCTACTAACTACATTGATTTAGCAGTGACACAGTGAGAGCTGGTGATTTAGGCTCCGACAGGAGAGATGACATATACCTTATAAGAAGTATGGCGGATCCACAATAAGTACCTATTGTAGGCTTGATGATCGAGTACAAACAGAAACCTTGCGGTGAATCAGGGTAGCTATCAACAACCTTTTTTACCGTGACAAGATACCCCACTACATGACATGAAAGTTTCATTGTATGAGTGTATAGCTGATCCAAAACTTTTACACCGCGGGCCAATCTACATGATGTCACTTATCACTGGGTTTTTTCTCATTGATAAGACATGGACATCCTTTTTGAAGGGCTTGATGATAGCTGAGTGCATGGAGTATTCAGTGTTAGAATGATACTACTGGGCCACGACATACTAACACATCTATACTGGATCTACATTTTATTACCTACCACAATCAGAAGATTGGGGGTTAACTGTCCTTATTACAGATAGGTCTTGGGATCACATAGCGATCTTTGCACCCTATAGGTGCATTGCATGCTAGTCTTAGAGGAGCCGACATACATGGCTTCGTTTTTAGCTAGGTGATGAGTGTATGAGGGCACCAGGTAGTTGTACCATTACTAGAAAGTTTCACGAGCTACTAGACAAAGATATCATATGGAGGCCCTATAGGCATATACAATGGCCTGAGGATGGAGCAAAGCTTGAGTGTCTTTGGTGGAGAATTTCTTCTTGGTATTGTAGACTACATCATAGACTTTGTATAGAGTAGACCGATGTCAGCATGATAGCTGGGTCAAGGGTGTAGGGGGTTCCATAGATGCAGATTTGTGGTATCCACTTGTGATTTTTGATGTAGAGAGGTAAATATGGGGCTTGTATAAAGGTGGCTCGAGCCAGGGATAGCTTTTTACAGGTGGTACCATAGGCATGGGACCCTTCCTAATAGATCAAAGACCCAGGTACGATACCTAAACATGGATTGGTATGGAATTAGCTTACCAAAGTATAAATGACCATTCCTGATGAGGCATGGGCAGAGGCATTTGGCTTAACCAAAGCTCCCCTACAAAGGTGACAGAGGGGGAGGGTGCAGTAGCCCATTACCCTAATGATCAATTTGATGGGTAGCCACATGATGGGTAAGGTCCAACATAGGTATCAGGGATAGAGGCAGCTTAATGGTCCAAGACAGGTGCATGCACAGGGTCCCAGGATCAAATTGGAGATCAAGACATGTCCTAGACTGACACCTCCCATATAGGGACAAGCACTTTAAGGTGTAGCTTAACTGGTACAAGATGATAACTCTCAAAAGGGCAAGGTGCAGCTAGGTTACAATGGAGATATGATCATGCCTTTGATCTCTTAGAAAGTTTGGTAATGACAAGCAGAGCGGGGACCAGGCTAGATCCCATAGCCCAGGGAGGAGATGGATCTAAAGGATTCACTTCTCAAGATACACCATAATGGTAGCCCAGATGGCCTAGGTGATAGCCTGCTACAGAAGACGCAGGCTCAACTACTTGTGACATTGGAGAGATATCATGTTGAGGGTAGGGAATTGGGGGTATTGGGTTAGGCAAAGGTTGATTAACTATTAGCAGAGATAACATCCTTCCGAAGCCAATTAGATGGGACATTAGTGACAACCTCGCACTCATAGAGACTTGGCTATTATAGGGCAAGAGCTTCCTACTACCAATCAATTAAATATTACGAGGTAGTTCTTGGTTGAGCAATGGAAGGGAACCTTCGTATAGCCAGCAATTGAGCAGATCTGAGGTCAGAGAGGCCTCAGGCCTCAGTGGAGTAACCATTAGAGGGTATTTGTTGGATAGGGCCACTTAATGCACAGTCTATGGGTCCTCCATGGGGTAGACCAACCAACCCATCTGAGGGCTCTAGTCATCCCTGATTGATCAGTGTATTGATATATTTGCCTCTTGATGAAGGCTATGAGCATCCTGTGCTTGATGTACAACATTTTTGATGTAATACATTTTTTGATATATGCCTCTGATGAAGGCAGTAGCATTCTTGATTGATAGTATAGCATTTTTTGATGTAGACCTCAGATGAAGGCATTTTTGATGTATTGATGATGCATATCCTTGTTGAGATAGACATACTACACATGTATATATAGATGGACATTTTTGACATGACACATGTGTTATGAGATGATGGATGTTACTATTGTTGTGATTGATTACATGGATTTATGGATGTGTAATGATGTTATCTGATTTGATTTCAAATTTATATGTATCTTGATATTTGATGTATTGCATGTGCTTTGATTTTTAGATGATAAATATGTAGATGATATCAAATGTATTGCTCATGTGATGTGCTAGATTTAGTGGGTGGGATGATATGATGATATTGGTGTGGGGGGATAGATTTTGATATTTGTGATCCCTCTTGCCCCCATTTGATGATATGATACGTGATGATTAGCTTAGCATTCATGTATGATGTATACTTAGCTTTTTCTTGATATATGATGTATAGATGATGTTAGATGTGATGATATTGATGGAAATATGATGATGTGATAACAAAATGATGCACATGCAACAAGAAAACACAATCAAATGCTAACAAGAAACATAATGAATCAACACAACAATGTACCATTATACACCAACATGCAAAAACACACTTTAATATGCACAAGTAAGAATAAATCTAATCTAAGAAAGAAAAGATGAATCCTAACAAAGTATGTCTAAGAAACAAACTATAAAAATGTACAAACATGAAGCTACTATACAAGCAAACATAAAAATGCAAGAAACAAGATAAAGGAAGTAAACAAAAGTTAATGTTTTGTAAGAGTGTGTTGTGAAACAATTTTCTATTGTTTTGATTTTTTGTGAAACAATTTTCTATTTTTAGATTTTTGTGAAACAATTCTCTATTGTTTTGATTTTTTGTGAAACAATTTTCTATTGTTTAGATTTTTTTGAAACAATTTTCTATTGTTTTTTTTTGTGAAACAATTTTCTATTGTTTTTGATTTTTTTCTGAAACAATTTTCTATTGTTTTGAGTTTTCTAACATTTTTGAATGTTTTTGTGTTTTTCCAATTTTTTTAATTTTTTTGTGTTTTTCTAGATTTACCAAAGCTATGCACAGGTAACCAAGAAAGCATGGATGCCCCTAGCATTAGATGGGGAATATACAAGGGAAAGTGCCACGTGCTTAAAAATAGGAAGGTGAAGTCATGTAGAAGTGCCCCCAACGTTAGATGGGGAATATACAAAGACCATCCCTTCACAGATTAACAAATAGGAGAAAAAGTCGGATCAAGGCTTGACAAGGATAGGCTCATAGGGAATCTCAAATGCAGGTGTGGAACTATCCCTAGGCCAAGTAAAATTACCCTCCAGATGCAAGATGCTTGTGAACAACGAATCCTCCCAAGGTGTTGGAAACTAGTTTTCACCCAAGGACCTATCCAAAGTGCCACAATTGCATGGTTTTCACATATGGATGACCTATTTTCTCTTTTTCTTTTTCTCTTATTTTAATGTTTTTGTATTTTGATCATTTTTACTCTTTTTTTTTTTTGGTTTTCTTTTCTAATTTTTGTGCCATGTTTAAGCATAGAACCACTTAAGGTGCATGGCATTCATAGGTTCATGGAGCTCATCACCATTAGGATGGGAAAGTTTGTATGCTCCTGTGCCATACTTGGCCACAATGACATAGGGTCCTAACCAATGTGGTTCGAACTTTCCTTTCTTCTCTCTTTCTACCCTTGTGTTGAACTGATTTTCTTCATGACCAAATCTCCAACCTCAAACTGATGAGGTATGATCCTTTTGTTGTAATTGTGAGAAACTCTATTCTGATACACTTTAAGATGATTTAGGGCACGGATGCACTTCTCATCCAGGAGTTCCAACTCTGTTAGTCTAGCCACTCTGTAATCCTCATCCTTGTCCAGATAATCCCTAAGAGAGATTCATAGGGAAGGAAGCTCGATCTTCTAACGGGATGATAGAATCTGTTCCAAAAACCAGGGAATAGGGTGTCGCACCAGTAGGAGTGCGAATAGAGGTCATGTAAGCCCAAAGAGCTGGGTGAATTTGTACAAATGCCAGTTGTGACCTATCTTACTTACCATCTTTTCCATGATTCGAACCAAAGTCTTGTTAGTGGCCTTCGGCCTGTCCATTGCCTTGGGGGTAATACAGTGTAGACCACTTTAATATTATTTGAACCCATGACAGAGATCTTTCATGGTCTTATTCTTGAATGATTTTCCATTGTCAGTAACTATGGCTACAGGAATGCCATACTGGAAAATAAGATGATTCATGATGAACTTTGAGATCTGAGCACCCATTACATAGGTCAAAGGGATAACTTCCACCCACTTGGTAAAATATTCAGTAGCTGTGATGATGTGGGTGTGGCCATCAGATGAAGTAGGGGTAAGCTTCCCTATTAAATCAAGTCCCCATTTGGAAAATGGCCATGGGGTTGTGATGGGTTGCAACGGCTTTGACGGGGCATGGATGAAATTTCCATACTTCTGACAGAGTACACACTTCCACACATAGTTGCAGTAGTCAGTTTCCATGGTAGGCCAATAGTATCCCACTCTCAACAATTTCTTGGCTAGAACCATCCCATTTGGTGTGGGCTCCACACACCCCTTCATGCACCTCTTTAATCACTTGGACTGAACTCTATCTTATCGAGACAATGTAACAGATTCCCATCATAGCCACGATGATAGAGCATACCTCCTAAGAGGGTATAGCAAGCTATCTAGCGGATAAGGATTTGTTTCTTGAAACAGGAGATGTCAGGAGGGAATATGTTGTCTTTAAGGTAAGTGAAAATGGGTTCATACCATGGGGAATTGGGACCAAAAACATCACAAGCCAGACAGGATTCTGACATGTCATATGTAGGCTGGAATAGATTTTCAACAAAGAAAGGCATATCATTACTTTCTGGTGGAATGCATAGCATAGAACCTATGGTTTCCATAGCGTCTGCATAGATCTATTTTGTGCTCTTGGAATCTATTCAAATGTGATACACACAAAATACTCTTTCAAAGTTTTGACCAACTTCTTGTAAGGGATGAGCTTCTCATCCTTGAATTTTGTACTCATCATTGACTTGTTTGATGATTAACTACGAGTCACCAATGATCTTAACATGATGAATGTCCCATTTGATTGCAAGCTTCATCCTCAGTGATGAGCACCTCATACTCTGCAATATTATTCATGCAAGGAAAAACAAGGTGAAAGGCCTGAGGTATGGGGTCGCCAGAAGGAGTAATTAGTACCAAACCTGCCCCTGAACCATGAAAAGTAAAAGATCCATCAAAATGTACCTACCACATGATGGATTCCTCAATATATAATAATGAAGCATCTGGCAGATCTAGATTCACAGGTTTTGTTCCTTGTAAAGGTGCTTCTGCTAATTGATCAACAAGTACCTATCCCTTGACTGAATTTTGGTGCACAAACTCGATGTCAAATTCACTCAGTAGAATGATCCAATTAGCCATTCTACTGGTGAGGGCGGGTTTAGACAAGTAGGTATTTGAGTGGGTCAACTTTTGATATAAGCTTGGTTTTAGTATTTAACAGGTAATGGTGAAGCTTTTGAAAGGTAAAAACTACAGCCAAACAAGATTTTTTGATTTGAGGATAGTTGAGCTCATAAGAGATGAGAGTACAACTAAGATAGTATACTACTTTTTCTTTGTGGACCAGGGTCATATTGGTGAGAGCAGTCACACAATAGAAAATTGAGTGGCAGAAATATATAACAGGAGTGGTTCACCAGGAGTTGGGGGCATGAGGATAGGTGGATTGGCCAAGTATTTCTTAAGCAGGGTGAAAAGGCCTGTTGTTGCTCTTGGTCCCCAGATAAAGGCAACATCCTTTTTTAGCATATGGGTGAATGAATGACATTTTTCGGTCAAGTTAGGAAATGAAGCGATGAAAATAGCCTGTATCTTTCCTTGCAAGCTTGCACAGTTGTTTAATGTTTTTGGGAGGAGGCATTTTAGTAATAGACAAGTAACTTTAGTAGGGTCTACCTCAATCCCTCTTTGTGATATAATAAAACTGAGTAACTTTCCTGACAGCACGCCAAACACACATTTCTTTGGGTTCAATTTGACTTTGTACTCCTGCAGGCATTCAAAGATACACTACAAAATAGCAGGGTGATCTTCCCTCATCTTGGATTTCCCAAGGATATCATCCACATAGTCTTCCATGATGTCATGGATCATATCATGGAAAATCACCGTCATTTCCCTTTGATAGGTTGCTCCTACATTTTTAAGGCCAAATGGCATTACTTGATAACAGAAAGTACCCCAGGGAGTTGTGAAGGCCATCTTGTGTTGATCTTCATCTGGCTATCTTGATCTGATTGTAGCCTGAAAATCCATCCATAAGAGATAAAATTTCATATCCTGCAGTTGAATCAACAATCATATCGATATTAGGCAATGAAAAATCATCCTTTGGGCATGCCTTATTTATGTCTCTAAAATCGGTACAGATTCTGATCCCAACAAGCTTCTTCTGTACAGGGATGATATTTGATATCCATTCAGAGTAATCAATGGGTCGAATGAATCCTGCCGCGAGCAATCTTTCTAACTCTTCCTTAACTAGGAGATCCACCCTCAGGTGCATCTTTCTGAGCTTTTTCTTGATGGGCTTGGCGTCTATGTGTACAACTAAGTTGTGCACTACCAAAGTTGGGTCCAAGCCTGACATATCCTTATAGGACCATGCGAACACATCTATAAATTCCCACAATAGCATGGTGAATGTTTTTTGTTCTCGTGCTGAGAGCGAAGCTCCCAACTTGACTATTTTTGGGTCATCTTCTGTGCCAATGTTTACATCAATAGTCTCTTCTACTAGTAATTTTGACAAATCCTCCATACTTGTAGGATTGGGAGGAAGGTTGAGATCTTCATCCAAGGATGTCTCCATGATATTTTCATCCTTGGTGTGGTCACTTTTATTGTCTTTTGATTTTTGTACATGTTTGTCTGTCCAGCACCTCAAAGAGGTTTTCACTGTGTGACTTAGACTTTGAATTTTGCCGAAGGCTTTTCATTGGAACTTTTTCCCTCACTTTTTCTTAAATTTTTCTGACCACGAAGCTCAGCTTCCTCTCTGAAGTAGGTATATGTATCTAAGTCAATGTAAAAACCCTTTTTGTGATCTCCAATGGGGATTGTATCCTAAATGCCCATGAATTCTGAAATGGCTTCATCATTTTCAAAGATATCTAGCAGCACATGACGTTGTTGGTCCCATTCGATAAGGAAAGGGTAAACAAGATCAATTTTAGGTTCAATAGGGGTTATGGTGAGGACAATGGTATTCATGAATAGGTTCATGTGGAGGTAAGATCCTCATATTGGCTATAGTGGGAATCTGTATCACTATCTAAATAGTCAGAGCTATCTTCTGCACTCAGAACAGGTGGCATCTTGATTATTAGGGTGTGACCCATAGGGTCGAATGTCGATGCCATACCTTTCCATCTTAAAATGTGGGAGAGGAACTGGTTCTTGCTGTCCTTGCTCATTCCTTCCACATCCTAGACCTTTGTAGCCCATGGAATACATCATTCGAATAGACTTCTCATACTCAGGGGTTTGGTAGCAAGTTGGTTGAGTATCTTCTGGGACCCAAGTCATAGGTGGATCCAACAATTTCTCTTCAGCTAGCAATCCTCCAGGTAAAAATGACCCAATAGTTTTGCTCATCTCTAGGCCATCTGAAATGATAGTTGGGTCGGCCTCTAGTTTTAGGTGACAATGAGAGGTCTGAAACTAAAAGGGCTTGTTGCACATTATACTCCCCACAACTGTATTCCAAAACCTTCATCTCCCATGAATCAAAAGGGGAAGTTGATGTAGAGGCATCATGGGTGCAAGAAACTGAGGGAATATGAATCTATTCAGGACTCCATGGCTTTGGATTGAAGAGGAACAACTATATCAATAGAGGGACACGTATAGGCACCCTTACACATAAAACTATTGAGAGCTCTACAATGAGTAAAGGGTTTAGGATCTCCTTGTATCGTGACAGTGTGTCCCTCGTATTTCAATTTGATGCATTGATGGAACGTTGATGGCATGGCCTGCATGGCATGAATCCATGGTCAGCCTAGAAGCATATTGTATGGGAGTTCCAAGTCCAGGACATGAAACTTCGTGTGATGAAAAGTGGGTCCGACTTCCATGGGTAATGTGATTGTGCCAGCTGAATCTCTTTCCACATTTTCGTAAGTGGTTATGGTAATGATGTGGGACTCAAGGTCTTCTTCAGTATGTCCCAATTTCTTAACTAATTTCAATGTGCATATATTCAATCCTGATCCATTGTCCACAAGCACCCATTTTATCTTTCGGCGGGTGACGAATACCTCAATATACAAGGGGAGATTATGTGTTGGATCTTCAATAGGGATCTCCCTATGATTAAAGGAAATGTACTCAGTTGGGACAATGTTGGCTACCATAGCCTGAAGATGCATAGGATCTACTTCTAGTGGCACTCCTGACCCCTGAAGAGTTTTGTACAAAATGTCCTTATGTACATTCGATATTTTGAGGAGATCCAAGATTGAAATCTTGGAAGATGTCTTCTCAAGCTGTTCTAAAAGGTTGTACCTACCATTTTACGGGGTTGACAGAGAGGGTTCAAGAATCATGAGGTGGGCATGCCCTTGTTACCACAGTGCAATCCTTTCCCTTGATTCAAATGGTGTTCACATGGTCACTAGGAGAGTGGATACATCCAATGAGTGAATCATAATGATTATTGTCCTTCTTGGTATATAGATAATTCACCACTTTATAACTCTGGGATGACTCTCCTCGATCCGGCTTTGGCTCCTCTGACTTACCATGTTTAGGGAATGGTTCTTTGTATATCCCCATCTTTTCATTAGGCATCTGAGTTTTTTCTAGGTTGTCCACTTCTATCTCCCCATTGTTGATGAGGTCTTGGATGTAGTGATGAAGTTCGTAGACATTTATCTATTTTGTGTCCCTTGACATAGTGTAATTCACAATAGTCATGCTCTTTGTACCATGATGGTTTTGAGCATTGTCATCAAAGGGTTGTGTCATGGGATAAGTCACCATGTGAGCTGCATCCAATTGTTTCAATATGAACGAAAAAGGCTCATTGAGAGGAGTGAACATTCTATGTTTAGGTGGTGGTTGAATAGGTCCTTTGGTTAGTTTAAAAGGTTGACCGGTTTGAACCGTTTGCACGTGTTTGGAATCTTGTGATTCCGTCTCCCACCATGTTCTTGTTTTTGTTGAATATTTTTAGCTTTTCCATAGGTTTAATGCTTTGGTTATCTTTAGAGTGTGATTTAAGAGTTCCTTTGGCAATAAGGGATTTCTCTATTTGAATTCCCTTCTCAATAACCTCCTCGAAAGTGTGAACACAATGCATTTGAAGGTGGAAAGTGATGTCTGGATTTAGATTGGGCACAAAGATACTCACAAGCTACTTTTCAGGGAATGTATAGGGGAAGTGACTGGCTATCCCTCTCCATTTTTGTAGGAAGCTAGAAAATGTTTTCATTGGGACGTTGTTTAGTGCCACACAAGTCTGTCATGGTTATGTCACTTTCTATATTATACGAGAAGTGTCATACAAATATTTCTGCCAGTTCAGGCCATGTAAAAATAGACCCATGAGGTAAGTGAGTAAACCATTCTAAGGCTTGGCCCCCTAGACTCTTTAGAAAGAGTCGTATGAGGTAGTTGTCACTATAGGCCACTTCTTGGCATGCCATATAAAAATATTTTACATGGTCTCGTGGATCACCCTTCCCTCTGTATTTATCAAATTTTGGCATGTCAAACATTTTAGGGAAGGGTTGAAGCATCATTGTTTTGTCAAATGGATAGGGACATAACTCTTCATATTGATATTTTTTGCTATTCCCACAATACTCTCTTGGAGGCTTGTAAGTGTCACTTTCATAGATTGCATTTCTTGAGTGAGTAATTGTTCTTTGGTAGGAGAAGTGGGGATATATACACGATGATGTTCCATATTATCTTCTCCCTGATTGTCCAGTTGAAGTTCACTAATTTTGACCTTAGGTTTTGTCTTTTGTACATTCTTGTTTGTTTCTTTTTACATGAGATGTTAACAAGGCTAATTATTGACTAAGGTTGCTAATTTGTTGTTGAATAGTAACTTCTTCTTCAAAAGGTTCCTCTTCTTCTTCATACTGTGGAGGTTGTTCAACATTTTTGTGTTCTATCCTGACTTTACATGGTACTTTAAGGAAAGGTATTCTATATCCCACCAATTATCATTTCCTACATTAGAAGTAGAAGCATGCCCATGTGTTAAGATATCATCCATATTAATAAGGGGTTTCTCCTCTTCATTAGCATCATTTGTAGGTGGGATTGTTTCTTGTTCAATAGGCATTTTGGCTCCCAATTCTACAACTTGTGCCAGTACCCTATCCTTGTTTCTAAAAAGGAATTCATCTAACAAGGTGGGGTCGAAGTCAAACCCCACATGTGGGGATTCCAACTCGTCACCACTATGGTCTATCATTTCTTCTACCTCTTTTTCTATGGAAAATAAAGGCCCAAGATCATGGCCAATAAAAGGGTTTGAACCCTTGTTTGTTTGAGGCTTCCCAAGTTTATGCTTGTTTGGTTTCCAAAGCCTATCTTTTGAGTCCTAATCATGTTTTAGGAGCCATAATGTGTAATAGGTTCACTAAGGTATCTGTGAATGTGTTCAAATATTTTCTATCAAACCTAAGTGAAATGTAAAAAGAATGTCAAGAATATGAATGAGTATAATGAATGTTAAAGTACCAATGTGATAAAGTGATGGCCTAAAAATGCACAAGTCAACAATGATGTAATGTTTGGTACCAAGCCTATCAATCAAATGAAGTACTTCCTAGGTTTGTTTCAAAAAGGTAGTCGATGTTGTAAGATAATTAACAAGATGTCCCTACTTATGTCAAGTTCAAAGACATGAACAAGGCGTAAGTAATAACAAGAAGTTAATGCGACCTCCTAACAAGGTATACTAGAAGCAAGCCCAAATTCAATTAATACCTATATCTCAAAAAGGTGAGTTACGATTGTGAGTGACACAACAATGTCACCAAGATATGTTAACCAAAATTTGTGAGAAAGTAAGGTATTGATATCAAGATGATATTGATATAACACACACAAGTGGTAACACGTAGCACTTTTCAAAATCGAGGTAGTAATGGAATCAAACTAAAAGCTTATAGTATAACTAAGAATTGTTAAAATGTGTATAGCGTAACCTTACAATATAGATATTTAGGTCAAGTTTACAAGAAACAAGACGTAAATACCAAAATTGTAGTGATACGATATAAACAAGGTAACCTTTCCAAGGAAGTTCAAGATGATGAACCAAGCCTAACTATGATGATGATCCTGACATGGGTATCAAGATCAAAAAGGATACCAATGATATGAATACGTCTCCACACACTTTAGATGTTTAACTTACCTAGCCGCAAACATGAATGGGTGTAAACAGACAAAAAAGTGGCAAAAAAAATCAATTGATAACGCAAAGGTAGTCACTCTTATTTTGATCAACAAAGTGTCAAAAGAAAGTGAAGGAAGTAGATCAAAATGGGGTGTGAAAAATGTTGGCTTTACTTTGGCAGAGTTTCACCTCGCCTTAAGGCAAGTGAAAAACTAAGAAAAAGTAATGCTTCCCACGTTTTGTGATGAATGATGGCTCACAACTCAAAACTATTTTGAAATGGTCAAAGTGGGCTCCTGGCCAAAGATATCTTCCTAGGTGGTTCTCTCAACTAGGTGTTACAAAGCTATGTCTTAAGTGAGCTCAATTTACCCAAAAAGTTGAATGAATAATTTGGGAGTATCTCGGCTTTACTTTACCCCCTTCAAGCATAGTGGGAAACTAGTGCATCCACATGTACTATCACTGGGGTCACCATACAGACAACTGGTAATGCTAACTCACAAGGAACAACTAGTCAAGTAGGTTGTGCAGAGCACTTCCCATTTCGTCCACAAGGTTCCCTCTTATGTGGACTACTTTGGGGTTCCTAGGACCACCCCCATTGTTGTAGCTTAAGGCTTATGCCAAAGGGGTTATGTCCTAGTTTTAAGTGACGGACGTACCCTTATCCAAACCTGTAAATACAATGTTTTGAATGTGGTGTTATTTTTATCTTGTTTAATTTGATGTGGTTTGCTTGAACACCTTTTGGAAATCTACATGGAAACTGTATTAGTAGTTTGATTTTTTTTCAACTCCACCTTTCTTTGACAAGCGTGTGTTTTGGTTCTGCACAATGGGTTAGTGATTTTCCATAAAGAGAATAAACATCATTTCTGATTCTCAAGATCGTCCAAGGACGCAAGAGAAGAGCATACGTGACGTTTTTTTAGAATCCAAGAATTTACCAAATGGAAAATAATTAATTCAAACACACCAATTAACTCATTTCTACTCAATTAGGACATTCTCAACATTTTCAAAGTGCCAAAAGACCTAAGAATCATTTTTGATTCCCAAGATCTCCCCAAAGGACACGAGGGAAGAGCATACACAATCTTACTCTTACAAGCAAGCATGTAAAGGTCTATCTAGTCTAGAAAAAGCATGTAAACATACCCTACAGAAGTAAGCATTAGTCAGATTAATCCTCTAAAGAAGTTAGCACTTTAACATACAAAATTTTGAGGAAACTGAAATATGCATGCTAATTCAAACCGAAGCACCTACGCACAGGTTTAGGCATGTGCATGTGGGTTAGGGTGTCTATGCCCCTTTGTGTTGTTTAGATCAACAGTGTACCTATGCCACCCGAGAGATTCCTACAATAGGGTTATAATATGTGTGCTAGGGTAGCCAAAAATAGGTACAAAACTCAGAAAGTGTTCCTGTGCCACCCGAGAGATGCCTATTCCAAGGTAGTAAAAAGGAGGTATAGAAAACTCAGATAGTGTTCCTGTGCCACTCGAGAGATACGCCTGCGCTAGGGTAAAAAAAAAGAGGTATGAAAAACTCAGAAAGTGTGCCCATGCCACCTGAGAGATGCCTCCACCAGGACTATGGTATGTGCACCAGCCTGGCAGGTTTCCAGCTGTAGTGAAGGTACAGTACGAATAGAGTGTCTGCATGCAGGTTTGATGTGCCTACGCCAGGGTTAGTGTGCTTGCTGCTAGGTTTATTGTGCATGTGCCCTCCTACAGTCAAAATATGGCCAAAGACACCAAAAAGCTCACAACACTTCAAATTTTATTAAGTTAGCTAGAAATTGACAACAACCCATTAGAATGATAGCTCTAAATGAAAACCTACACATATAATACTAGTAAAATTCTAAGAAATAGAACATTATTTTCCATATGTGTATATCAAAGGTTAGCCAAAAATAATAGAATTCAATCTAGAATGTTAAGGGACTAAGGATCCATCCCACTGAGCATGCCATATGTGTGCATGATTTAATTTAGCTAAGTTAAGAAAATTAGAACTAAAACCTAGTAGTTCTATAACAAAGCTAAATTGAAATCAAAACACCATCATGATAAGAGATAAATAAGTAAGAATCATCAATACTATGCATTGAAAGCAAAACCTCAAGATAACATATTAACATTATTACTCTACTTTTTTAGAAACCTAAATTAATAAAACTAGACCTATGTAGATATTTAGCTATCAAAAGGAGATTAGTGGTTGCTTGATCAAAGATGATCAAATATGGAGGTTCATCAAGCCATGGCTTATTAGGCCTTTCTTGATTAACTCCATTTTTCTTCATGACACTAACTTGATTGTTGGAATGCAAAAGGATGATGATTAGCTCCACTCTAATGGAGAAATGCTCAAAGATGACAATATGGCTATAGTGTATTTGCTATATGCTCACTTTTGTTTTTCAAGGAGTAGGTGTAGGTGTAAAGGTAGGAGGAGGGATCTTTATATAGCCCAATGGATAGAGGAATTTCTACATCCCTTTGTATGTGGGATAATAGAGATGTTGAGTTAGTTGTGGATAAGGGGGGTTTAGAAAGGGTTGAGTTAACTTTAGGAGATTTTAATTTGTCCTTTAGTGGCTCATGGGGATAAAGGGGATTTATTAATTAATCAAAGTGATTAATTAATATGTGTGCAAGCTTATAAAATCTTTTTAGAGGAATATTAGCATGATTTAGACTATAGAAGTGAATTAAATCAACTAAATAATGATTTATTGATTTAATGAAAGGGGAAGCTAATTAATTAATAACAATTAATTAGTCTAGATAGAAGGAAGGATTAATTAACGGAAGGTCATTAATTAGGGTATTTGTTGAATAAAAGACTTAATTAATTAGCGTAATGTAATTAATTAATGACGATAGGAGAGAAGATGAGCACTATTGATGATATGTTGCCAATTTGCGGGAAATGGGATAATTAGCACAATTTAAGTATTTAAATTGTTTAGGATAAATTATAGGTGTCTACATGGTGTAGCATTTACATCTGTCAAAGGAATAATCACATGCTCTTATTTGTTCTCAAAATTGATGAATCCTTTGTTAAAGTATATATAAAAATTACTAGCATAACACCAAAGGTGACCAAGTAGCACTGGAAAACTATATTTTTTAGAAATATCTAATACTTTAAAGTCCCTAGTGAACTTGGCTCCCTGAATTAGAATTTTTGCATCCTTTAAAACACCAATAAGATTATCTCTAGTATTTTTTTTCCATGTACAGAACATTTGAAGAAGGCTATAATTGTGGTCTTCCCATATGATTCCATACATGTAAGGTGACCACATTCACTTCCACGCTTGTATCAATCATTATGTTTCTTAGAAGCCACCTATCAACAATTGTGTTCAACGTGATTTCCTTATCATATTCATGATTATGAGGAGGTAGATTCAGATGCAATATCTATCTCTCGTTGATCTAGATCAGTGCGTGGTACTTTCTCTCTTATCCATTCTTCTAACAATGGAATAATATTTTCTTCTCGCTGCATCTTATATACCTCCTTTAGGTCATCAACATCTCTCTGTGGAATTTCAATCTTATTTACCTCCTCCATCTTCTGTTCTTGCTCCTTCAAGCATTGAATTTAACCTTACATGTTCCTAATAACTTCCATAGTCTCCTGATAACTTCCTTATGATGAGCAAGATTTAGATATTTTAATTTTATCACCTCTTCCATTATAACCACATTGTTATATCAGTTTTGAGTTTACGCCAAAAATATCAGATAACCCTACAAAAATTTTTAGCTGGTTTTACAAAATTGCCTTTATGAGAGATAATCAGGTTTTTGGGTTTCACAAGCAGGACAACATGTGTTTTGAATGTTTCATGTCTTGTGTTCCCTGAAACCCAAAACCCACTTCAAGTAAGGCGAGTCGGGTTTGCGGACCTTCCGAGCGTCGTAACATTCCTTCGTCAAAGCATCATGCTTTATGTCGATTATTTCCCGCAACCTGAAACCTGAATTGCCTAAGTTCTTCATGTCGGGTTTTCGGCACTTTGAAGCATCTAAACATCTCATGCTTTATGTCGATTGTTTCCCGGAACCCGAAACCTGAATTACTCTAAACACCTTTGTGTCGGGTTTTCGGATATCCTGAGCATGCTGACATGGCGTTAATACCAAGTTATCGGGTAGATTGGCATGTGCCAGCTGAAGTGTATTAATTGCAAATTTTCATATATATATATGTGGATTTCCACTTCATTTTTACCAGACGTACTTTTTACCTTGTGGATTTTCACGCATGCTCTTTCAACCCCGAAACCTGAAATTCACCTCTGTGCTTGACTGCATTGCTCATTTTTGATCATTCCTTGTCCCGGTTGAAGGTATTTTTCTTCATTCTGTGTTTGTAAGTTTTTTTTTTTGGATTGATTATGTGAGGAATTCATCCAAGTTTCTCATCCGGGTTTAGGATTTTATCTTTTCCATTTTAAGGGTTATTTTCTAAAACCAGGTTTATGTTTTAGGGTTTATCTCTTTGGAATTATCACTTTGTGTTATTTCCTGGAATGTTGTTGTAATTAAAATATGTTTGGGATATAAATGATGAAGAAAGAACTTGTATGTTTTAAAATCAACAAAAACCCTATTCCCTCTTCTCAGGTTTTGCAGGGTGTTGTGCAGTATCAAAAACCCGCAGTTTATCAGAAAATTTGACGTGTCGGGCTTTCCAAAATCTCTGACATCTTCAACGTGTCAGGCTTTCCAAAATCTCTAACATCTTCAAAGTGCTGGGTTTTCTCAAGTCTCCGACATCCTCAATGTGTCAGGTTTTCTGGACTCTCCGACATCCTCCTCAGTGTGTCTGGTTTTTCCACCCTTCAGGCATCTCTAGTAGGTCAGGGTTTTCACAGTGTGCAACATCTCCTGATCTCCAAAACTCTCCTCTTTCGAAATCCCTCATGTCAGACCCTGGTCCATCACAAGAAAAGACTGAAAAGTCAAGAAGGATGAAATATAAATTTAGAAAGGTGGAGTCTCCATCCTATATCGATTGCAATTATGACATCTGAGATACAGAGCTCAATAAAATAGATATGGAGGATTTCTGGAGTAGGGTAAAGAGCTCTTCCCAAACTCCATGGATGAAATCGATAGTCGATAGTGGTTTACCTCTTGCAATGGGTTTCCCTATGTCTGCTCAGTGCCCTGAATTCATCTTCGCCTGTGCTTCAAGTTATGAATCTACTTCTCGTTCTGTGAAAAACCAAGTGGGAGAAGTTGTGATCAAGTTGGACAGAGGTTACTTCGATGACCTCCTCAAGCTGCCCCATTTTGAAGAATATGGAGATTTAGATATCAAGTCATCTCAGAAAGCTTGGGATAATGATCAGGAAGATTGTATCAAGCGCGTAAATAAGAAGTTCCTGATCAAAGCCAAACCGGCTATTTCCAGATTCCCAAGACTTGTCCCCAGAAGTGATTTCATTCAAGAAATCAATGACATCATCACTCTGTTGAGTCAGGTTTTTGGTTTACCCGAATCAAATGTTTTCCAAGGGTGGATGTATCAGTTCATGATCACCATTAAGAAGAATCAACAAGGAATTGATTGGGGCACTCTCATTAGTAATGAGATAGATTCCTAAATGGCAACAATCTTATCTACGGGAAAGTTTTATATGTCCTCATATGTCACCTATGCAGCGGCCGGTATGAGGAACTATCCCGGGTTGGATACCAAGGGAAATAGGACGGTGGACCATGTTTATCAGTATTTTCCTCATCTGACAAGGAAAGGGTCCGAAGATCAATTTAGAAGGGTGAATGATGCCTTCTTTTACGAAAACATCTACAGGTTAAATCCTGAACTGAGGAAAACAAGAGTATCTGATGAAGCATGGGCTGAGGTTTCAAAGTGGGGCTGTGTCTTCTTACAATTTAAGAAGTTCACATATCTACGGGTAGTCATGTACCCAGGGGATCCTTTCCATCTGCCCCGATATCCAGGGGACAAACTGATCTTGATGGAGTTGGTTAGGCAATTGTTGGATTTTCACAAGTTCCAACAACGTAAAAATAAAGCCGTTGTATCCTTCCCAATTTCTATTGGAAGGTATATTTGTTCGACAGTGGTAAAAGCCAAGAATGTTTTCCATGAGCTTTAAGATAAGTTGAAGAAGCACATGAAACCTCGAGATGGGTTTGATATTCGAGGAGTCCTCAGGGCATATGGAACTCTGCACCTACACAGACCAAGCATAGAATACATCTAGATTGATCTACGTGATGAGGTTGCTATTCATAGAAAGGATCATAGCAGATTGACACTTGCTGAGATTCAAACACTTGAGCTCGCTAACTTACCAGAAGGTACTAGTGACAATGAAAGTGTTCTGGATCCCTCTTATGATGGACTGAATGAAGATCAATATGTCTTCCCACCTATTGATTGGTCTGTCAGTGAAAAATCCTCCATTAGAGATAGGTCAGCTTCGATTCTTGCACGCACCAAAGCATGGCTCGCCTCTTGGGGGATGAGTTTTAAAGATGATAATTTTTAAAATTTGGTTACTTCAGAGGCGGGGCCCTCCAAAAACGGAAAGGAAAAAAGATCTTCTAAGGGGCGTATAAAGGTCAAGTTTGTCAAAAAGAGAAAAAAAAGAGAAATCTCTTCAATTGTTTCTCTAGTTGAAATAGTGGATGTGCCAAAATAACCAACACCACTAGAAATACGAGCAATTTCTTTGGAAGGAGAAGGAAGCCAACCTCTAGTTTCATCATTTGTTGATTGCCCAACTGAAGAGACCTTATCTCTTGCATCCCAGGCTTTGGAGTCTGAATCTGTGCCTCTCCCCTCACAACCACTCCTACCTCCCCATTCTCCATCAACTTCTGCAGTCATGGCTAGTATTTTCTCTGGACTTTCACCCCTCTTTGCTGGGACCCAAGTAATGACCAACACGCCCCCTCCTGTGCTTCTTTTTATTGAATCTGTTACCACATTGGTAACTGTTCCCACTTCGCCATTGGATCTCTCCCCTCCTGAAAGTATGATGCCAGCTCCTACAATAGTGGCAACTCCCTCTGACACACCTCAATGGCTACTCGAGAAAACTCTGAGGAAGAGGAAAGTGATTGTACCCATACCAGCTTTTGATTTTAGCTCACTCAAGGTTTCTACTGTTAAATCAGCTAAGAAACCCAAGATAGTTTCAAGGGTTTTGGTGGATTCTTCGGGGCATAAGTTTGTAGAGATCGCCACTCCTGTGACTGATAAAACCAAAGAGGACATAACAGCCTCTGACTATCAGATAACCAGGGTAGCCCTAGGAGAGGTGACAATGGAAGGAACACAACAAGATGCGTTGGATGCCACAAACGTGTTGTGCCAGAAGTTGAAAGAAACAAAATACAACAGAGATGAGCTTAAAGGAAAAGTGGAGCAGTTAACTGAGGTTTTTCTTAAGCTCTCAAAACCCCTAGAATCCATACCATCTTCTTTTGTCCCTGTCGGATTCGATTTCTCATCAGTGCCTATGATTGAGAAGATTAATAAAAAAGGAAGGGTGGTCAATGAATGGATCCAAAGGCTGCTCCAACAGGGGAAGGAAGTGATTCAAGACATCGTGGAAGTCTATCAATCTTTGGGGAACATTCAGAGTGATGGAGAGAATATGGACGATGATTTCTCTCAAGAAATTAGACATCTTGATTTGACTTTCGAAGCTCTCCAGGCATTAAAGCAAATACCATCACATCTCTTGGTAGAAGAAGGCATCATCCCACATGTGGATAAGCATTTCCATCTGACCAAAGCCATCAGGTTTAGGGTGAAGATTCTCAACGAAGCCTACGGTAAATTGAGAGAATCAAGAGATCAGTTGGTCGATGGCAAGAGTGATTGGAGGAAGAACTGTTAAAAATCTATGCAAAAGTGTCAGTTGGAAACTCAGGCATCCTATCAGCTGATGATCTTTTCAAACAAATCAAAGAATCTATTCAACATGAACCAACTTGCGGATTTGATATTGAAATCATTGACAGGTTTGTAAAGACTGAACATTCTTTGGAGGTCTTGAGAAAGCTCATTAAAAGACTGAAAAAGCTTCCCGACAGTGCCAGTGATACTCATGAAACCTGCGAATTTTTGAATGATCATTCCACTGCGCCTGACGAAAACGAAATGCAAGGAATAATTCGGAAGTTTCAAGAATTTTGGAACAAACACGATTAGCTGGAGGAAAAAAAAGATGAAGGAGTGAAAGATGACGATTCAGATTAAGTCCCGATGTTTCATGTCATTTCAATCTTGAAATTGACATGTCTTTTTCATTTCTGTTTCATCACATAGGAAGCAAATTTTGACTTGGTCTCTTGCGTGAGAGTTAAGAAAAATAGGACTCTCGTTTAAAAGACTATTTTCTAGGATTTATCTTGTTTTCTCTCTACTCCTTTTATTATAAATAAGGGATGCTTATGCATTCCAAAGGGTCGAGATTTTTGGAATATTGGGAGCTATTGGAAAGAGGAAAAGTTTTGTGTTTTCTTTTAATCATTTTGAAGAATAGAGTTGATATTATTTCGCAAACTTTGTGTTGTGGGATATATCTTTCTTAAGACATTGTTCTTACGTTCATGATCTTAAGCTATTCTTTGTTTAGCACCTTAGTGTTTCTAATCATTTCAGACATTATATTTATGATCTAAATCCCGTATGATTATTTCATGCTCTGTGTTTACTCAAAAGAAAATATGTTTCTCTCATTTCCTTTCCATTGTGCTTCTTTCATTGTAATAGTTTCCGACCTAGTTAATTTATGAAAGCAATACCTTTGAATTGTGTGGATGTGGATTTCGGGATTCTATCCCAACCCCAATGGTTAGATTAGTGTGAATATTGTATATATTGTTTTTTCTGTGTTTTATATTAATAATAAGCAGGTAGCCTCACATGTCTTTGAGGAGGGATTTAATCCCATATACTGTGGTTGAACCTCATATTTTGGATTGACAAAATATCCAACCAAAAATTTTTGGCGACTCTGCTATGGAATACGGATTTATAGTATAAAGCTTATCCTCTTGGTGTCTGGCGACTCCGTATTTTCCTTATTTTTAACAAGGTCGCTTTCCTAGTTCAATCTAGCCAGAAAGATCTTCACTCGGTCCCACTGAGACCAAGGTGAAATTGACCCACTCTTTGAGTTGCTACAACAGCACAATTTCAACCTTTCCCCCAACAGCATTATTTCTAGCTGAACCAGAAGTTATTCACCTGTTCAGAGAAACTGGATCCTCGTGGAATGGGAAGCGTCTGCAACTTGTTGTGCACTACACTTGTCTGATACTTGGATCCCTATATGCACTCTTTTCAGAAGGATGGCAGTACAACCTGTGCCTTGGGGCACAGTTATTGGTCCTCTTTCTTTAACTCCACCATTGCATGAGTTACCACATGGATCACGTAAAAACATTCCCAAGTTTAATGGGGATGGGAAGCAGCATCCTGATGAACATGTTGCATCTTTCTTTGTAGCGTGCGACATCCTTGGATTAGCTCACGAAGATGTTTCTGTTCAAATTTTTGTTGAAACATTGCATGGTGTAGCAACCGAATGGTTTTACCACCTCCCGAATGCATGCATCACAAACTAGGCTACCATGAGGACCAAATTCGAAGCACGTTTCAAACCAGCCAAAGATTCTCATGCTTTGTTAGCACAACTTACCCATATGAAGAAGGAATCTCATGAACCCATGTGGGACTTCGTGGAAAAGTTTAATAAGCTGATCCGAAAGATTCCAGAAATAGCTGTACCGACTCCGAAAAATCAGAAATGCTTCTTCATTAATGCTCAGCCTCCCGATGTGAGCTTTTTATTAAGAAGTTCGGTTATATCAGATTTGGCTGTCGCTCAGTCAACAACTATTGAAATAGAGGATGATCTCATATTGGTCAGAAGGATCAGGAAATATGTATCCAAGGCTAAAAATCAAGGTTCTTCCCAAGGTAATACTGATCCTATGTTTCAAAAAATGGCTAATGATTTGATCTCTTTAAAAAATAAAATGTCTCAGCAGGTGAACAATGTTCCGTATCAGGATATTCCTAGATGGAATTTCAATAACAACAATGGTGCGCCTGCGAGGGATAGGCCGCGATTAAATCCTGCTCAACCGAGGCTAGAAATTGAAGCTCCTCCTATTAATGCGGTAGTAGAAATAGTTGAAGAAGAGAAATAACCAGAAGAACAAGATTCTCTTGAGGCTCTTGAAGCTTCAGGATATGCTGATGAGTCTTATGACAATTTGGCTAGTGACTCCAGCATTGGGTATTTGGAATATGATGAAGATGAATGTGCATCGGATGGACAGTCATTTTCTGTCTTAACTCGATCCCAATCTCAGAATCCAAGAAAACCTCTTGAAAACACTAAGGAGAAGAATAAGGAACCTCCCATAGCCATAGTTAAGAGAGGTACTCCTATTTCAGCACAAACTGAAAGAGATGTCACCAAAAAGATAACTTCTCCTTATTCTCTTTCTCCTAAGATCAGTGCCTCAGCTCAAGCTCATGTGATTAGAACTGAGCCTACCATCACCCCTTCTTATACTGCTTTTGACATTATCGATCATGCAAAAAGAACCAAAATCCAAATGTCAGAAGCAGAATACCTTCAGTCAAATCCGGAACAGTTCGAAAAACTTGCCAAATTCATCAAAAGTAAAGCGGATGTTCCACCACCTTCAAAAGGTCTCCTTCCAAATCCTACTCAACCCCCACCTCAGAATAATCTTACCTCTTCTTCTTCTTCAGGAAAGATTGACCCATTTTATTTGTCTTTACTTATAAATGGGTTTAAACTCAGCAATTGCATCATCGACTCAGGGGCCTTCGACAATGTTATGCCCGTAAAAGTAGCCCATGCCCTTGGGATTACTTTGACTAAGTCATATGGACGGTGTTACTCTATGGAAACCAAACAAGTTCCTTTGATTGGTCAAATCAAAGATGCACAGTTCGCATTCGTTGCTTTCCCAGAAAAGAGAGTGAAAATGACCATTCTAGTTGCTGACATCCCTGCAGCTTACGGTATCCTCTTAGGTAGAGGTTTTTGTAAAGATGTCAAAGGAGAGATTAATATGGATTGGACAAAAGCCAAGATCCCAGTCAATGGGTTTCATCATGTTCTTCACCCTTAACCTCAAGCGAGGTATTTGGTAAATAAATCAGATGATCCTAAAGCTCAAATTCTTTTCGAAGATGCTAGCTTCAGAAATTATTTCATGACTTCAGAGATACCCACTATAGATGTCAAGGAAGAAGATGCCAATGCTATTTCAACCCTTGAATTTGATGGTAGTTGCTCAATCACCGGATCAGGCACTGGTGTAGTTCTTATATCTCCTAATTCTGAAATTTTCCCATCAGCTTACAAGTTGCAATTTGATAATACTAATAACACGGCTGAGTATGAAGCTCTGTTGTTAGGATTAGAAATGGCCAGATAGAAGGGAATTCAAAATCTCAAGGTCTAGGGGGATGCAGAGCTGATTGTCAACCAGGTCAAGGGAATCTATCAGGTAAAAAATGATCGCTTGAGACATTACAGGAACAAAGTTTGGGATAGTATAGAATGCTTTGATGCATTCTCTATTAAGGAAGTTTTGAGAGATTATAACGACAAGGCTGATTCTTTGGCCATGTCTGCATCCCTCCTTCCTAATCCTCAGTTCAAAAAAGATACGTACTCTATCAAGATTTTGTACCACCCCAGTATCCCAAATAATGTGACTCACTAGAAAGTGTTCAATGATGATCATCAGGTGTTGGCTTTTCTAGAAAAGGCTGACAATTTTAGTGAGCTGTACTTCGAAGGTTCAGAATCAGATTTTTGTGAATCTATCTCAAATTCATATCAAGAGGTTGATGGTGAGTTTATCCAGCTTAAAGGAAACAAGATACCCAAAGGACTAGTTTCTCTGGAGGGTTTTTTCAACAAGCATGATCGTTTGATTCAAAACAAGAGACAAGTTGAAGGAGCTTCTTCCTCGGAAGT
The DNA here is from genome assembly GCA_019776745.2 of Taxus chinensis. NCBI lineage: Eukaryota > Viridiplantae > Streptophyta > Pinopsida > Cupressales > Taxaceae > Taxus > Taxus chinensis. The sequence goes on along the minus strand of CM034154.1, from coordinate 599,484,327 downwards.
AGATCAAATCAATCTAGGTTCGTCTGATCAACCTCAGATGGTGAATATTGGGAAATGTTGTTCCCCTGAAGAGAAAGCAAGATTCACTTCACTTCTGAAGAGATACATGGATGTGTTAGCCTGGTCTTATGCAGATTTAAAATCCTTCAAGCCCAAATACGTACAACATAGTATCCCTTTGAAGCCTGATGTGAAACCGTACAGGTAGAAACAAAGACATTACAATCCCAAGATCTCAGGAACTATCCTTGCAGAAATCTAGAAGATGTTAGATGCTAGAATTATTTTTCCAATCCATCACTCCACCTAGATTGCTAACATCATTCCTGTCAAGAAGAAGAATGGCGAAATCTGAATTTGTGTTGACTTCCGGAACCTGAATCAGTCTTCACTAAAGGACAACTATCCCTTGCCTATCATGGATCAGGTATTACAAACTGTTACTAGATTAGAAATGCTATCCATGCTCGATGGATTTTCAGGATATAATCAAGTTGAGGTAACTACGGAGGATCAACACAAGATGGCCTTCATAACCCCATGGGGTACCTTTGCTTACAGGAGGATGCCTTTCGGCTTGATCAATGCTGGAGCCACCTTTCAGAGAGCTATGGACTTGGCATTTAGAGAGCTATGGACTTGGCATTCAGAGACCTGATGGGCAAAGTCATAGTGGTATATTTAGATGACTTGACCGTTTTCTCTAAAAAATGGAGTGATCATTATGATCATTTAGAGCAAGTACTTTTGAGATGCAGGCGTCACGGGATTTCATTAAATCCCAAGAAGTCCATGTTTGGAGTGACCGAAGGAAAGCTGCTGGGTCATATCGTGACTAAAGAAGGAACCAAAATTGACCTAGAGAGAGTAAAATCCATTCAAATCCTTTCCCTACCCACAAGTAAAACTGGGATCCATTCATTTTTCGGGAAGGTTAATTTCCTAAGAAGGTTCGTACCTGATTTTGCTGATAAAACTAAGGATATCCTTGGGATGATGAAAGGAAAAATTTCATTTCGATGGAGTACTGAAGGGAAGCTTGCGTTCGATGAAATCAAAAGGGCAGTTGTTTGCGCTCCTATCCTAGTATGTCTGGACTTCAAAAAAGATTTCATCATGTGTAACTACGCCTCTGCTCACACAGTGTCAGCCATCTTGATGTAGGAGAACGGGGAGGGCATTGAAGCTCCCATATCATTTATGAGCTTCCCATTGAAGGAACATGAATTAAAGATGTCACAAATTGAAAAGCATGCTTATGCAGTGGTACGAGTGGTGAAACATTTTAGGTACTATGTGCTGAATTCCCATACCCTTGTTCTCGTTCCCGACACTGCCGTTAAATCCATTTTGACTCAACAAGAGCTGGGGAGTCAATGAGGTACTTGGATAGCTAAAGTTCAGGAGTATGACTTGGACATCAGACCTACCAAGTTGGTACGAGGAAGGGTCCTATGCCAATTGATCACAGAAAACCATGCTGAAGTAGAATGTGAAAAGACCAAAGATACTCCTTCAAAGCTGCCCATGGTGCTTTTTGTAAGTACAACTTATGAATGGTACACAGATATTGCTTTCTTTCTGACGTATGGTGAGTGCCACCCACATTTAAGCCAAAAGGAGAAGAGGACAGTCAATTTGAGATCTGCAAGATACCTCTTGTGGGATAACGGAATATACTATTGATGGTGTTTTCTTGCGTTGTGTTGATAAATCACAACAGTTAAAGTTGTTAGAGTCCTTCCATAGCCTAGCTTGCGGAGGACATTTTTCATCCTCCGTAACAACTTATAAGATCCTACGGGCTAGGTACTATTGGCCTACTCTCTTTCAGGATTCAACAGAGTGGGTGTCTAAGTGTGAAGCCTGTCAACATTTCGTTGGTCGTCCCAAGTTAGTAGCTCTTCCCCTGAAGCCCGTAGTGATCGAAGAACCTTTTTGCCAGTGGGGAATTGACTTCATTGGAACATTGAATCTTGCCTCCAGTGCCGAACATAATTACGTGCTGACTGCTACAGACTATTTTACCAAGTGGGTGGAAGCCGCACCAATCAAGCAAGCAACCTATGAAGCTGTGTGCAAGTTCCTTAAAGAAAATATAATTGTCAGATTCGGTGTGCCTCACAAGATTGTAGCTGATAATGCCTCTAATTTCTCGTCACATGAGATGACAGAATTTTGCTATGGATTCGGCATCACCTTGGCTCACTCATCTGATTATTATCCCCAAGGCAATGGGCAGGCTGAGTCCAGCAACAAAAACTTGGTCACTATAATTAAGAAGCTAGTAGATGAAAACCAGAGGACATGGCATAAAGCATTATATGACGCGTTGTGGGCTGATCGTATTACCCCAAAGTGAGCTATAGGAATGTCTCCTTTCCAAGTGCTGTATGGGATTGATGCTGAGATACCTATCTCAGTGGAGTTACCAGCCTTACAGTTGGCCAAAGTAGTCGAAGACATGACTTTTCAAAATTCTATTGAGAAAAGGGGTATGTATCTAGCCAGGCTAGAGGAGGAACAAAGCAAGGTGGTTGATTGCATTGCAGATCATCAAAGCAAAGTAAAGAAAAATTTTGATAAGAAATCAAGGCAGCGTAATTTCCAGATTGGAGACCTGGTGTTGCTTTGGGATAAGAGGAGAGAGTAGAAAGGAATGCACGGGAAGTTCGAATCTTTATGGAAAGGACCTTTTAAGATCCATGAACTGAATTGTGAAAATAGTTTCCTTCTATCATATCTTGATGGAGAGTTACTCCCTTTACCTTTCAGTGGACAACATCTAAAGTTTTTCCATCATTAATGCAAGAGGTTCTCTTGCATTGTACTTATTTTACTTTCTATTTTGTGTTTGCTTTTAGTCTTCTTTCTTTCTTCATTTTGGTTTGTTTCGGTTTCCTTCTTTTCTGACTCCGTAGCCCAATGGATAAAGCCAGAGATTCTGAGTTCTCTTCCTTTGATATCACAAATAAATTCCCCAACTGGAGCCAGCTGTTATCTCAGTTTTGAGTTTACGCCAAAAATATCAGATAACCCTACGAAATTTTTAAGCTGGTTTTACAAAATTGCCTTTATGAGAGATAATTAGGTTTTCAGGTTTCACAAGTAGGACAACATGTGTTTCCAATGTTTCATGTCTTGTGTTCCGCAAAACCTAAAACCCGCTTCAAGTAAGGTGAGTTGGGTTTGCGGACCTTCCGAGCATCGGAACATGCCTTCGTCAAAGCATCATGCTTTATGTCGATTGTTTCCCGCAACCCGAAACCTGAATTGCCTAAGTCCTTCATGTTAGATTTTTGGCACTTTGAAGCATCTAAACATCTCATGCTTTATGTCGATTGTTTCCCGGAACCCGAAACCCGAATTACTCTAAACACCTTTGTGTCGGGTTTTCGGATATCCTGAGCATGCTGACATGGCGTTAATACCGAGTTATCGGGTAGATTGGCACGTGCCAGCTGAAGTGTATTAATTGCAAATTTTCATATATATATGTGGATTTCCACGTCATTTTTACCAGACGTACTTTTTACCTTGTGGATTTTCACGCATGCTCTTTCGACCCCGAAACCTGAAATTCACCTCTGTGCCCGACTGCATTGCTTGTTTTTGATCATTCCTTGTCCCGGTTGAAGGTATTTTTCTTCATTCTGTGTTTGTAAGTTTTTTTTTTTGGATTGATTATGTGAGGAATTCGTCCAAGTTTCTCATCTGGGTTTGGGATTTTATCTTTTCCATTTTAAGGGTTGTTTTCTAAAACCAGGTTTATGTTTTAGGGTTTATCTCTTTGGAATTATCACTTTGTGTTATTTCCCGGAATGTTGTTGTAATTAAAATATGTTTGGGATATAAATGATGAAGAAAAAACTTGCATGTTTTAAAATCAACAAAAACCCTATTCCCTCTTCTCAGGTTTTGCAGGGTGTTGTGCAGTATCAAAAACCCGCAGTATATCAGAAAATTTGACGTGTCGGGATTTCCAAAATCTCTGACATCTTCAACATGTCAGGCTTTCCAAAATCTCTGACATCTTCAAAGTGCCGGGTTTTCTCAAGTCTCTGACATCCTCAGTGTGTCAGGTTTTCTGGACTCCCCGACATCCTCCTCAGTGTGTCGGGTTTTTCCACCCTTCCGGCATCTCTAGTAGGTCGGGGTTTTCATAGTGTGTAACATCTCCTGATCTCCGAAACAATCCTCCTTCGAAATACCTCATGTCGGACCCTGGTCCATCACAAGAAAAGACTGAAAAGTTAGGAAGGATGAAATACAAATTCAGAAAGGTGGAGTCTCCATCCTATATCGATTGCAATTATGACATCCGAGATGCAGAGCTCGGAAATATAGATATGGAGGATTTCTAGAGTAGGGTAAAGATCTCTTCCTAAACTCCATGGATGAAATCGATAGTCGATAGTGGTTTACCTCTTACAGCGGGTTTCCCTATGTCCGCTTAGTGCCCTGAATTCATCTTAGCCTGCGCTTCGAGTTATGACTCTATTTCTCATTCTGTGAAAAACCAGGCGGGAGAAGTTGTGATTTAGTTGGATGGAGGTTACTTCGATGACCTCCTCAAGCTGCCCAATTTATAAGAATATGGAGAGTTAGATATCAAGTCAGCTCAGAAAGCTTGGGATAATGACCAGGAAGATTTTATCAAGCACGTAAATAAGAAGTTCCTGATCAAAGCCAAACCAGTTGTTTCTAGATTCCCAAGACTTGTCCCTAGAAGTGATTTCATTCAAGAAATCAATGACATCATCACTCTGTTGAGTTGGGTTTTTGGTTTACCCGAATCAAATGTTTTCTAAGGGTGGATGTATCAGTTCATGATCACAATTAAGAAGAATTAACAAGGAATTGATTGGGGCAATCTCATTAGTAATGAGATAGATTCCCAAATGACAATAGTCTTGTCTACGAGAAAGTTTTATATGTCCTCATATGTCACCTATGCAGCGGCTGGTATGAGGAACTATCCTGGGTTGGATACCAAGGGAAACAAGATGGTGGACCATGTTTATCAGTATTTTCCTCAGCTGCAAAAGAAAGGGTCCAAAGATCAATTCAGAAGGGTGAATGACGCCTTCTTTTACGAAAACATCTGTAGGTTAAATCCTGAACTGAGGAAAACAAGAGTATCTGATGAAGCATGGGCTGAGGTTTCAAAATGGGGTTATGTCTTCTTGTAATTTAAGAAGTTCACATATCTATGGGTAGTCATGTACCTAGGGGATCCTATCCGTATACCCCGATATCCAGGAGACAAACTGATCTTGATGGAGTTGGTTAGGTAATTGTTGGATTTTCACAAGTTCCAACAAAGTAAACATAAAGCCGCTATATCCTTCCCAATTTATATTGGAAGGTATACTTGTTCGACAGTGGTAAAAGCCAAGAATTTTGTCCATGAGCTTCAGGATAAGTTGAAGAAGCACATGAAGTCTCGAGATAGGTTTGATATTTGAGGAGTCCTCAGGGTGTATGGAACTCTGCACCTGCACAGACCAAGCATAGAAGACATCTAGATTGATCTACGTGATGAGGTTGCTGTTTGTAGAAAGGATCATAGAATATTGACACTTGCTGAGATTCAAACACTTGAGCTTTCTAACTTACCAGAAGGTACTAGTGACAATGAAAGTGTTCTGGATCCCTCTTATGATGGACTGAATGAAGATCAATATGTCTTCTCACCTATTGATTGGTCTGTCAGTGAAAAATCCTCCATTATAGATAGGTCAGCTCTGATTCTTGCACGCACCAAAGCATGGCTCGCCTCTTGGGGGATGAGTTTTAAAGATGATAATTTTTCAAAGTTGGTTGCTTTAGAGGTGGGGCCCTCCAAAAAGGGAAAGGACAAAAGATCTTCTGAGGGGCCTATAAAGGTCAAGTTTGTCAAAAAGAGAAAAGAAAGAGAAATATCTTCAATTGTTTCTCTAGTTGAAACGGTGGATGTGCCAGAATCACCAACACCACCAGAAATAGGAGTAATTTCTTTGGAAGGAGAAGGAAGCCAGCCTCTGGTTTCATCAGTTGTGACCAATTTGGACAGAGGTTACTTCGATGACCTCCTCAAGCTGCCCAATTTTAAAGAATATGGAGAGTTAGATATCAAGTCAGCTCAGAAAGCTTGGGATAATGATCAGGAAGATTGTATCAAGCACGTAAATAATAAGTTCCTGATCAAAGCCAAACCGGCTGTTTCTAGATTCCCAAGAGTTGTCCCCAGAAGTGATTTCATTCAGGAAATCAATGACATCATCACTCTGTTGAGTCAGGTTTTTGGTTTACCCGAATCAAATGTTTTCCAAGGGTGGATGTATCAGTTGATGATCACCATTAAGAAGAATCAACAAGGAATTGATTGGGGCACTCTCATTAGTAATGAGATAGATTCCTAAATGACAACAATCTTATCTACGGGAAAGTTTTATATGTCCTCATATGTCACCTATGCAGCGGCCGGTATGAGGAACTATCCCGGGTTGGATACCAAGGGAAATAGGACAGTGGACCATGTTTATCAGTATTTTCCTCATCTGACAAGGAAAGGGTCCGAAGGTCAATTTAGAAGGGTGAATGACGCCTTCTTTTACGAAAAAATCTACAGGTTAAATCCTGAACTAAGGAAAACAAGAGTATCTGATGAAGCATGGGCTGAGGTTTCAAAGTGGGGCTGTGTCTTCTTACAATTTAAGAAGTTCACATATCTATGGGTAGTCATGTACCCAGGGGATCCTTTCCATCTGCCCCGATATCCAGGGGACAAACTGATCTTGATGGATGTGATTAGGCAATTGTTGGATTTTCACAAGTTCCAACAAAGTAAAAATAAAGCCGTTGTATCCTTCCCAATTTCTATTGGAAGGTATACTTGTTTGACAGTGGTAAAAGCCAAGAATGTTGTCCATGAGCTTCAGGATAAGTTGAAGAAGCACATGAAGCCTCGAGATGGGTTTGATATTCGAGGAGTCCTCAGGGCATATGGAACTCTGCACCTGTACAGACCAAGCATAGAATACATCTGGATTGATCTACGTGATGAGGTTGCTGTTCGTAGAAAGGATCATAGTAGATTGACACTTGCTGAGATTCAAACACTTGAGCTCGCTAACTTACCAGAAGGTACTAGCGACAATGAAAGCGTTCTGGATCCCTCTTATGATGGACTGAATGAAGATCAATATGTCTTCCCACCTATTGATTGGTCTGTCAGTGAAAAAGCCTCCATTACAGATAGGTCAGCTCTGATTCTTGCATGCACCAAAGCATGGCTCGCCTCTTGGGGGATGAGTTTTAAAGATGATAATTTTTCAAAGTTGGTTACTTCAGAGGCGGGGCCCTCCAAAAAGGGAAAGGACAAAAGATCTTCTAAGGGGCCTATAAAGGTCAAGTTTTTCAAAAAGAGAAAAGAAAGAGAAATCTCTTCAATTGTTTCTCCAGTTGAAACACTGGATGTGCCAAAATAACCAACACCACTAGAAATAAGAGCAATTTCTTTGGAAGGAGAAAGAAGCCAGCCTCTAGTTTCATCATTTGTTGATTGCCCAACTGAAGATACCTTATTTTTTGCATCCCAGGCTTTGGAGTCTAAATCTGTGCCTCTCCCCTCACAACCACTCCTACCTCCCCATTCTCCATCAACTTCTGCAGTCATGGCTAGTATTTTCTCTGGACTTTCACCCCTCTTTGCTGGGACCCAAGTAATGACCAACACGCCCCCTCCTGTGCTTCTTTTTATTGAATCTGTTACCACATTGGTAACTTTTCCCACTTCGCCATTGGATCTCTCCCCTCCTGAAAGTATGATGCCAGCTCCTACAATAGTGGAAACTCCCTCTAACACGCCTCAATGGCTACTCGAGAAAACTCTGAGGAAGAGGAAAGTGATTGTACCCATACCAGCTTTTGATTTTAGCTCACTCAAGGTTTCTACTGTTAAATCAGCTAAGAAACCCAAGATAGTTTCAAGGGTTTTGGTGGATGCTTCGGGGCATAAGTTTGCAAAGATCACCACTCCTGCGACTCATAAAACCAAAGAGGACATAACAGCCTCTTACTATCAGATAACCAGGGTAGCCCTAGGAGAGGTGACAACGGAAGGAGCACAACAAGATGCGTGGGATGCCACAAACGTGTTGTGCCAGAAGTTGAAAGAAACAAAAGACAACAGAGATGAGCTTAAAGGAAAAGTGGAGCAGTTGACTGAGGTTTTTCTTAAGCTCTCAGAACCCCTCGAATCCATACCATCTTCTTCTGTCCCTATCGGATTCGATTTCTCATCAGTGCCTACGATTGAGAAGATTAATAAAAAAGGAAGGGTGGTCGATGAATGGATCCAGAGGCTGCTCCAATAGGGGAAGGAAGTGATTCAAGACATCGTGGAAGTCTATCAATCTTTGGGGAACATTTAGAGTGATGGAGAGAATATGGACGATGATTTCTCTCAAGAAATTAGACATCTTGATTTGACTTTCGAAGCTCTCCAGGAATTAAAGCAAATACCATCACATCTCTTGGTAGAAGAAGGCATCATCCCACATGCGGATAAGAATTTCGAGCTGACCAAAGCCATCAGGTTCAGGGTGAAGATTCTCAACAAAGCCTGGGGTAAATTGAGAGAATCAAGAGATCAGTTGGTCGATGGCAAGAGTGACCTGGAGGAAGAAATATTAAAAATATGTGCAAAAGTGTCAGTTGGAAACTCAGGCATCCTATTAGCCGATGATCTTTTCAAACAAATCAAAGAATCTATTCAACATGAACCAACTCGCGGATTTGATATTGAAATCATCGACAGGCTTGTAAAGACTGAACATTCTTTGGAGGTCTTGAGAAAGCTCAGCAAAAGACTGAAAAAGCTTCTCGGCAGTGCCAGTGATACTCATGAAACCTACGAAGTTTTGAATGATCATTCCATTGTGCCTGACGAAAATGAAATGCAAGGAATAATTCGGAAGTTTCAAGAATTTCGGAACAAACAGGCTTAGCTGGAAGAAGAAAAAGATGAAGGAGCAAAAGATGATGATTCAGATTAAGTCCCGATGTTTCATGTCATTTCAATCTTGAAATTGACATGTCTTTTTCATTTCTTTTTCGTCACATAGGAAGCAAATTTTGACTTGTTCTCCTGCGTGAGAGTCAAGAAAAATAGGACTCTCGTTTAAAAGACTATTTTCTAGGATTTATCCTATTTTCTCTCTACTCCTTTTATTATAAATAAGGGATGCTTATGCATTCCAAAGGGTCGAGATTTTTGGAATATTGGGAGCTATTGGAAAGAAGAAAAACTTTGTGTTTTCTTTTAATCATTTTGAAGAATAGGAGTTGATATTATTTCACAAACTTTGTGTTGTGGGATATATCTTTCTTAAGACATTGTTCTTACGTTCATGATCTTAAGCTATTCTTTTTTTAGCACCTTAGTGTTTCTAATCATTTCAGACATTATATTTATGATCTAAAGCCCGTATGATTATTTCGTGCTCTGTGTTTACTTGAAAGAAAATACGTTTCTCTCATTTCCTTTCCATTGTGCTTCTTTCATAGTAATAGTTTCTGACCCAGTTCATTTACGAAAACAATACCTTTGAATCATGTGGATGTGGATTTCAGGATTCTATCCCAACCCCAATGGTTAGATTAGTGTGAATACTATATATATTGTTTTTTCTGTGTTTTAGATTAATAATAAGCAGGCAGCCTCACCTATCTTTGAGGAGGGATTTAATCCCATATACTGTGGTTGAACCTCATATTTTGGATTGACAAAATATCCAACCAACACACATGCTTCTAATTCGGGGTCTCTTGAGCATGCACAACCTCAACATGAGTAATCACCAACACAAGAATAATCTTAGGGTTAGGTGTAATCTTAGGTATCTACTGACATTTTACAATGTTTTGAACTTTAATCATCCTCATGCCCTTATCGTTTATATTATAGTTCTTACTCATGTGTTTACACAACTTAGGGCATTCTTCAAACTTATGTTGTTTCCCACACCATGAAAAGATTATATTCTAAGGGCATTGATGCCTATAATGATCAGGGGATCCACACGTATAACATATTCCTCGAGGAAAGTCACTTCTTCCACCACCATAGAAACCTCTACCTCTATCATCGACATTAGATTTCCCTTCATGATGTTTTCCTTATTGCTCCTTTTAATTATTCGCGATGGTATTTTGACACATGCCAATTTCAATAACATCATGAATATGATCAACCAAACTACAATTATCTATATCATGAGTGCGGGACTTATACATCTTACAGTATGAAGACACGTTATTCTAGATAATGCATTACAATAGAGGGCATCTACTTGAATCATGATCTAAGTGACATATCTCACAAACCAATAACATGGCATGCACAAATTTACGAGGGAAAGTTTCCTTAGTATGTCCTTTAACCTCATAATATATACACCATATTCCAATGGGAATCTCATGATCTGAATTAGCATATAATTTCTCCAACTATTTCACCATAGATGTAATATATGCCTCCAAAAATGGGCTAATTCCACTGTCTATGCTCCCAAATATTTCAGTATATATAGATACCTCTCAGGCCCTACACTAATCTGTAAATATCTTATGAGAGAGTGCCATTTTGAAAGGAGTTATCATACCACCAAAAAAACACTGTGTATGTTAGCTAGGGTGAATATCAGAAGACAAATTTTATAAAAATTTTATAAAACATGCATCATACTCCCTTAAGATCTCAACCATGGCCTTCTTAATCTCTTTCAGTGTGGTGATGATTTTCTATTCAAAATTAGGCATATGGAACTCAACCAAGAAACAATCATGCAACGCTTTTTAATCTACAATATTATGGTTTAGATCATACTTCCTATACCAACTATGCATGCACCCTTTCAAAGTAGTAGCAAACTGACTTTCCTTCTGCTCAGGAGTGACAATTCCCTTATCACACTATAGTATCTCAAACATGTGCACATGCTCCACTGCCTCCTCAATACCTTTGTATTCTGGAAGGTGAAGAGACACCTCGTAATAAATTTTTTGTGGCTGGTACAGACCATTCCCACTAGACCTAGAACCTATATTACCCCCAGTGTTTCCTCCACTTCTAAAACCACCAGATCCACTTGATCCTGAGCCTTCAGATCCTATTGATCCACCTCATGTAGTAGGCACCAAACAAGAGGATGAGATACTTTGTTTTACAACTTCTGTACTCAATTAAACTCCCATAGTATGTGAAGTTGTGCTTCTTTGATATGTATTACCAACGCTATGCATGCCCACACTTTTTCTAGAGGATACGCTAGAAAATATACCGCCAATAAGACCATCAAAAAAATAATACTTTTGTATATCCATGGATGAATGTATTGTCTAACAAACATCAGTACTCAATGGAAAATGAAATCTACTTGTCACTACTCTATCACTAACACTAGCTTGTTTCTTAATATCTGTTTCAGGAACTGGAACACCAAGCACAAGGGAAAGGTCACCAAGTGGGATCAGATGTGCACCTACAATCCTTACTTTTTCCTCTTCTAATGCACTATCATCTTAAAATGAAGGGGATTCTCTTCCACTCTTTCTTAAATGGGGGAGTACCAAATGCTCAGGTTCCACTTCCTTCACGTGAACATTAAATCCTTTGTGCATCACCTGTCTCCACAACTCCATAGACTCATCAACATCACATGTATTCACTAATTCTCTCTCGTGAGTTTTATTATACTTGATCCATCTTTCCTCTCTTTCCTTTTTTTTCATTAGGTCTTCCATATTTCACCACCCCTACTCCTACCCCCACATGTAGTGGAGGTTTAGCTAGCCATAGATAATTATTCCAAATCCAAAGTCACCAACAAGATCTTAATCACTACAGGTATAATGTGCAAATAAGATCCTTTGGGTTCACACAAGAACTAAAAAAATGAAACCTTTGGACAAGAATTAGTTAAAAATTGTACTCTAATGTGTAAATATGAAAAAAACCACTCCATTAATGGTCTACAATGCGTGTCCAAGTCACATCAGCATCATACATATCATGGTAATCTTCTTGTGTCCAAACAATTAATCTATACCTCTAGTTTTACTTTGATGCATATGCTATTAGCCACTTATACGAATCTATAGGGAAACAAAACAAAAAATTCTCATAGAGTTCATGATATAGATGTTCTTCAACCCATGCGTGAGCATCGAAATCGGGTCTAATGTTATATATGTGTGAAAAACTATCTTCTAAATCCATAACCCAACTCTCAATGTTGTCTAAAGTCAACTGATACATCTTCATCATGTAACATCCTTGCAACATCTTGAAAAGAGGTCCCGGAAACAAAAGCAAAATGTAGTCTCTATTTATTACTCAAACCCTAGACATGGTGACACATCACTTAGACAGATCTGAGCACTCACCTGAAACACGCAAAGGTACCAAGTCCCAATTTTTATACCATATTTTTCAAGGTGTTAGCCTGATCATACAAGTATTCCTTAACCATAATAGTAATTAAGAAAAATATTCAAATCACAACCATACTGCATAATGAATTAAACAAGGATCAAGATCAAATTTATCATGCAATAATTAGTGATAGAGACATCAACAATAAATATCCATCCACAATAATCCATTATATTAAGTCATGACAAAAACCATAGTTGAATACATCACAATAACCATAAAAAATTTATGCGCATAGAATCATACCAGCATAACTCTGTTACATACATCCATACATTCGGTTCCCCTAAATTGTGCAAATAAATACATACATACATACATACATACATACATACATACATACATACATACATACATACATACATACATACATACATACATACATACATACATACATACATATATATATATATATATATAGTGGCGGGGACTTTCCCTTCACCGCCCATGAATTCTCAAAATAGGTTGCATGATAAGAATAGCCATACACCGCTATAGAAACAACTAAGAATTCAAGATTCTCTTAATAATAGATTATCCATAATTAACTCTAGATTTGATCCTATTATTAGGTCAAACTATGCATGACTCTTCAGACTCCTCTTGTTCACAAAATATCTTTGCGTAACCTCTAAGTATTCTTTCTCTATCCAATGCGTGCTCTGCACTCTAGTCCATTCTTATCCTGTGCATGAAAAATGGTTAAGTTCCAAACTCTGTCTCTCCCCGACATGTCCTTTACTTCCATGCGCACTTATGGACCTTCTTCCTATGTGCCCCATCCTTATACACCTCTATTACTTAGGCATAAACATTTCTAGTTAACAGGTATGAAATCTGATCCAATGTGTTTTGAAACTGAGTTTAAAATGAATAGAAACAACCATATCAATTAACCCACTTAACAATTCAAAAATACCTTTATTGCTCGATTTTACAAAAGTGTCATTACGTAATTTTAATATGTAAATTCTGATTGAAATTACTGATTAAAATGTGGAAATAAAATAAAAAGTAGAATGTAACCAGAGATAAATATGACACTAAAAATTGATAATAGAGTTCGACATGCAAGCCTACATCTCTAGGTAAATATGAATCAATCTATTAAAATATGCAAAATTTGTAAATACAATAACCCTTATAATCAACAAAATAGATCACAACCTACAATAATGTACTTTTAGACCTTTGAAAGACACTAACATAATTAAGTAAAATATCTTTTACCTTCCCGAATTACTTGCTGAGGTTACTCCTTTAGGAATTTCACATATAGTGACTTCCATAGCATAAAAATACATCAGAGAACTTTCAAAATAGAAAAATAATTTCACCATTAGGAGCGTAATAGAGTTCCGAACAATTATCATTTTTACTCTTAAGACTAGTTTTTATCCTAAGTGCTCCAAATATGAGGATAACTTAAAATAGGTTTATTTTTCCCCTCCCTCGCAGACTTGTAACAATGCCTCGTTAAATAGCTGCTAGCTCTCCTCATAACTCATCCATCTCATACAATGTGGTGGTGAGGCACAAGTTTTGACAAGTGACGGTCTTGGGTTTGAAAACCATTAAATAAACATAACCACCTTATAATTTCTATTGTGGGTATATCTCACATGCATTGCACGACAGGTGTGGGAAATGTTTAAAAACATGGTGGTAGCATAATTACTTTGGTATTTATGGATTCCTTTTGTTTGATGTGATTATAACTCATCAACCTTGGGGACACATGTGTTACACTGAGTTGTGTTGGCCGACTGGTTCTACGAGGGAAGTTGAACTACCAGAATTTCTAGGGGCCACATGGGTGGCTGAGCAATGAATGGTTGATGCATTAATATGGGAGTTCCATGTTGATGGTCATGTGGAATTTTTTTTTGAGGTGAGATAAATATAGGCCTTACTATTAGAATGGTGATATGGCTAAGTATAATGGGTAGTGGTAATATGGAACGCCTGAACCATGACTCGGAAACTTAATTAGCTTAAATGTGCAAGTAACCAACTCGCCGAGGTGGTTCAACTTATTTTCTCTATAATGGATAAGTGCGTAGATAATATCTCACTGAGATGGTAAGTTAGCTTGGTCCTCCAATGTAATATAATGTAATATGTACATATATCTCCCACATTGATCATGTAATGATAATATAAGGCATATATAATGAACTTGTGATAATGCCATAGTGAAGAAGTGATGACAAAGATACCTCTCCATAAAAAGAGTGTGTCTGTCCTGGTTGAGGGCCCCGAGAAATAAAATATTGGTACCCAAATTTTTGATCCCGAGTGTCGAAGACCAGCGTTCTAAATTTCTTACCATTTTGATTGAACATCCTTTTTTCCACGTGTCACTACCTCACTGGCTAGTTGACCCTCTTTAGCCCAAAATTTGACCAAGGATATTTCAAGCTCACAATCTTCATTTCTAATGTTCATGGTAATTTTGGAAAGATATCAAAATTATCTATTATTATGTAATGGTTTAGGGATGTTTAGGGAACATATTAAGCTCAAAATTTCATATGCATCACACCTCCCAACTGAGAAGGATTTTTGTCCACAAAAAGTTGTTTTACCCACTAAAAATTGTCAATACCATTCCTACATCTCACAAACACATACAAGAATAACAATATGGGTTAAATAATACAAATTTTGAGTATCTAGTCACAAACCCTTGATCAGTCAAAATAGACAATCATAAGCCACAAAAAGGCAACTGTCCAATTATACTTTATGACCCTATCAACTTCTGTAAACAACTTGGATCAATATATAAAATACATACCAATACCCATGTAATAGGTGAATACCTCATGTAATCCTGTAGACAGTCATCCTAATATGATGCTGTCACAAAATAATTATCAGATAAAAACACCCATTCAACAACAAAAAACAAGTGTCTTATTGATACTTTTTGGTATGACCAATCATTGAAAAATCAATTCCACCAAAATAGATCAATATAAAAGACATTTAAATTTCCCACAATAGGCTAGTGTTCACTGTCCATGTGAAACTATAAAACAATTCCAAAATGTTACCAATATGATCCATAATAAAGATGCCAAAAATAGACAAAAACTAAATCAAGAGAACTGCAAGTGAAAAATAATCTATCCCCACAATCTGCACTACAAATAGGATAGAAATAATTTGTCTGCACAATGCTAAAATACCGAAAATAGTGAACTTCCATCAAGTGCAAATATCACCAAGTACACTCAACAAATCAATTTGTTAGTGTAATCAATATACACCCTAATTATAACCACAAAGGATAGTTATAATAAATGTCTAAAATGAGGGACTTAGAAAATGTTCAAGAATATTGTATGGGTACAATGAGTTTGTGAATTAATTACAAAAAAAAATGGTGCCCAAAATGGTTCTTACAAGAATCCATACTTTGCACAATAAAGTCAACAACAGATATATAAATGCAAGTTTCCAAAATTAGACATTTGAACCATGCCCACTGAACCTGCATACTATTGTTAGAAATCTCCCAAGATGAAAAATGAGATGTACCCAAATGTACCCAAAACTCAAAGCTGACATAAGGAGATGTAGATGGAGTATCAATCAAGTTTTCCAAATTATGAAAACCAATTGAGTATGGTAAACTTGTCCCCCATATTTTCTCACAAAATATGAAATCTAAAACCAATTGAAGCTATACAAAAATGGGACAAAATTTTGTACAAAAAACAACCAAAATCCCATAACAAAATCCCTGAATTAATTGCATTCTTTAAAAATCAAGAGCTATGTATTATAAAGTTTAAAATATATTTACCAACCCATGCCGATGGATTTTCATTTATAGGTATCTCTTGATTCTAGGTTGTAACATCAACTGATGGTAAATCTGAAACTTCATTTACCTTTGAAACAGGTCTATACTCCATCTTCAGCTTGCCACTACACTGATTGTGAGATGGATGAATTTTTTGACCAATGTTCATCCGATTTCTATCATCATGACAAGGGGAAAAAAAAATTCCTAACAATAGAGGAATTCTTCTTGTCATTTCTCACTCCTGAATGATGAGATCGATCTGTCCAATTTTCCCTAGTCTTGACGAATTGCAACAAATTCTTCAAAAAAATTATTCTCTTCCTTCAACTAGAAATTGAATGGTTATGCATTCCAAAAAATGTTGAAGGAAAGGAATCCATCACTTTCTTAATATCAAATCCAAACTTCTCAAATTGAAAGAGTGGATCAGAATTTTTACAACCTTTCTTTTTAGAATGCAAAGGTGTGTAAGAAAGAGGAGGTGGTATCTCATTACCTCGACTTTGATAAATTATTACCAAATTCATCCTATCATGATGAAGTATCTGATTCCTACACTGAATCGAATAGCATCACTAGTGGGGTATTCTCAGGGCTTTCAGAAAGCTTGTCTCCAATCAGCATGCTTAGAGAATTCTCTAATATCCTTTCCCACACTAGTAAAACCCAATACTATAAAACGAGGATGATCCTTGACCTGTATTGGGTTAGCAATGCCTGGACTTTCTTTTCCAATAACTCCTCCATTAAATCCCATCTTAAATAAAAATTTGGATCCAATGCTTCTAGTATACCTTTTAAATGAACCAAAGACATCATTGCATGAATCCAAAACCGAATGGGATGAAGAATTGGATTCACATGGTGAGAAACTTACAGTGCACTCTTTCATGGTTGATGTATATGAAGTAGAGGGAAATTACTACTTCTTATCACCAAACTAAAAACTAATCAAGAGATCATCCTTTGATGTTAGCTATGTTTTCAACAGATCAACTTTCTCTTCGAGGGAATAGATCTTGCATCACAGGAATGCATTTTATTCCTAAAATTTTATATTTATTCTCTCGAGATCTTCCAGTATTTCCCTCTTCAATGCTTTCCCCATGATTACCTATAAACCAATTGGTCCTCAAAATACTTCAAAGCTACTCGAGTAAGAAGATCAAGCTAAATAGGTTGCATTGATGGGATTAACAAATCACAACTGCTATACAAATGCAACTGAAAAAATCACAAAACCATCTTTGATACCAACATGATCCGTAAACATAGAAGAAATTACTTCTACTAAAATAATGTTTACTCAGATATTAAAATTTATAAGTTTCCTCAAAATATAATCAACTAAAATTGATTAAAATCAAGTATGAAATATGATCCAATGTTTTTTCAAATTGATTTTAAAATGAATAGAAACAACCATATCAGTTAACCCATTAAACTATTCAAAAATCCCTCTATTACATGGTTTTACGAAAGCGTTGTTACTGGATTTTTAATGTCAATTTTGATTAAAATGCGGAAATAAAATCATAAATAAAAATGTAACTAGAGATAAATATGAAACCAAAAATTGATAACAGAAGTTTGGCATGCTAGCCTACATCTTTGGGTTCATATGAAACAATCAAGTATAATTTACTAAAATTGTTAGTATAATAACCCTTAAAATTAACAAAATAGATCACAACTTACAAAAATGTACCTTTATACCTTTGAAAGACATTGACATAATTCAGTAAAATATTTTTCAATTTCCGAAAGTGCTTGCCAAGGTTACTCCTTTAGGAATTTCACAAATAGTGACTTCTGTAGCAAAAAAATGTCATAAAACTTCCAAATGGAAAAATAATTACACCTTTTAGAGCATCACATAGTTTTGTACCATTCTCCTTTTTATTCCAAAGTCTGGTTCTGAGTATAAGTGCTCCAAATTTGAGGATAACTGAAAACAGGTCTATTTTCCCCCTCCCTTCATAGGACTTGCAACAATGCCTCATTAAATAGTTACGAGCTCTCCTCATTACTCATTGAGCTCTTGAAACATGATGATGAGGCACATACTATTTTGACAAATGGACAATTATGGGTCCAAAACCCATTAAATAAACATAACCTCTCTATAATTTCTATTGTGGCTATATCCCACATGCATTGCGTGGCAGGTGTGGGAAATGTTTGAAGATGTGTCGGTAACTTATTTACCTTGATATTTATGGCCACCTTTGTTTTGATGTGAGTGAAAATTGTTGACCTCATGGACACATGTGTTGATCCGAGTTATGCTGGCTAGCTAGGTCCTGCAGGGAAAATTGAAACACCTGTGTTATGGGGGGGCCGCATGGGTGTTTGAGTAGTGAATGAATGATGTTTTAATTTGGGAGTGTCATGTTAGTGGTGGTGTTGCATTGTTTTTTAGGAAAGCTAAAAACAGGTCTCATTTTTGGAATGGTGATCTAGCTAAGTATAACGAGAGGTGGTAATATGGAACGCCAGAATCATGATTCATAATCTCAACGTGCTCAACCATGGAAGAAACCAACCTTCCAAGGTGGCTCAACTTACTCACCGTGTAATGGATAAGTTCTTAAATAATATCTCATTAAGCTGGTGAGTTATCTCAATCCTCTAATGAAATATAATGCAATATATACATGTATCTCCCACATTGATCATGCACTGATAATATAGGTCATATATAATTAACCTGTGATAGTGTCATAATGAAGAAATAACAAAAAAGATACCCCTCCATAAAAAGAGTGTGTTAATCATGGATGAGGGATATTTTCCAAAAAATAGTGGAGCCCACTTGTTTGATCCCAAGTGTCAAAGACCGGCGTTCCTAATTTTTTTTACCATTTCGATCAAACTTCCTTTTTTCCACTTGTCACTGGCTTGACTAGCTAGTTGACACTCTCTATCCTGAGCTTTGACCAATCATATCTCGAGCTCATGATCTCTGTTTCCAATGTTAACGGTACCTTTAAAAATATTTGTAGAATGATCTATCATTATATAATGCTTTAGGAAGATTTAGGGGACATCAAAAGCTCTAAAATATACTCCATATCAACAATCAAAGCCACTAGTGTATGGTTTCATTTACAGCTGAGCATTAATGTGTGAAGAAGGGTGGTCAATGCAATCATAGGTGAGGTTGGTTCAAATATGGGGTAGACTGAAGGGAATGGTATCCTTGATTTTTTTTTGATAAATTGGTGCTTTTTCAGGTCTATTGAATCAATGAGGGGAGGGAAGAGCATTAAGTGTGAAAAGATTATACTCCCCCAACATAAACTTATCCATTACCTTTTCTACAAAGTCATCATTAGGGAGTTTGGATGCTTCAACAGGTGAACTAGTGGATTGTTTAGAGGGGTCATTTATGGGGATGAGAACATCATTAGGATGATAAGTCATGTGACATGCCTTGAATGGTGGGGGTATCTATGGGAAGGGTTGATATTTTCCCCTCATGTTCATATTTTATGAATCGATGGAGGGTAGAAGGGACAAAAAACATGGAGTGAATCCATGGCCATCTAAGAAGGATGTTATATTAGAAATCCCCTCTACAATATATAATATTTCATGGAGGTCTTTTATAACACCTTGGACAAACTGTTATATTTCTCTTTGCATTGCAAGCGTTGGCATGTGATTTTCTAGAATGAGGTTTGTTTCCTTGATTGTTGAAAATCATGCTTGTTATGGATAAATTATTTCTTCTCTTGGATTCTTTAGAACGGAATGATAGGGCCTACAACAATCCATTTTCACTTCTTATTGATAATTTGCAATCTAGTTTTGAGAGTTGTAAACTTATATTCTTTACTAACTCATCCTTGGATCAATTTCAGTGATCCAAGGAATGTTTTAAATCTTCTTAATGGACTGAATGGTAAATTGACATTCATTAGTTGAGACACATGGCGGGTTGAACTTTTGTATTTTGTAAATTCTATGGTCTTGTGTGAAAGTTCCTTCATTCTGTTGTATGTTTGTGCTTGGGTCTTAGGATTGATCTCTGCAAGACATTATTGGTGTGAACATATTATAGTCTTCTTATGACTATGAAGGGGATCAGGATCATAAAAATTTAAGGATAATCCTAACATTTGACTAAACTAGGTAAGAACCCTACTTCCTAGCTATGTCTACTTAATTAGGTTGTAATCTAACCTAAGCTTCTTATTCTATTTTTGTTTGGAATGGTGTCCTAACCTAAGCTCTAGTGCTAAATGAATAAGGGATAAAATTTTCTAAGGTAATACTAGACTATGTTAACCTAATGCCTAATACTGTATGGAAGTGAATATAATCTAACCTAAAGTGGGTACTACCTATGGCAATGTTTTAAGACCTAAGGTGATTTATTGTTAGACTAACCTAAGTCTTGGGAAATCTAGCCTAAAATATTTAAAAGGAACCTAAGGGTCCCATGGCACTAAGGCGACGGTTCCAATGGCATTTAAGTGATTTGATTGGGTTTAATGCAAGAGGTACTACCAATTTGGCAAAGGCTAGTTAACTTTAGTGGGGGCTTACGTGGAGGCTTCACTAAATATGGAATCGACATGTTTGATTCTATACTTATATTATGAACTAGAGTTTTGTTGGTATTAAGGATTTGAAAATCTTTAATATCATTTATGGACTATTTTTTCAAATGGGTCTTGAGAGATTTGTTTTGTATGGAAGTAAACCTGGTAATATCTTTGAGATATTCTCCTTATAGCTTCTTTTTGGAATCATTGTGGCACTTCTGTTTTGGAGACTGTACCACCTTCTTTGAACTTGATAGGGTGTGTGAATACAAAGTATGTATTTCCTTCTCTACCCTGAGTGAACCCACATCTTGTTGAAGCTTGATTGTTTTGTTCATAGGATTAATGGACTGGAACTATGTCTTGTTGTGGGTTTGGTTGATTTTTAGTTCGTTTGGAATAGTTGTAGTAGTTTTAGAGGGTTATGGAAATGCAATATTCATTCTCCTTCTTGTAATATATGTCTGAAACAATTGCCTTCCTTGTCGTAATCTTTTTAAATAGAAACTCAGGAGTCCTTGTTGTGATTTTGTTTTAGTCTCGATGGAGGTAAGAATGGGACATATCCCGATTTAAACGTTATTGGACTCTCTTACTCTCTTCAGTTATTTTTAATTGATTTCTGGGTTTTATTAAAAAGATGGATTGAGTACCTTAGTGCACTAAATTTTGTATGAAAGGATATATTTTATCTCTGTTCAAATAGTTTTGTATTATTGTTCTTATTTGGATCATGAACTACTTACTTTTTTGTATTGAGCTGTTGAAGCCTTGTAATGGGATTTCAGTTCTTGAATTCGTGATTACTTCTGAACTTGTATGTCTTTTACTATTTGAGGATTTCTACTCCTTGATGGATTCATTGAACGAATCTCCATTTTTTATAGAGAAAGAAACATGTTCTCTTGGGGAAAGTATACTGCTTTGGGACTTGTACTATGTACTTCATTTCAAGATTTGAATTCGAACTTATGCTTGATGAATGGAAATAGGTAAACCAGTTTGTAAGATTTGTAAAGTAAAATTAGAAGTGTGATTTCTTTAACTATGCGTTTGGTTTTGTGTTCTCTTTTGGGAACTATATAAATAATTTCTAAGTTTGAAGTAGAAATGGGAATTCATTTCATAGTATAAATGAAATGAATTATAGATTGGGTCATTTTCTATTTGAGATATTTTTGTTGTTGTTTGGATAAGTTCATTTCATTGGAATTTTTTGTTTTCAATCTTCTTCTGAGATGGAAAACTTATTGTGGAATGTTTGGTTTCAGATCTTTTAATTACATCCTGTAACATATCGGAGTTAGTTTTGACTTGCGGGGGGACTTTTTTGACTCTCTATCATACTTGGATTGATTTGGGATTCTTGTTAGATGCCTTGCCTTAATTTTGAATCCTTATATTGTTATCCTTGAATTGAGGAAGATTCGTGTGTTCTAAACCTATATTTTTCTTTCAGATGATTAGTGTTTGGGGAATAGTATGTATTGATTCTTCTTCCTTTGTTATATGGAAAGATGAAGCATTCTAATATGATCCATGCTGTAATTAACTTCTTTTGTTGCCTAGTAAAGATAAATGTGTATTTCTATTCTTATAGAACTACGAGATAATTGGATGACAAGACCTGTTGATTGTTTTAAAGTAACTAATAAGATCAATTAAACCTTGTGATATAATTCTGATGTTGCGGATTAAATTAATTTATTTTCTTTAAAGTAAATTCAGACTCTTTTAATGTACTTATTTTCTAGATGCTATTACTTTGATTATTTGTATGATATATTAATTGTTTCATTAAAGCAGAGTTGTTTTAATCTAACAATTAGTGGAATGCACTTTACTTTAATGCTTAGTGCTTATCATGCTCAGTTCATTAAATTGACCCATGCTAGCAATTTTTATAGATGGACATCGTAAGTGATAAAAGAAGACAAAAACGTTTATGATGCATTGGTTTATTTAATTTTGGATCTTATGTAAAGAGTTTCGAATCATTCTTAAGATGTATTGGAATGGAAAAGTGATGTTCCTTTAAGATCTTAATTCTGATTGACATGCAAAATGTCTGAAATGCATAGTCTTGTAAAAGTATATTTATCATCATGAATTAAAAGCTTTTGTGTTAGACTCCAATTTGTGATGTGAATACTTTTGTACTTGTATGATGGAAATAATAGTGATATCTTTGTGGTATTTCTTATATCTATTGTATATTATTGTTGTATAAGATAATAAGTTGGATTAAGGAGATAACTATAATCTCCCCTATTATAATGACCTTGTTAAATTTTAAAGGTGTCATTCTCTAACTTCACAACGATAGTTTAATAATGAAATATAATTTGAAAAGATGTCATTCTCTAAATTCTATTATATCCCTGCTCACGCCCTATGCCATGGTGTCTAGCCGAGCCCTAGCAACCAAAAATGTGAACCCTAAATCTGACTTGGAAAGAACTCAACAGACAAGTGAGGGAGATGGAGGCAACACGGCTATGGGGCTCGTCTCTAAGATTCCACCCTGGTCGTGGATCGACCTTGCCCTCACTGCAGGGAGCTCCATACCTCTACCTCGGAATGACAACACAAAACTTAGCCGAGATCTACCTCAAGATCCATCCGGGGGTGTTCTTGTGGCAACACCTAGTATTGGACATTTAAAATCTATGTTGGAAGGTTCAGTTCATGACAGATTGGAACTAGACAGAGATGCTAGTTACGGCCATATTGGGTCATCCTTCAAAAATGTTTTAAATGGCAAGGAATATTCCATGAAACCTGTAGACGTTATTACTTTCAAGGAAGAGGTTATTTCCTCTGAGATTTACTACAAAGAGCATGCTCTGATTTGTAGATTCGGGGGACTATGGCCCAGCCTTCCTATTCTTCATGCTTGGATCTCTGAGCACTGGACTGCAATTTTAACTGGAAAAATAGACTTGTATCTGTGTGCTAAAGGTATTTTCATTGTAACTTCCTCTTTAATAGCTGATAGAAAAATCATTGCTTCTAAACTTTGGACCTGCCAAAATAAATACTTGATCATTAAACCCTGGTTTCCATCCTTCAACCCACTCACTGAATCTTTCTCATGGAAACTTTTTTGGATCAGGCATCCCCATTTACCTCTCCAGTTCTGGAGTCATGACTGTTTAACATCCATTGGAAATGCCTTGGGAACTACACTTTATATAGATTCTCAAACCACTAATTACACCCATACTATTTATGCTCGAATCTTGGTGGAACTTGACACTGATAAAAATCTTCCTACAACCATAGATCTTAGAGTGTAAAACAGAACTTGGTCACAACCTCTTGATTATGAAGGTCTTCCTTTTCGATGTAGAAGGTGTTTTTGCTTAGGGCACACCTCTACTGAGTGTGGGATGGAAAAACGTCAACATGAGAAGCGTAACTGGTGGAAAGATGCACTTCTGAAACACCTGATTTTTGATGCAAAAAGGGTCTTGATTCAAAAGTAGATACAAATATTGAATCCATTTCAGCCTCAGAAACCGAATCTCAAATTGTGAGCAGCATGAAAAATGCACAAGCTATTGAGGGCAGCATGGAAAATGATAAATATCTCTCTTAGGCTAACAATGTGGCTATCCCAAATGGGACAAATGCGACTAAGGAAAATTCACCTCCGTTGTCTTCTTCTCCAACCACGAAGGCTTCATCAGGATGGGTTACGGTCAACAGAAAGAAAAAATTTACCACTCTGAAGGGTAACACTTCACCTTGATGATTCTTATCTCTGCTATTGGCTGGCTTGGTTACACTGGTCTCATTTTTCTTGGCCGGATAGCAGGTTGCTTCCAATGGTGTTGATATGCCATTGTTGTTTGATTGTTGTACATCTTTTATTTTTTTGCTGTTGCTTTTTCGGTTGTTGGTTTTTACTTTGTAGAAAGTTTTCTGCAGTCGAGCTTTATTGTTCTATCTGGATTTTGATCCATCTCTTGTGCTTTAACTTTCAATTCTATCTTCTGAGCCTTGGCGTACAAATTTATAGTCCCTTTCAAAAAACTATTTACCAATAATAAAAAAAAGAAATATGCTTGGGACATACAATTAAACTATATAAGTAGCAAATGATAAAAAGGTTATGTTAAACCTAACATCTAACCATGTAGAGGAAGACTCTTCCTCTCTCATGGAATGAAAGATAAAAGGAATAGTGATTATGATCTTTAATATTTATACTAAGTTTATAAGGTAAACACTAGCTGAATCTAGGTGGATGACACACTTGATTTGGATAGTTAGGTTACATTAGGAATTAAAAGTTTGATGTTTGTTGTCATGTTTTTGGGATAACTGCTTGTTATGCCACGTTAAAAAATAACAATGCAAACATGAATTAACAAAGTTCTCCATATCTAATCAGGCTAGTGTTGGATAAAGAAAGTAAGGAATGTTGGAATTAGGGTTAGGCATGGTTACTGTAATTTGAATCTTAATCCAATTTAATTTTGATTAATGAACTCTAAGGGGGTATGTACATCTTTATGAATCAGTTCTAATAAATTTTGGCACACACCAGCTGTAGGACTGTACCCTCGAGAAGTCTTGGGACTTCTTCAGGATACAGTGTTTTAGTTGACATGTGGCAGCACCCTTCCGTATTTATTCATCTAGATCTACGCACATCTGGACTATGAAACTTAGTTTTTCTCCAGGTCTTGTTAGTAGCATGTTTAGGATAGGTAGTAGCTTTCAATGACTTAGGCTACCCTGGCACATTCAGATGACTTATGCCAGCCGAGTATTCCCATATACCCTAAGTCATCGTGAGCATCTTCCTATAAAAAACTATGATGCTAACAAGGGATAGGGTCAAACCTTGGGCAAGTGGACTGAAGGTAGTTAGTAAAGACCATTCTAGATAACAGAGGAGTGAGGTGATGGACGTATTCCGAAATGATGAGTATGCCTTCTAAGAATAGTAATATGAACGGTATATTGAAAATATTTGGCCAAAGTATCGTAAGCTGTTGGTTACGTTGTCCTATGTCACCTAGTTTAAAGCAACGTCATGTCAGATGAATATTGGTAACAAATATTCAGATAGGTTATTTAAACAGATCACTCAGTACCTGGAATAGGGTAGGAAAACCAAGTATATGTAGTATACATAAAGTATTTTATACTTTAAGTTAACATGATAGATTGATTGGCAACTGAGTCATGGAATGAGAGATCGGTAGTATATCGAGTCATTACAGCTGCATATGGTTATCTGTTATGAGATTGATTGGCATGGAATGTGTGTTCTAAATGATGTTTTATTTAGAACAGAGAACGTTATGTTTCAAAAACAAAATTCACTTATTTCTAAAGTCTTAAAATGGGAATGTTAAAAAAAATTCACTAACATGGATGGGTAGGATGGCTGTGCCCAAATCGGGGGCAACAACATTGCTAAATTCTTGAAGGACTGTGGGTGATTGGGAAACAATGGATTTTTGGATTTTAATTTGGTCGAAGGTATGGGATAAAATGATGTTAATACTAGCTCCATTATCAATCATAGATCATTGGATGAAGGTTTCATTGATGTAGATTGTGATGAAGTGGGGAAGCTCATGTTATTCTGGTTTGATGTATGGAATCTTAGTGTTATCGAATGATATGGAGGAAGAGTAAGATAGTGATGTGACAAGATATGCAAAGGGTTGATCCTCATCACTAAGAGTGGGAATAATTTTAATAGTTTTCACGAGGGCCTACCCATGGTCTAGAGAGCTTTGCATGAGCTCATAAAGGTGGATATTAACTAGGCCCTGGTGAAGTTATTTTGTGATACTTTTATCAATTGAAATAGGTTGGGGGTAGATAATATTGAAACTTTTGGTTCCATGATGAAGAATATGGTTAGGTTGATTCTTTGGATGGAGCAGAAAACAAATACTTTATATTTATATTGAGAAGGTGGTGGGAATTCTTGGGGATTATAATGAGTAATGACCCAAATAACATCAATGTAAAGAGAAGGAACATTAAGAGAGGTCAGAGTTAGTGGTGGGAATTATTGGGGATGATAGTGAGTAGTGACTTGAACAAAATCAATGTAAAGAGGATGAACATCTTTAGGAGAGGTCAGAGTTAGTGGTGGAATGATGACATAAGTCTTAGATGAATGGGGGGATTTGGACATCTTAGTGGATGAAGAAGTTAATGTGTTTGATGAAGGATATTTCTCCCCCTTGTCAAGGAGGTCATTTTTGTTGATAAGGTTATTAATGATGGTTTGAAGAGCTCTATAGTGTCCATTGTCATGCAATGGTACACGATGATATGCACAAATGAGTTAAGATTTAAACCATGAAGGTATTGGGGCAATTGGATCAAAGGGTTTAATTGATGGAAGGGTAATTGCTGAAGCTTGAAGTAATTGATGAAACATTATCATGTAATACCCAATGAGAAAGGACAATGATGTTGTAGGTGAAAGAAAGGATGGTCTAGTTTACTATGATTTGATGGGGGGCTTAGATTTTCCTTTGATTTAATAGTTTACTATGATTTGATGGTGTCAATGTGGGGGTTCGAGATGATGGTGTCAAAATTTGGTCTATAGTGTTGATGATGTGGGAATTTAGTGCCTATGAGGAGGAAGGTTGAGTTTGATTGTTAGGGGAATGATTTGGGAATGGTTGATTAAAAACGTCTAAGGGTTGATTGGGTGGTGCATTAGGATTGTCTACTTTAAGATCACTAGAGTCTATAAGTTTTTGGATGAAATCATTGAATGTGTGACACCTCTCAATGTCATGGCCACATAATTGGTTATATTTGTAATAATATTCTTCATGGAACCATGCTGGTTTAGGTTGTGTCTCATCATATGGTCGAATAAGTAGAAGTCAAATGAGGTTGACCACCATTAGTTTTTTAAATATTGAGCTATATAATTCTCTGAGAGGGGTATAGTTAGGAGTCAGTCTAGGAGATCTTTGTGAAGGCTCAGCATGTGAAGTGGATGAAGAAATGAACCACGATAGCGTTGGTAGTAGTTTTATATTTATCAGCATGCGTGGAACATTTGATGAACTCTGTTTTAGTTTGTTTGATCTAAGTTTAAGGTTTCCTTTCTCAAGGCCATAGAGTTGAAGTTTTTGAGCCATAGTGAGTGCTTCCTTGAAGGTCTGAAATGATTGGATTTGGAGGTTTGAAGAGATATGATTTTCCCATGACCTTGAGAAAAATTCAATGAGTACAATTTTTGGAAGGGGAAATGAAAATTGTTTGATAATGTTACGCCGTCGTGTAACAAATTCTGCAATAGGCTCATAATCAAACTATCAAATGACTTAGAGGTCGGTGATGGTAACCTTACATGTAATTTTAATTGAAAAGTGTTCATGGAATAATTGGGAAAGTTGAGTGAATGAAAATAGTGAATGTTGGTGGATATTATTGTACCAATCTAAGGTTGGTCTAACCAATGGCATAGGAAACATGCAAAGCATGAGATCTTGGTCATGAGCGATAAGATAATGTGCATGAATAAAGTCATGTAGATGTTATTGAGGGTCCCCTTTACTATTAAATTTAGAGAACTTATAAATTTCCCAGTTAGGAGGATAAGGTTTGACCGGAATAGATGGGTTGATGGGTTCATTGCAAGTTTTGTCATAGGAAAACATTGTCTTAGATCCTAGAGTTGTTGCTTCAAGGTTGGCCATTCAACTTAACAATGTTTGTAAGGGATATTTAGATGGTTGAGATGTTAGAGGATGCATTTTTGAAGTGTGTGAGGTGGATGGGTTGGATTGTTGATAATTTTCATATGTTTGAGGATGTGTTGGTGATGATGGAGGTGGTTGATAAGGTGGAATATGATGAAGAGGTTGGGATTGAATTACTTGGGATATCACTTGATATTGAGATCTGGGAATGTGATAAGATTGAATTGATTGGGTAGTTTGTTGTGAAATAGGGATGTTGGGTTGTTTTTTCATGGGGTTGGTTGGTGGTTGAGATACTTGACTGGGTTGAGTGGAAGGTATATATTTATAATCTCTTTAATGAGGGGGTTTGTAAGTATGCATGTATTAAAATGGGCTAGGTTGTGAAATAACCACATTAGCATGTGTTATCCTGTAAAATTGACAAGGGAAATTTTACTGATAACCATACCGAAATTTTGTCCCGATCCCTTGTTAGGGATCCCTTGCATTCGAAACGTTGTAAAATCCCTTCCCGGGAAATCTGGTTTTTCGAACTTAGTCTTTTGAGCCTTTTTTGCCTGGGTGCATGAAATTGCTTTGTAACACTAACTTTTGGTGCGCCCCCTTTAAAACCTTTGGCACATGATTTTCAATGTTACCACAACTTTCGGTGCACCAAAGTGTGTTGAGCCTTCCCTGCGTGCGCCAAGGCGCATGCACCTTTGTGTTGGCACAACGTTTGTTGTGCC
Source organism: Taxus chinensis (assembly GCA_019776745.2). Classification (NCBI taxonomy): domain Eukaryota; kingdom Viridiplantae; phylum Streptophyta; class Pinopsida; order Cupressales; family Taxaceae; genus Taxus; species Taxus chinensis. Next base: position 599,455,042 of record CM034154.1, on the reverse strand, counting down.
ACTTTTTGGTGCGCCAAAGGGCGCACATAATCTTATTGTAAAACAATGTTTTGGTGCGCCAAAGGGCGCACATAACTTCGTGTCGACATAGCGTTTGGTGCGCCAAAGGTGCGCTTAATTTCCTGCTGTCAAATATTTCATGCGCTAAAGGGGGCACACTTTTCCCTGTTGACACCAACTCTCATGCACCCTTTAAAAAGTGGGTGGCACATTAATGACTGGTTCACCTATATATATGTGTTTGCGCGCCCCAAATGTCATTTTCACTTTTCGCTGAACACATGATTTTTCTGAGCCTGTCAGCCCCTGCCTCGTCGTTTTCAACGTGTTGTGGACCCATTCTCGAGCTTTTGCTATTTATCCAGGTAAGAGTTTCTTCTCCCTCTTGTGTGTTTTGCATTCTTGTTTCTTGGTGTGCTTGTGGTCTGGTTGTGGTTTAGCAGTATTGAAATATCAAATGTTGAGCTAGCCCTCCCCTGTGCTATCTTTCCTTATTTTTTTCCTCCCACCCCTCTTTCCAGATCTGTTGCTAGAGGGTGTTAGTTTGAAAGCTTGGTCTGATAACCCCTTTTGGCTTAAAACATTATATCTTCCAATGTAATCTTGGAAACGAAAGAAAGGAAAAGGGGCTGAACCATGTGAAAACTCTATTTTTCCCTTGGGTGCACCAGCGCATCCTACAACGTCATAAACAGTTGCGCCCCCATGGCGCATCTGTCACTCCTTGCAACATGGCCAAAACCCACGCCAATGGCACACCCCATTTTTCCTGCCACATCATGAACTTCTGTGCTCTCAAGGTGCACCTCTTTCACATGTTGCAAGTGCTACACTTTCACCCCTTTGGTGCACAATCCTTCGCTGCTGCATCACCTTCCCATGTGCCAATGGTGCACCCAACATCTATGCAACACAAGTTCTATCTGTGCCAAGTATAAGGTCGTAAAAGCGCAAGCGCATCCCTCCTTACAGTCACATTTGTGTTATGCAAACCCCCCGTGTGCCGCACCATATTCCCTTTGGCGCACATGAAAAGTTCCTTGTTACACGAACCATTCCCATGCGCCAAAGGGCGCACCAAATTCACAATGTAACATGAAAAGCCCATGCGCCTTTGGCGCATCCTGTCACCATGCAACACGATGTTCCCATGCACCCTTTACTAAAATGCACTCTGCAGTATGCATGCGCCATGCGCCTTTGGCGCCAGTTTGACCTTTGCAACAGCCCTTTCCCATGCGCCCTGCCTATTTATCCCTGTAAGATGCATTTTTCATGCGCCCTGAGCCTAAAAATCTCTAACTCTTTCTTCTGCTAACAATCTAATGGAAGATCAAATGGCTAATTCAACCTTTTCGGATTGGGTCTTGCTTCTTCTTCATGCAGATCAGCAGATAAACTTAGAAGAACATATGTCTACATCCAACAAGACACCCACCAAATCGAAAGGAAAGGCCAAGCTTACTGAGGAAGAGATGAAGTATAAATATCAAAGGGTCGGAATGCCCGAGTCACAGGCCGAATGCAACATGGATGTCAGAGACTCAAAATTGGGGCATATCGATATGGAGGAATTCTGGGCCAGAACTTAGAAAGTTACAAGGAGTCCATGGATGGAAAAATTAATAGGTAGTGCCCTGTACTTCACCGGAGGAATCCCCATCAGTGCCGTCAACAATGAATTTATGATGGTGGTTGCCCAGTGTTACAACAAAGACACAAGATGTGTCAAAAACAACAAGGGCGAGGTAGTCATCAACCTCACTTCCCGTCATTTTGAGATCATACTCGGCATCCCTCACCACCCGACACTTTGTGGCCATTAGCCAAGCAGAGTGCATTAAGGCCTGGGAAGATAATGAAGACCAATGCATGCAACTAATGAATGAAGTATATCTGAAAAACAAGAAGGTAGTAACCCGGTGGCCCCAGATCATCCACCGCAGTGACTTCTCAGAAGAGCTCAGCGATACCATCACCTTCCTGAGCAGGGTCTTCGGGCTTTCTGACACCCATTACTTCCATAAATGGATGCTGCGCTACTTGGAAACAATGAACAAGAATTTTCCTGATCAGCGCTTTTGCTGGGGGGAAATTATAAGTAGCACCATCTCCGAGCAGCTACAATAATTCAGCACAACGGGAGTATTCCATATGAACTCCTACGTGGTCTACGCTACAGCGTCAGAGAGGGATTATCCAGGCCTAACCCGGAGTGGAGTTTGGCCTCAGGTCAAAATATACGAGTATTATCCAGAGTTGAAGGCTGGAGAATAGCATCTCCCAGTTCACAAAAGTCAATGATGTGTTTTTCTATCACATCATCTGCCTACTGAGGCGGAATATGACTCATAGTCGTACGGCCAAAAACATAGTGGCAGCCACAGAGAAATGGGGGGCCCTGTTCACCCAATTTCCTACATTCACCTATCTGAGGGCTGCCAACTTTTTGGGAGAGACTAACCAGGCTACCAAGGTATGCTGGGCCTAAGCTGATTCTACTGGAACTATCAAGGCAGCTGGTCACATAGCATGAAAAATGCCTTAAAAGAAAGAAGGGTGGAACTCCTTTCCCCCCTCACAGTGGGCCGATACACATGCTCTACCCACCACAAGGCAAAGGAAATGTTTGTAGAGCTGGAGTTACTCAATTTGAAGCACGACTTCCCAGCCAGGCCCACCTTCAACCCAAGGGGCTGCCTACCAAGAGCAAAGCTTGATCCGATCCATGTTCCTCAGATCGAGGATATTTATATTGAGGTCCTCTATGAGGTAGAGCTCAGAAGAAAGGATCATTCTCGCCTAGCATTGGAAGAAATTATCCAATACATGGGGTAGCCATTGTCCCCAAAGGCTACCAAAAAATAGAAGATGAAGTAGACAAGGTATATACTGATACAGAGGGGGATGATTGGCCCTTTCCGGCCATTGATAGAACTAAAGCTCCTCAGACAATTGAGGAGAGGGTCGAGGAGACTTTGCGGAGGACAGAACATTGGTGCCGGATGAACTACCTAATCTACCTCGGGGTTGATTTCACAACATCCCCATTGGGCAACGTGCCTCCATGATCCAACAAGAAGCTTAAAGGCAAAGGTGTAGAAGGTGAATCCAACACCATTCAGGGAGAATCCCCCGAGAGTCCTCTTTCCATAGTGCCAGAACAGGTAATAACTCTGGATTCATGCCAGAGAAAGAAGCAGTAGAGGATAGTCCCATAGGCCCATCCACTCAGGATGTTGGCATTGCTACCACAACAGAGGTCCCTTCTATCCCTTCTTCTTCTCTTCCTTCCCCTCCTCGAGAGACTCAAGCAACCATCCATTTAGTCATGTCCTCTGTCCCTTCTTCTACTATTTCCCCTGCTTCTTCATCTATCTTCTCCTCCCTCGCTGATCTGTCCTCCTCCATTTCTTCCCTCATCTCCGGGCTCCCTTCCCTTCCTATGTCTTCCGCAGCTGCAGTTTCCCTTCCTCCCGTGGACACTTCTTCGGCTATTCTCTCTATGCCGCCGCCGCGTGTCTCCATGTTTTTCCCCTCTTCTACTGTAGCTACCTCCTCTGTCTCTGACCTCTGGTCCTTCCATAGGACCGGTCTGGATCTCTCAGTAGCTAAGCCAACAAAAGAGGAAAGTTCCCATCTCTCCGATGGACTTTTCAGTGATCCCAGGCTAAAGGGGCAAAGAAGCAGAAGTCTGTTACACGCTTCTCTAAAAGTGCTGTAGGTGAGAGAATCATGGAAATTGCATACCCTGATCCCCTCAAATAGAAAAAGGATCTGTCTCTGATAGATTTCACTGTGACCAAAGTCACAATGGGGATGTCTTCTGAAAGTCTCTAGCGGTAAGCTCTTTCCACGGTCGACGCCCTCTATCAAAAGCTTCAAGAAACAAAAGAAGAGAAAAGGCTACTAAAATAGTAAAATAAATATCTGCTCCAAGCCTTGCAGAAGATGGGTAGTGCACCTCCCACAACTGCCGCCGAGACTTCTGAGCTTCTCAGCCAGGAGAAAATCAATGAATATGCAAAGATCGGTGAGCAGGGTATGGCCGTTTCTGCTTGGAGGAGCCAAATCCTCAAAGACAGCGAAAAAGTGATCGCCGAGTTCTCTGACTTATACCTGAAAATCAGTAAGGTGAATAAAGAACTCCAAGCGTTAGCAGGGCCCATATAAGAAGAGTTGGAACATGCTAGACTACAGCACGAGGACTTCCAACAAATGTTCGACTATTCAGTCGAAGATCTGGTCAAGTTCGGCGTCTTCGGCCATCCAAGGGCCCTCAACAAAATCATGTCCACTCTGGACTATCAGGTGGATCAGCTAGAATTTATTCTACAAAAGATTGACAAAGTAAAGGAAGAGGCCCTGGATGCGATGCATCAAATGGAGTGAATTGTTCTCAACATTTCGCCAGGGTTTCTCACTCCTTCCTTTACCTTAAGGTCAGTTGATGAAACCATCCGGATCTTCAAGGAGATTGCTTCTCAAGGAACGGGGCCCAGAGGTCACATTTGACATTGAATCTATCAACAACCTGCTAGCCTGTAGGGACTTCGTCGGGTTCCTCATTGAGGCAGAGAAGGACTTTTCCAAACTCCCAGAGAAGCTCATAGATGAGCGGGAGACTTGTGAGGCAATATGTGATAGACACAAGGATCCTTCTCAGGATCAACTTGGGCCAATAATTAACAAGTTTTTGGAATACCGCGCTCAGTTCCATATCTCATCACCTGAGTAGCATCAAAAGCAGGCTACCCCCTTTCGGCCGCAGGATGATGACGACGAGTAACTTCTTCTTCTTCTTCTTCTTCTTCTTCTCCTCTCTCTTCTCCGACTTTCTTGTTGAAATGTCTAAAGTATGTTGGCACAAATGATGACATCATTCATGTTGCATCATGGGATGATGTCACCCATCAAGTTGTAAAAAGTCAACATGACTTTTAGATATTTTGTAAATATCTTTGTAAATAGTTGTTGGCTCCCTTTTGGCCTTCTTTCCTTCTCCTCTTCTATATATATTGGAATTGGAATACTGGTTGTATTCAAAGGGTGAACATTTTTTAGATGAAAATAGAAGTGAGGAGAGAAAGACTTTGAGCTTTCTTGTAACAGAAGAAAACAGTAATACAAATATTGAGACTTTGTGCTGAATACCTGTGTTATGTGTCAGAACTTTCTTATGTTAGATCTGCACGTGTTTATTCTGTTAGATTCAAATCTACTTTTCTGTCATTTTCTCATCAGTATTGCTTTGTTTATTTATGCAAGTAGGTTTGGCTCTGTTTACTACCAACCCAAAAACATAAATCTTCTGACCTTTCTGCTTTGGAATTCATTTCTTTTCTCCCTTCAGACCTGTTCTTTCTACCTCCTCTCTTTCATTCCTTTCTTTTCGCAGCTAGAAATAAACCATCTACTGGGATGAGATCCCAAACCCCCGAAGGCAGAATCTGTGAGACTTGCATAGGTTCCTGCTGGTAGAATAGCAATAAACCAGTTTCGCTTTGCTAACTCAAAGAGGGGCTATGCCTTGCACACTGTTGGCTCGTTTATCCATAGATCTACCCAAGTGACAGATTTTCGGACCAACAGTTTTTGGCGACTCCGCTGGGGATCGAATAGATCTGTCAGATCTATGATGGTGGTAAGATAGAAAAATCAGAAAAATAAGAAAATCGCTGCCTGTTTGCAAATCTGAACTTTTTGATAAAAATCCAAAAACTTGCAAAAGTGCTCTAATTGAAAATTTTCTTCTGAGATCCATAGATCGGGCCTAGTTACAAATCTTTAGTTCGCTGAGTTTTTATAAAAATTAGTATTTTGACGTAGATCTGGATTTTTGGCTATTTGCTAAAAGTTCAAAACCCTCTGATAAAAGTCAAAATCAGATCCATGAAAATCAGCTTGCTATTCTTCCCTGCCATCTTATCCTCGTTATTATTTGTCATTAACCACAATCGGTTTTCAAAGAGGATAGTTTTAAATATTTAGAAAAGTATTTGCTGCTGTTTTTTATCAGAAAAACCAGAAAATCAGCAAGTACAACCAAAAAGAAAGTTTAAATCTGTGCCGTAACATTGCAGATCTGGAAGGTACATTGGCGAGTGAACCTTTTACGCGCAGCAGGAGAGCCCGTGGAGAAGCTGATCCTACTTTTGATCTGCTTCAAAGACACAATTTCAGCGTGACACCGGCACGTTTTTCAGCACTAAGCTCGGCCAGCTCGGTTATCCAGGAGCGTCTCACCTTCACGAAGAAAAAGTCTTTCACAGAGGGCATCCACATCCCTTTGTAGTGCCTTGTTACTCAGCGGAACCACACTTCCAGCTCGTGTTCTCTTTCCAGCTTTCCAGATGGCGGTACCATGGGGAAACACGATGGGTCCTTTGGCTTTACCACATCCAGTTCATGCGCTCCCTCACGGAAATCGAAAGAATTTTCCTAAATTCGACGGGAGTGGAAATCAAAGCATGGATTCCCACATATCTGCATTCATCATGTCATGCAGTATTTTGGATGTGACTCACGAAGATGTGTCGGTTCGCCTTTTTCTGGAAACCCTACAAGGACCCGCAGCTGAATGGTTTCAGCATTTGTCGAGCCGGGTCTATTACCAGTTGGGCCACTTTGTGGGAGGCTTTCGAAGACAGATACAAGCCTTCAGAGGATGCATTTGCATTATTATCATGGATCACTCACCTGAAGAAAGAGGCAAATGAGACCATGCACGATTTTGTCACCCCCGGTTTAATGCACTAATCAACCGTGTCCCTGTTGCCATGCTTCCAACACTGGAGAATTAGAAGTGTTTCTTCGTAAACGCTATGAGCTCAAAAGTTAGTTTCTTGCTCCTTCAGGAGCGAGTAGCTACTTTAGTCCTCGCTCATGCCGCTGCCATTCAGATAGAGGATAATCTGATAATATCTGGTGAATTGAAAAAGGAATCAGCCAAGCCTAAATCTTTGGGCCCTTCGCCCACTACTTCGTCTGATCCAGCATTCCAAAAGATGGCAAACGATTTTCTTGCATTAAAGAAGCAGTTGGCCCAGACTCCCAGTTCCTCATACTGGGATATTCTGTGGAGGAATTTCATTCCTAACAATGTTTCACAAAGGCCGCGCCTACCTGCAACTACTCCACGGTTGGCGCTTGAAGCTCCTCCGGTCAATGCTCTGGCCGAGATTGAAGAAGAAGAGCAGTACTATGAAGAACCTTCGTCTCAAGGTGAAGATGATCAAGATGTCGGTGAACCGACTGGCGACTCTACTATCAGGTATATGGAATTTGATGAGGAAGAATCTGATGAAGAAGAGGGTACCCAGGGATATGCAAGCGGACAGTCATATGCTGTTTTTACTCGCTCACAAGGAAAAGAGGTGGAAGTTGCTGCCCATGTCCAGCAGGAGAAGGCCGTGTCAAACGCGCCTCCGATCATTGCTAAAAGAGGTAATCCTCTTCCTACTCAACTCCCTGGCAAATCTTTTACAAAGAAATCTTTTCCCCCTACCTCTCCTCCAAATCAATCCTCTCACGTTCCTACCAAGGCCAGTAATCCTATTCCATCATCGTGAGGTGAGGGACTCATTCCTTTACCAACGCAACCCTTGGCCGCATTTGATATCATAGATCATGCAAAAAAGACCAAGATCCAAATGTCTAAAGCTGAGTACCTTCAGTCAAACCCCGAACAACTGGTAAGATTGACCAAATATATTCAGAGTCAAGCTGTTACATCTAAACTGGTTTCCCCAAAAGGAATCCTTTCCACTCCCCTTGAATCCCACATAAATGTTGCTTCAACATCTGCATCAGGTAAGATAGAGCCTTTCTATCTCTCTCTCCTAATCAATGGCCATAAGTTGAGTAATTGCATAATTGATTTTGGGGCTTCTGATAACGTTATGCCGGCAAAAGTCACCCATGCTTTGGGTATCACTCTTACCAAGCCTTTCGGCAGATGTTATTCATTGGAAACCAAGCAGGTTCCATTGGTTGGCCAAATCAAGGACGTGTAATTTACATTTGTGGCTTTCCCAAATAAAAGAGTAAAAATGACAGTCCTCGTTGCTGACATTCCGGCGGCCTATGGAATATTGCTGGGAAGAAGTTTTTGCAGCGAAGTTGGTGGAGAAATTCACATGGACTGGTCTAAAGCTAGGATTCCAGTCAAGGGTGTGATGCAGACATTAGAGCCAGAATCACAAAAGAAATTACTTGGTTACTAGCTCTGAGGACCCCAAAGCTCAAATCCTTTTTGAATCATCAGGGATGGGGAACTACTTCTTGTCTACTGAGATGGATAAAATGGGTGTTCTCGTTCAGGAAAAAGATCTTAATAAGATCTGGACCTTGCAGTTTGATGGCAGCTGTGTAACTAGTGGATGTGGCGCCGGGGCTGTGCTGATATCTCCCGAAGAAGAAGTAATTCCTCTCTCTTTCAAATTGTAGTTTTTCAACACTAACAATACTGCTGAGTATGAATCTCTGTTACTTGGTATGCAAGCCACAAAGGAAAGAGGAATTAAAAATCTAAAAGTGCAAGGTGATGCGGAATTAGTTGTAAACCAAGTCAAGAGGGTATATCAAGTAAAAAATGAGAGGCTCAGGCACTACCGTAACGCAGTATGGGACAACATCGAAGAATTTGATGCTTTTTCAATAGGGGCAATTCCAAGAGCTCAAAACGACATAGCCGATTCATTGGCTGTTTCAGCATCTCTCATGCTCCCACACCCAGGTTTGAAAATAGAAAAATACACCATTGAGGTGGTTTTCCACCCAAGTGTGCCAGACAATTCTCAGCACTGGCAAGTTTTCAACGATGACAACCAACTCATTGCCTTTCTGGAAAAATTGAAAAATTTTAAAGAGTTGCATTTCGAAGGATCCACTTCTGAGTGCCATGAATCAGTCACCGGTCAAAACCATGAATCAGAGGAGAATGACATCATATGTCAGCTCAAAGGAAATAAAATCCCGAAGGGCCTGGTTTCTCTCGAATGACTGTTTGACAGGCATGACCGTTTTGTGAAAAAGAAGAGGAGAGATGATCCTGACTCATCCCCAGAGACCGAACCAGTCAATATAGGTTCGGTAGAACACTCGAAATTTGTGAACATTGGCAAATGTTACACGCCTGAGGAGAAGCGAAAGTTTGTCAAGTTGCTGAAAAAATATATGGATGTATTGGCATGGTCTTACACCGATCTAAAGTCCTTCAAGCCAAAGGACGTTCAACATGATATCCCATTGAAAGAAGACGTCAAAGCCTTTCGCCAGAAGCAGAGGCACTATAATCCTAAGATCTCGGGTACTATTCAGGCCGAGATTTAGAAGATGCTGGATGCAAGAATCATCTTCCCGATCCATCACAGTACTTGGGTAGCAAACATTGTGCTAGTACGCAAGAAGAACAGTGAAATACGCATATGCATAGACTTTCAAAATTTGAATCAAGCTTCACTGAAGGACAACTACCCTCTTTCGATAATGGATCAAGTTCTGTAAGTAGTAACTGGATCAGAGATGCTGTCCATGCTTGACGGTTTTTCAGGTTACAATCAGATTGAAGTTTCACCTGAAGATCAGTTTAAAACAACATTCACTACTCCCTGGGGTACATTTTCCTACAGCAGGATGCCTTTTGGCCTAACTAATGCTGGTGCCACTTTTCAGCGAGCCATGGACTTTGCATTCAAAGGTATGATGGGGAAAGTCATTGTGGTTTATTTAGATGACTTAAATGTGTTCTCTAAAAAATGAAGTGATCATTGTGATCATTTGGAGCAAGTATTGGCCAGGTGCCGAGAGCATGGGATTTCCCTAAACCCAAAAAAGTCTATTTTTGGAGTCACTGAAGGGAAGTTGCTAGGGCATGTGGTTAGCAAAGAAGGAACAAAGATAGATGCCGGAAGAGTTAAGGCTATTCAAAGCCTTACTCTACCTACAAGCAAGACTGGTGTTCATTCTTTCTTTGGAAAGGTGAATTTTCTCAGGCGTTTTGTTCCTGACTTTGCTGAAAAGACCCGTCACATATTGAACATGATGAAGGGGTCACCAACTTTCAGATGGAGTGACGAGGGAAAAAGATCATTTGAAGAAATAAAAGCTTCCGTTGCTCATGCACCAGTCCTGGTATGTCCCAATTTCTCCAAAGACTTCATCATGTATAGTTACGCATCTGAGCATACTGTGTCTGCAATCTTGATGCAAAAGAACTCGGAAGATATTGAATCTCCAATCGCGTTCATGAGTTCTCCTCTCAAGCCTCACGAACTGAAAATGACTCAACTGGAAAAGCATGCCTTCACCGTTGTCAAAGTAGTGAAGAATTTCAGGTATTACATTCTAAACTCGCATACGGTGGTGCTGGTCCCAGACACGGCGGTGAAATCAATTCTAACTCAGCAGGAGTTAGGAAGTTTGCGAGGAAATTAGATCGCAAAGGTCCAGGAGTATGACCTGGATATTAAACCAACCAAGCTAGTGAGGGGCAAGGGCCTGTGTCAGCTAATGGCTGAGAATAAAGATTCAGAAAACCCTGATGAAAGGGGTGACTACACCGATGAAGCACAGGACCGGCGGGAAGAGCCTGATTCTCTGCCTCTGGTTCTATTTGTTGCAACTAGTGATGAATGGTACTCCGACATCGCTTTCTTCCTTACCTACGGTGAATGCCCTATGCACCTAACTGCAAAGGAAAAGCACACTATAAAGCTCAAAGCAGCTAAATATGTCATCTGGGATGACGGTTTATATAAACGTGGGATAGATGGCATCTTTTTGCGATGTGTTGACAAACCCCAGCAAGTAAAACTGCTGGAAAGTTTTCACAATTCGGCCTGTGGAGGCCATTTCTCTTCCTCCGTAACTGCACACAAGATCATTCGAGCCAGGTACTATTGGCCGACGCTCTTTCAAGATACAGCCATCTGGGTGGCAAAGTGCGAACCTTGCCAGCAGTTCGTCGGCAAGCCCAAGCTGGCTGCCTTTCCCCTAAGGCCGGTTATTATCAACGAGCCATTCAGGCAATGGGGAATTGATTTTATTGGTGCACTCAACCCCCAATCGAGTGCCGGACATAGCTATGTCCTTACAGCAATGGATTACTTCACTAAATGGGTGGAAGCCATACCTGTCAAGCATGCCACTTCTGAGGTGGTTTGTAATTTCATTAAAGAAAATATCATTGTCAGGTTCGGCGTGCCCAACAAAATCGTTGCTGATAATGCTTCTAACTTCTCCTCACGAGAAGTTATTAGTTTTTGCTATGAATATGGGATAACTTTGGCTCACGCATCCGACTATTACCCTTAGGGAAATGGTCAGGCGGAATCCAGTAACAAGAACTTGGTGACCATCATACGGAAGTTAGTAGATGAGAATCAGCGAATGTGGCACAAGTCTTTGTACGACGCTCTGTGGGCCGATCGTATTACTCCCAAGAGATCTCTCGGCATGTCACCTTTTCAAGTGTTATATGGCACTGATGCCGAACTTCCCATTTCTGCGGAACTTCCTGCTCTGCGTTTGGCACGAGCCATCGAAGACGAAACTTTCCAAAATTCTCTTGAAAAGAGAATCATGTATCTGGCAGAACTTGAAGAAAAGAGAGTAAGGGTGGTCGACAGGATCACTGAACATCAGAATCAAGTTAAAAGGCTTTTTGATAAGAAGGCCAAGCAAAGAGATTTTCAAGTGGGAGATCTCGTCCTTTTGTGGGACAAGCGAAGAGAGCCAAAGGGCATGCACGGAAAGTTTGATTCCCTGTGGAGAGGGCCCTTCAAGATCAAGCAGCTCAACGGAGAGAATAGCTTCTATCTCTCATATCTAGATGGAACCAAACTCCCACTTCCTTATAGTGGGCAGCATCTGAAGATCTTCAGGAAGTAGAGCTTGCTCTCTTCTTTGTATAGTTTGCTTTAAGTTGTGTGTTTGCTTTCGTCATGTGTTTGATTTTGGTTTGTTGTGTGTTTCTTTTGCTCCCCCTCCGGTCACCCTTGTTTTTGACTCTGTTACCCAATGGATAGGCACATGAGAACTGGGATTCTCTACCCCCGAGTTTGCTCAGGGATAGTCCCCAGAAAGAGCCAGCTGTTATCCCGTAAAATTGACAAGGGAAATTTTACCGATAACCATACCAAAATTTTGTCCCGATCCCTCGTTAGGGATCCCTTGCGTTCGAAACATTGTAAAATCCCTTCCCGGGAAATCTGGTTTTTCGAACTTAGTCTTTTGAGCCTTTTTTGGCTGGGCGCATGAAATTGCTTTGTAACACTAACTTTTGGTGCGCCCCCTTTAAAACCTTTGGCGCATGATTTTCAATGTTAACACAACTTTCGGTGCGCCAAAGTGTGTTGAGCCTTCCCTGCGTGTGCCAAGGCGCATGCGCCTTTGTGTTGGCACAACGTTTGTTGCGCCACTTTTTGGTGCGCCAAAGGGCGCACATAATCTTATTGCAACACAATGTTTTGGTGCGCCAAAGGGCGCACATAACTTCGTGTCAACATAGCGTTTGGTGCGCCAAAGGCGCGCTTAATTTCCTGCTGTCAAATATTTTCATGCGCCAAAGGGCACACGCTTTTCCCTGTCGACAGCAACTCTCATGCGCCCTTTAAAAAGTGGGTGGCGCATTAATGACTGGTTCACCTATATATATGTGTTTGCGCGCCCAAATGTCATTTTCACTTTTCGCTGAGCACGTGATTTTTCTGAGCCTGTCAGCCCCTGCCTCGTCATTTTCAACGTGTTGTGGACCCGTTCTCGAGCTTTTGCTATTTATCCAGGTAAGAGTTTCTTCTCCCTCTTGTGTGTTTTGCGTTCTTGTTTCTTGGTGTGCTTGTGGTCTGGTTGTGGTTTAGCAGTATTGAAATATCAAATGTTGAGCTAGCCCTCCCCTGTGCTGTCTTTCCTTATTTTTTTCCTCCCACCCCTCTTTCCAGATCTGCTGGTAGAGGGTGTTAGTTTGAAAGCTTGGTCTGATAACCCCTTTTGGCTTAAAACATTATATCTTCCAATGCAATCTTGGAAACGAAAGAAAGGAAAAGGGGCTGAACCATGTGAAAACTCTGTTTTTCCCTTGGGCGCACCAGCGCGTCCTGCAACGTCATAAACAGTTGCGCCCCCATGGCACATCTGTCCCCCTTGCAACATGGCCAAAACCCGCGCCAATGGCGCACCCATTTTTCCTGCCACATCATGAACTTCTGCGCCCTCAAGGCGCACCTCTTTCACATGTTGCAAGTGCTACACTTGCGCCCCTTTGGCGCACAATCCTTCACTGCTGCATCACCTTCCCATGCGCCAATGGCGCACCCGGCATCTATGCAACACAAGTTCTATCTGCGCCAAGTATAAAGTCGTAAAAGCGCAGGCGCATCCCTCCTTACAGTAACATTTGTGTTGTGCAAACCCCCCGTGCGCCGCGCCATATTCCCTTTGGCGCACGAAAAGTTCCTTGTTACACGAACCATCCATGCTGCCAAAGGGCACACCAAATTCACAATGTAACATGAAAATCCCATGCACCTTTGGCGCATCCTGTCACCATGCAACACGATGTTCCCATGCGCCCTTTACTAAAATGCACTCTGCAGTATGCATGCGCCATGCGCCTTTGGCGCCAGTTTAACCTTTGCAACAGCCCTTTCCCGTGCGCCCTGCCTATTTAGCCCTGTAAGCTGCATTTTTCATGCGCCCTGAGCCTAAAAATCTCTAACTCTTTCTTCTGCTAACATTCCAATGGAAGATCAAATGGCTAATTCAACCTTTTCGGATTGGGTCTCGCTTCTTCTTCATGCAGATCAGCAGATAAACTTAGAAGAACATATGTCTACATCCAGCAAGAGACCCACCAAATCGAAAGGAAAGGCCAAGCTTACTGAGGAAGAGATGAAGTATAAATATCAAAGGGTCAGAATGCCCGAGTCACAGGCCGAATGCAGCATGGATGTCAGAGACTCAGAATTGGGGCATATCGATATGGAGGAATTCTGGGCCAGAACTCAGAAAGTTACAAGGAGTCCATGGATGGACAAATTAATAGGCAGTGCCCTGCACTTCGCCGGAGGAATCCCCGTCAGCACCGTCAACAATGAATTTATGATGGTGGTTGCCCAGTGTTACAACAAAGACACAAGATGTGTCGAAAACAGCAAGGGCGAGGTAGTCATCAACCTCACTGCCCGTCATTTTGAGATCATACTCGGCATCCCTCACCACCGGCACTTTGTGGCCGTTAGCCAAGCAGAGTGCATCAAGGCCTGGGAAGATAATGAAGACCAATGCATGCAACTAATGAACGAAGTGTATCTGAAAAACAAGAAGGTAGTAACCCGGTGGCCCCAGATCATCCACCGCAGTGACTTCTCAGAAGAGCTCAGCGATACCATCACCTTCCTGAGCAGGGTCTTTGGGCTTTCTGACGCCCATTACTTCCATAAATGGATGCTGCGCTACTTGGAAACAATGAACAAGAATTTTCCTGATCAGCGCTTTTGCTGGGGGGAAATTATAAGTAGCACCATCTCCGAGCAGCTACAACAATTCAGCACAACGGGAGTATTCCATATGAACTCCTACGTGGTCTACGCTGCAGCGTCAGAGAGGGATTATCCAGGCCTAACCCGGAGTGGAGTTTGGCCTCAGGTCAAAATATACGAGTATTATCCAGAATTGAAGGCTGGAGAATAGCATCTCCCAGTTCACAAAAGTTAACGATGTGTTTTTCTATCACATCATCTGCCTGCTGAGGCCGAATATGACTCATAGTCGTACGACCAAAAACATAGTGGCAGCCACGGAGAAATGGGGGGCCCTGTTCACCCAATTTCCTACATTCACCTATCTGAGGGCTGCCAACTTTTTGGGAGAGCCAACCAGGCTACCAAGGTATGCTGGGCCTAAGCTGATTCTGCTGGAACTATCAAGGCAGCTGGTCACATACCACGAAAAATGCCTGAAAAGGAAGAAGGGTGGAACTCCTTTCCCCCTCACAGTGGGCCGATACACATGCTCTACCCACCACAAGGTGAAGGAAATGTTTGCAGAGCTGGAGTTACTCAATTTGAAGCATGACTTCCCAGCCAGGCCCACCTTCGACCCAAGGGGCTGCCTGCCAAGAGCAAAGCTTGATCCGATCCATGTTCCTCAGATCGAGGATATTTATATTGACGTCCTCCATGAGGTAGAGCTCAGAAGAAAGGATCATTCTCGCCTAGCATTGGCAGAAATTATCCAATATGGGGTAGCCATTGTCCCCAAAGGCTACCAAACAACAGAAGATGAAGTAGACAAGGTATATACTGATACAGAGGGGGATGATTGGCCCTTTCCGGCCATTGATAGAACTAAAGCTCCTCAGACAATTGAGGAGAGGGTCAAGGAGACTTTGCGGAGGACAGAACATTGGTGCCGGATGAACAACCTAATCTACCTCGGGGTTGATTTCACAACATCCCCATTGGGCAACACGCCTCCACGATCCAAGAAGCAGCTTAAAGGCAAAGGTGTAGAAGGTGAATCCAGCACCATTCAGGGAGAAGCCCCCGAGAGTCCTCTTTCCACAGCGCCAGAACAGGTAATAACTCTGGATTCGCCAGAGAAAGAAGCAGCAGAGGATAGTCCCATAGGCCCATCCACTCAGGATGTCGGCATTGCTACCACAACAGAGGTCCCTTCTATCCCTTCTTCTTCTCTTCCTTCCCCTCCTCGAGAGACTCAAGCGACCATCCCTTTGGTCGTGTCCTCTGTCCCTTCTTCTACTCTTTCCCCTGCTTCTTCGTCTATCTTCTCCTCCCTCGCTGATCTGTCCTCCTCCATTTCTTCCCTCATCTCCGGGCTCCCTTCCCTTCCTATGTCTTCCGCAGCTGCAGTTTCCCTTCCTCCCGTGGACACTTCTTCGGCTATTCTCTCTATGCCGCCGCCGCGTGTCTCCACGTTTTTCCCCTCTTCTACTGTAGCTGCCTCCTCCTCTGTCTCTGGTCCTTCTTCCATAGGACCGGTCTGGATCTCTCAGCAGCTAAGCCAACAAAAGAGGAAAGTTCCCATCGCTCCGATGGACTTTTCAGTGATCCCAGCCAAAGGGGCAAAGAAGCAGAAGCCTGTTACACGCTTCTCTAAAAGTGCTGCAGGTGAGAGAATCATGGAAATTACATACCCCGATCCCCTCAAAGAGAAAAAGGATTTGTCTCCGACAGATTTTACTGTGACCCAAGTCACAATGGGGACGTCTTCTGAAAGTCTCCAGGGGGAAGCTCTTTCCGCGGTCGACGCCCTCTGTCAAAAGCTTCAAGAAACAAAAGAAGAGAAAAGGCTACTAAAAGAGCAAAATAAATATCTACTCCAAGCCTTGCAGAAGATGGGTAGTGCGCCTCCCACAACTGCCGCCGAGACTTCTGAGCTTCTCAGCCAGGAGAAAATCAACGAATATGCAAAGATCGGTGAGCAGGGTATGGCCGTTTCTGCTTGGAGGAGCCAAATCCTCAAAGACAGTGAAAAAGTGATCGCCGAGTTCTCTGACTTATACCTGAATATCAGTAAGGCGAATAAAGAACTCCAAGCGTTAGCAGGGCCCATATCAGAAGAGTTGGAACATGCTAGACTACAGCACGAGGCCTTCCAACAAATGTTCGACTGTTCAGTCGAAGATCTGGTCAAGTTCGGCGTCTTCGGCCATCCAAGGGCCCTCAACAAAATCATGTCCACTCTGGACTATCGGGTGGATCAGCTAGAATTTATTCTAGAAAAGATTGACAAAGTAAAGGAAGAGGCCCTGGATGCGATGCATCAAATGGAGCGAATTGTTCTCAACATGTCGCCAGGGTTGCTCACTCCTTCCTTTACCTTAAGGTCAGCTGATGAAACCATCCGGATCTTCAAGGAGATCGCTTCTCAAGGAACGGGGCCAGAGGTCACATTTGACACTGAATCTATCAACAACCTGCTGGCCTGTAGGGACTTCGTCGGGTTCCTCATTGAGGTGGAAAAGGACTTTTCCAAACTCCCAGAGAAGCTCATAGATGAGCGGGAGACTTGTGAGGCAATAAGTGATAGGCACAAGGATCCTTCTCAGGATCAACTTGGGCCAATAATTAACAAGTTTTTGGAATACCGCGCTCAGTTCCATATCTCATCACCTGAGCAGCATCAAAAGCAGGCTACCCCCTTTCGGCCGCAGGATGATGATGACGAGTAGCTTCTTCTTCTTCTTCTTCTTCTTCTCTCTCTCTTCTCCGACTTTCTTGTTGAAATGTCTAAAGTATGTTGGCACAAATGATGACATCATCCATGTTGCGTCATGGGATGATGTCACCCATCAAGTTGTAAAAAGTCAACATGACTTTTAGATATTTTGTAAATATCTTTGTAAATAGTTGTTGGCTCCCTTTTGCCTTCTTTCCTTCTCCTCTTCTATATATATTGGAATACTGGTTGTATTCAAAGGGTGAACATTTTTTAGATGAAAATAGAAGTGAGGAGAGAAAGACTTTGAGCTTTCTTGTAACAGAAGAAAATAGTAATACAAATATTGAGACTTTGTGCTGAATACCTGTGTTATGTGTCAGAACTTTCTTATGTTAGATCTGCACGTGTTTATTCTGTTAGATTCAAATCTACTTTTCTGTCATTTTCTCATCAGTATTGCTTTGTTTATTTATGCAAGTAGGTTTGGCTCTGTTTACTACCAACCCAAAAACATAAATCTTCTGACCTTTCTGCTTTGGAATTCATTTCTTTTCTCCCTTCGGACCTGTTCTTTCTACCTCCTCTCTTTCATTCCTTTCTTTTCACAGCCGGAAATAAACCGTACTGGGATGAGATCCCAAACCCCCGAAGGCAGAATCTGTGAGACTTGCATAGGTTCCTGCTGGTAGAATAGCAATAAACCAGTTTCGCTTTGCTGACTCAAAGAGGGGCTATGCCCTGCACACTGTTGGCTCGTTTATCCATAGATCTGCCCAAGCGACAGATTTTTGGACCAACAGGAAAATGTGCCATGGTTCATAAATCTGGATCAAGCTCAAAACAAGAATTAGGAATCATGACCATTCTTAGCTCTTAGGTAAGACCTCTAATAAATTTGGGATACTAACAGACTCCCATTGGACATTTGGAATGGAATTATATGCATAAAGTTGTTATAATTGTCTAGGTCTACTACATTTTTCAATTTGGTGACCTTTTGAAGAGGAGCCATACATTTTTGCACATAATTTGTAATATCTTGTTTTATTCCAGGCTAGAAATAATTCTTTTTAACTGATCCAGGAAGAGTCTTTTGAAAACTGAGAATGTCGAGGCTATAGGAATGTCATCAACAGATATGGCTCAATTTTTTTTTTCTTAAAATAGGTATAGACTAGGAATACACAATTGTGACTTTTATAGTACAAGGATTCCATGTCTTGACCATGTCAAATAAGAAACAATTGGGTATCGTTTAAGATGAGGACATGGTAGATGTTCCATTTTTTAAATTTGCATGGTAATTAAGCAAAAGGGGTGGAGCTATCATTAGGGCTAATGCATATCTTATATCTTGGATGGTAGAATTGAGTCCTTTCTAAAGATAACAGCATGTTGGTCAACATTATTTTCCTACTAAAAGCATCAACAATTAAATTTTCAGCTTGATATCTCATGAACATATTGTATATTAAAATCATACTGAAACTTAGGAATTTTACCCATCTTCTTTGTCTCATACTTCAGGTAATGGATGAGTAACACAAGTATATTGCATACCTCTATGATCAGTTTTTAAGATGTAAAACTTTTGACCAACGAAAATAATGTCTCCAAATTTTCAAGGCATGAATTATCCCTAGCAACTGGCAAGCTCATGAGTAGGATTCATGTCCTTTTAGTTTTGGAGTCCTTGATATACCCAAAGGTATCTGAGACCCGAAACTATATAGACTCTACCATTATGCAGCTAGGACATAACAACCAATTTCCTATTGGGTGACCCGCAAATCCCAATCACTTGCAACAGAAAAGGAGTGTTTGGGAAAATCAAGTTGTACATAACATTGGTGCACTTTGTCTAAAGGGGTCCTTGCAATTTGTTAAACCCCATAATTAAGCAATATTCCTCAGACCATAAATGATAGCGACTTACTCTTCTTTGATCCAAAACAAAAATGTGAGATTCGAGTGCCTATTTTAAGTAATAGTTTTAAAGTAAATATTCTATAGGAGACCCTAAGAAAAACCAAGAATACGCTTTTCCTTTTTATCTGATCTTGATAGCAAGTATTTGGGTAAAATCAAATCTCAATCTTGTACATGATTTTACATTTGGAAGCAAGTTAGCATGTACAATCTTCTTTTTCAAAGATAATATGACCTAGGTAAGAAGACTTCCATTTTAATAAAATTCACATTTGCTTAATTTACCATACAACTAATGTTTCATTAAAATCTCAAGCACTAGGACTAACATTATTCTGACCATGTTCTTCTTCATTTTCCTAGAAAAATCAATGAACTATTAGCTAAAAGATACAATTAAAAATGACATCCAAAAAAGGTTCATGGTACCTCAATATCATGCATCAAAGTGGATGGGCACAAGTATGATGGATACATTTTTTATTCCAAAATTGCATGATCTACACAACAAACTAACACTAGAAAGACCATATTTAGTATCTAGATAGGATGCATGGTTTCTTGCAACTATGTCAGCATCCTTTATTATAATATGATGAACTAACCTTGGATGGATGAAAATCCAATTGTAAATAAGAAAAACATTTGGCAATCATGATAAATTTATCTAACAAGTCGTCAATTCTAGTCAAAGTATACTTAAATCTTTAATAGTTAGCTTGTTTAGTTGTTTAATAGCTAATCTAAATACAAAGCAACATAAACCAAACGTGCCATCTTTTTTTTAACAAATAACACTGGAGCACTGCAGTGGAGCCAATCGACTAGAGTCTAGATTTTATGACCTACTTTAACAATAGTAGTCAAAATGTATCTTAATCTGCAACTAATTTGATGTTAGATACGACTGCCTTATACAGGTAGCTTTAGACACCGGTTCATAAAGACTCTAGGAATCAGGTCTAAAAAAGCATGTTGTATAAGATCTCCTAGGATGTAAGAAAATTAGGTCGACATTAGATGGAAAATACATCCATAAATGGGGGCTTGAACTACAGGATGGAACATTTGAGCTGGTCTGACTACAAGTGGGGACTCATTTTGAGTGCATCTGAAATGATATACTAAAGAAACTTTACATTTTTCTTTCAGAATGACTCTTAAGTTGGATACCAAGAAAAGAGTTTTCAAATTTAATCATCTTTTAGTTCCCTGAAACAAACAGAATGAAGTGTTTGGTCATATGGATCTTGAATACTGAACTTTCATTGATTTTCACATTTAACGAGGGGTATGGATTATTTTGTGAGGACAATAATGGATCCCTAAAGATAAAATCATAATCTGACCTAGAGACTGATGGAGCACACCTGAAAAGTAGTTCACTACATACACTATAATATATTTGGGGAAAATATATGCAATATTCTTCTAGAAGATCTTGAAATGTTTTCTATATTCTTCCATCAGCCAAATAATTCTCCCTAGCTACAGGTTCAATTTTTCTGTAAAAAAAAATTCAAGAAGATTCCAACTAAGTGTAGATAGTTGAATAAAGCTACTTCCTACTGAAGACAAAATCAATTAAGATAATCCGAAGGGTCTCATTTTAGTAATAAATCCTTTTAATTCAATCAGGGAGTAATGACTTATTTATAGCATTGTACGGTGTATCAACAGCAGCGTAAACTTTAATATTCTGGGGATCCATCCTTATTTTGGTTTAGTCATAGGATTTTCTACTTTTTTTTTATACCAACCTTTTATTTACTTTGGGTTGCGATGGATATGGATGAACTAGGGTGCATAGAATGGATAAATGTGTAGGTGGATGGTTGAAATGAGTAAATAAAGGCCATAGATGGGTAAAATATTTAAATGATGGCATATGGTTCACAAATTAAGATATTTATTGATGAGAGATGGGAAATTTAGGGATGAGAAACAAATTAGGTGAAGATTAGGATTAATTAATGATGATTAAGGATATTTAAGAAAATCATTTATTGAGAATAAAATAATGAAATGAACATTAGAGCTAATTAAATAAAATTAGATAAATAAATAAGAAAATGGGAAATACATGATTAAAGGTGGGAAATGGGAAATAATGGGATAAACTAAATTTAGGAGGGAAAAGGAAATTTGAATGGGTAACCATGATGAAAAAGAGTGAACACGGGATGAAGGGGAGGAACGATACCAAAAATTGGTGTCTACATCGACACCTTTCAAGAAATCCCTTTGGTTCCTAGTATCAACCTTTTTCAAGAAACTTATTACAACTTTTATCTAATATCTATCTTGTTTAGATACCTTTGTATATGTAGGTCCTCTCATTCACTAGAAGGAGTATCATGTTTGTATTTCATCCATTCATCATGACATTTTATTGTTAGCGCATGTATCGTTAAAACATGTCGTCTTATGATTTTTTTTTTGTTTTTTTTACATAATTGACAAACTAAAATCCACCATAAACATTTTGGCATGCCTAGTGGGACAATCAGTCGTTTTCTTTCATCAATATATTATATTTTCTTTCTATTTGGTCAAATCATCTAGCCTTTCAGCTTAGAGTGTGTTGGCATTGCTTTCTCAAAAAAATGTAAAAATGATAAGAAAATTAAAAAAGGATTAGCGAAAACATGTATACTTCCCTTTTAATTCATTTTCCTTTCATAATCACATTCTTGTCTAATTTTTCTTCATCAAAATTAACCATTCTTTTGGGTATTAAAACAAACCTTCATTATTTCTTGCTCATCTAGCTTAATTAGGGGTTTTAAATGATTGGATTCATAATTTCCCAAAAGAAAACTAAACCAAATCATAAATCAAACTTGTATCTAAACACTTCCTTCCAGTTCTACCTACTTTTATTTCATCACCAAGAGGGAGGTTGACTTAGTTTTCTGGCTGAGTATAAATAATTGTTGGATGGTATATAAACTAAGCACCTAAAACCCTCATTATTTTGGGACTATGAAGTCAGGGCATAGGCCCCAATATCACTATTAGGAATTTCAGGAATTGAGAGGTGGCGTGAATCAGTGATGATAAAAAAATTTCAATCAATTTTCACTTTGTAATATTCTATTGTTAAACTATCTTGATTAACATAAGCATGCAACATTAACCATGAAATATAAAGATAGTAATGTACACATAAACATATATACACATGAGGAGACTAGATTTAATGTGCGAAACCATTTTGGGACAAAAACCCACATAAACCAATGTAATAACTTGAAAATTTTTCCTTCAGAGCTACAAATATTTTCTGATTGAGCCACAAATCAATCTGGAGATACAACTCTAATAATTTAACCAGGCCAATAACCAGTCTTTAACATGCTACAACTTTACTGAAAGCCAAAAATCCTAAATTTAGTCCAAAAACCACTGTGACCTTTAGTAATCCACTACTTACAAGGAGGTTACAACCCCATGTGATCTAAGTAACAACTTAGATTGATATTATACACAAAATTTGATCATTTATATTCTATGTTACACATACAACTGATTATGATCGCTCTTCTTTTACACTCATGACTCATTCTTCAAATTCAGATTTATAGTATTCTTCTTACCTCTTTCTGGTCTCCCCCCTTACACATTCATTGACTGATTTAAAAATTAATGGATTTCTACCTTATGCACACACATAACTCTCTTCTCTTTCAGCACATTGATGGCTCTTTCTCCTCTCTTTTTCAATGCAACAAACCTCTTCTCAGCTACACCCTTGCTCTCCTTTTCTTCAGTAGATTTGTTTCTGTATGATATTGGAAAATTACAAGCTCCTAAAAATATTATATTGATTCATAACCTATATATTGATCTCATATTTTCATCTAATTTCCTTGGCTCATTCTTCTCTTTACAAAAAATCTCTATCTAACTCCTCCCCTTTTCTCCATTTCTTCAATAGATTTGTTTCTCCATGCTCTTGAAAAATTTACAGGATCCTCTTCTCTTAATAGATATTCATTTGATACTCCAAGCTAATATCTTTTTCCTCTTATTTGATTAGAAAATATTCATTGAGAATGCAAACTCATCTCTCCTTCATTAACATCAAATATTCAATAATGGCTCTATGAAATTTCTTTCTCTAGAAAAACCCTTTGCTCCACTGCCCTCTATCTCTTTTCTCTATTTGTCGAGCAATATTTTTTTTTTTAGAATTTGGATTCTTATAAACAAGAACATATTCCGATCTGTATCCCTTAGAGTGCCATGCACTCCATCTCTTTTGTATGCTTTGGAAAAAACAAAAGGGCGTTACAAATTTATCTACTAAAAAAGTGCCACCTATAATTTGATTATTATTTCTATATTTGAATCCAAATCCCAATTTTTCTCATCCCAATGCATAGATAATTGGATTACCTTTCCAATGAATCCAACAATTCCATATTTGGACACCTGTAGCTCAAGATATTGCCATGAAAATATTCGGATCTTGTGAGGAACAAAATTACCAGTCACATTAATATTTATACCTTAGACTATATTAAAATTCATTACATTATTTCATTGATATACTAGTTTGAAAAAGATAAAGAGGGTGTATTGGGAACATTGAGAACTCGTACCACATGGGGATGGTTCTTCCTCACCACTATTCATCCACAACCCACTTCATTCTTCATTTTATTTGATATGCAGATGATTCAGGTCTCCGGGGAACTTGAGGTAACTGGGTACTTGTTCCTCCTGGCCTCTTTAAGCCTACATCCTCATCCCCATCTACACAACAATATGTCTGCTTTATCTCTCCTTTTTCTTTGTGTTTTAGGTGAATTTGTGTTCCAGGGAACTTCTTCTCGCCATGAATTGTGCCTTCGGGGTTGAAAGTGTCTGAAACACCAGCTTCATCCGCAACACTCAATCCTTTGACTTGTGGGTCAAACTTATATGCAGGGAAATCTTATTTACTTGGCCCATGTTCTTTTGACTAGCTCTATGCTTGAAAACCTTGTCCACTATGCAATACACTAGAAAATTGGCATGCAGACAAGATGAGATTGTGGGTAAATCTTAACTACTTGGTACATGTTCATTTGGGGGACTTAGTGCTTGATTAACATGTATGACCCATAATACACTATGTTGGTACCTAATATTACGCCTCCTTTGGGGCCAGGAACTATTGTAAATTAATCTAGCTATTTTAAGAATGGCATACTTGAATATTTATGTCATGTTGTATCTGGGGAAGATGTCTGACAAACTCATTTAAACTAAGCTTTGGAGGGGTTGGCTAACACGTACAAAAGGAATTTCCAACCTTGTTACTTTTAGTCCTTCCTCTTACCAGGGTGAGAGGACCCGAGGGGTAACCTAAAAAATAGTGGGAGGGATAAATTTCTTACTTCTCAATTTCTTTAGATCAAATAGATCAATCTGGGATAAACATGACAATAGACACAATACTTTACTTTCACAAGTTATTACACAAAGTGATGTGTATACACTTATTCTACTAGACACATATTAGTATAGAGATATAAGTTACATTACTATTAAATTTTAAGATAATGGAAATTGAAATCAAAGGTTCATTTCAGTGATATTTGTAAATAAAACAACAGATTGACTGATGAATGACTTGTTTTACATGATGAAACTGGAAATATGGTTTGTATGTATAAGGATGGGGGATTTGTAAGATAATGGATCTTCTAATGAAAATTTATTATTGTATTCACTCAAACACATATACCATCTATGGATAATAAAAAAAAAATTAATCAATTAGTCACAATTTCCTATTTAAAGGAAGATTTGTATTCATTGATAATCAATTAGCTGCAAATATTCCACGCAATCCTGAAAATACTTAGCACAAAGGCTTATGCAAATATTTTAATGAATCATTTGATGATTCTTCTGATCTCATATGACTTAAGATTCACTCAAAAGATTACAAAAATCCATCAAAAAAATGATTTCATGTAAGGATTTTATAATTTTATTCAATATTGTAAAGTAAATGCTCACACTGCAATATTGAACAAATAACCAAAACTTAATCACTAAGGACAAATCTAGTATGATTCAGAGAAGCAAGAAATACATAAGCGTACAACCAAAAGTGTAACTGATTAACCAAATGCTCGATATATAGAATCTTGAACCTATAAGCCAAGAACTCATAATTAGACAACTTTCATTTAAATCTATAGCAAATTATTGACAAGGGAAGATGAAAACAAATGATCTCAGATTCTTGTTAATGACTATACATTGTAATCATCTTAACATTATAATTTGACAAAGATAAAAAATTAAAATGCATTTCTTCTAGACAAATTAAGTAGTATGACTGATAAAATATCTCAATTCTAACTTTTGTAAAAATATCTCAAGAGAAAAAATCACCTTTAGTATGAGGACATAAACCCTTATACTAATATAAATTAATTGATTCAATTTTCCCCCCCAAAAACGTCCCAAAATGGATCCTTTCAAATTTTACTCCATCGCAATCAAAGATATTTTTAAAGGAGGTATATTTCAACTGAAAACATTCCTTATTTGTTTGTGATTGGGTTTAGGTGAAGATGGGACACCATAGGGCGAAACATGTGAGAAATATAAAGGATATTCATTCTACTTATAAGAAACTTCTTCTCTTTTAGACAAACTAAATTTTGTTTGAAGAAACCTTAGATCCATAATGTATTGTGAAGGTAAGTTTGTTTGTGATCTCTTGTCTTCCTTATCTTATTTATTTTTCTAGGGGTCCATTATAGTGGGCTGATTCACCGAGCTATCCCCTACCCTGTTCTTGTAAGAATAAAAAACTTTCAATAATTTATGTGACAATTTCCTCATCAGGCTTTGGGTGATAGTGGAAAATGATTTCCTACTTCATACATATGTCGTTAAGTTCTGTAGAGATATTTTTTTTCTTAATCCTTATTGATAATTTATCAATTATCAATTCAATTTGTACCCATTTATGCATGGGAGATACATTAAAAACCATTGGCTCCCCAAGTTTACCTAAAACATGATCCTTGAAAAAGTATAATTAAATTCTCTGTAATCTCCATTCTAATATTTTCTCCATTTTCTGTCCTAATTAATTTGGTCTATGAAGGAATGGAGGCCGTCGAATATACTCAATTATTTTGTCTCTTAAATCATCAAGGATTTAAATAGATTTCATTAGAATCTCCATCTCTTACTTTTGTCAACTTCGTAGTATTCCCTGTTGATTTCCTACAGACTCAAGAGATACAAATCCCTTGCTTAACAACAAATTCATCACTTAAGTCTTTGATATCTTCCATTTTTGTAGCAGTATACTAGTCCACATTAATTGCTCAGCTTCAAATTTACATGTTACTAGTGCCTTGGTTGTTTCTACTTTTTCAAAAATATGGGAATAGCATGTCTCAAAGATTCAATCTGATTATTTTCCTCACCTCTTGGTGACCAGATCATTTTTATCATTAGCATTGTGGCCTCTCCACTTTCTCCCAAGTCACTCACTCATGCCTAATTTTCATCATTGGTGATCTCAGGAACTTCAAAATACCTTTCCTTATGATTTCTAGTCTATTTTCTAACAAAGTTGGATAATGCTTCATTCATTGGCCTTTAAATCCTTCTTGGTTTCTTTGAACTCATCAATCCTTTGAAACACTTCTACTGCTACCATAGAAAAATCATGTTTCATTTATTTAGGTATAAGGCTTACCTAATGAGATCCTTGAGACCTGAAAATCAGACAAGGATGCTTCTCCTCAGGGCACATCAGCTTTAGCGAGTTGTAATATCTATGAATCACTATCTCTTTTCTTATTCAAATACATCCTGGAAATAAAATTTCTCCCTTTTGGGTGGTTTTGTCTAGATTGAGGATAGTCATGCTTTGTAAATCATCATCATTCAACTGTATCTCCACATTTATCTTCTTTAGGAGAGCACTATCTATCCATTCCCTTATGGGAGACTCATGTTCAATCAAGTGATTGTAAAAAATAGACTTACAGGGATGAAGTACAAGGATTTAGGAAGATTAAGAAAGCATAGACATACCTTATGGACCTGACATACATTTGTTCTTCTTGAGTGCTTAGTTCCACAAGCCCACCCTAATCCTCAACTCCATCCATATACTTAGCTTGGTATCATACTTCTTTAACTGTCCAAGGGTTATTGGTCACCTATTTAATTCCCTTTCTTCCTGTATTGATTCCTCACCTATTTTCTTACTGGGAGAAAAGACCATCTCACAAAGTGCCTAGGGAAATGAATTCAGTTGCGGGGAATGTTAGACTTCATAGAATTTATGAAATCACTTCAATGTTCTTGAGGTGTTGCTACAACCTTGACACCTAATGAAGTTTCTCCACTATGCTATTTTGTACTAGTAATTTTCTCGGGTGTGAGGCTATACTTCATGATCAATAATTTTCTCTTCCTCTTCTGCCACACTAGTTGGAATCTTCTTTGAGGTGTTCTTTGTATGCTATTATGGAAGAGTTAAGACATCAGGAACATGAACAGTCATAATGGAATGCTACTTGATGGGAAAAAGCAACTTGGAGCTATTAGAATGACAAGGATTTTCATCATAAGTACAATTTTCTCAATGAGTATAGTTGCACGAGACTAGTGTGATAGAAAATGAAAAGACAGGGATATTAAGATCTATTCTTTGTTTAATGGTCTCTGCCTCCTCTAAAAGAATCTCATTTAGACACCTTAGTTTAGCTTCCTCTCGCGAAGGTGGAATTATTCCTCCTCCTCTGATTCTTGTAGACCAATCTCTTTGGTGTTTGAATTTCACGAGGTGTTTCAGACAAAATTTTCTTCCTTAGGCTTCTTGGGAGTATATTCCGTAATCTTCTCCTTTCCTTTGGATCCTGACAATAGATGTTGGAAACAACCTAGTAAGGGAGGGTAACTATGAACAATAGGGCCCTCGACCATACCTTCCTAAATCACTTTTCTAGTCTCTTCTTGTTTTTTGAGGAAGGGAAGTTCCAATTCTGATAGTCTGGGCACTTGTATCACCCATTCCTGGCATAGATTCCAACTTTTTAAAAGGAATATTCAATTTTCTATCTCCATGAAACATCCCTGGTGGAATAAACCATCTAAGATATGGGGGAAGAACATCATCAATAATATTTTTAGATCCATATATCCCCTTAATACTAGGGTATGTTGGGTAACTGACATCCACTCCCTTCGAAAATAACCACCATTAAGGGAAATTTAGATGATATTTGCATAGTCTTTTCCTGATTATATTTCTTCTCATCAATGCATCCCAATTAATTGGTGGAAAAGGATGAGAAGCAATATAATCCTATGGATGTAATCTTCATTAATCACATTACCATCATCTTCTAACCCTTTAGGAGCTTGGATAGCCGCCAAAATCAATCATCTGGGACAATGTCATTCTTGAATGTTATCTTTGTCTAAATTTCCCTTTCATCTTCACAATTCATCCAGAAATAATCATAATTAGGTTTATGCTCTATGCTGAGTAGGTAAAATATTGTGTAAAATATGCTTTATATCATAATGTTTTCTTTCCTCAAATCTATCCAACATGCACCTGTTCATTTCTCTCCTTCCAATGTTTTTTTCCTTCTGGTTTTTTGAGGTAAATGTAGTTCCCAATAATTATCATGGGGAACTTGATAGAGGGACATGTATAAGATATTGTTTGGGAAAATAAATTTGTGTACTGATGATAATTGCCTAACCAATTCCATCGAGTGCCAATTTGTAATTTACAACACCTAGGTGAGAAAGTAGGGTTTCCCATCAAAACTGCTAACCTTGATATAACGAATATGCTCTTGAACTGGATAAAATAACCATCCATATTGAGTAATAACTCTCTTGGAATTAGGGGAAACATATATCTCAGTCATCCCAGTGAAGGTTGTATAACCAAATTTTGCATACAAATAAGTGATTAGAAATATTTATGTTAATACATCTCATAGTTTTCCATCTTCATTTGATGGAAAACATCATACACCTTGGAGCTATCTAAGATTACCATCCACTCAGTAATTATGGAAAATATCTATGAAAAGAAATGATATAAACCAAGTAAGACGTCATGAAATTTTTTTCCATGCAATGGCCTTTTCTCCTCTTACAATATGAGCAACTCCCATCATTTTTTCATGAATAGAGTTACTTATTATCTCATCCCAAGGGAGAGGAGTTTTGTTTTTAACTATTGCCTAAATGAATTGAAATATCCATTCATATAAAAAGGTAGTATATTCTATACCAATTACTCAGTTTAAGAAATATAAATCACATCTCTAACTTCCTCAATAAATTCAATTCTATTCAACTTATTTGTCATTCTAGGGGAAAAAGTTCACAAATTGGTCAGCCAATGGACATTCATAAAATTTTTTGACTTATTCGAATGTGAGTTCCAGTATTCCTATGTTGAATCCTTAGTAATAGTCCCCTTCTTCCCCTATGGGAGGAAAACACAACATTCTGTCAAATGCCTACTCCTGGAAAGATAAAACCAAATCTCCCTTCCCATCTCAAACTAATCTCTAGTTCTAGGATTATAGTGTTGAGCACATACCCATACAAGCTCCAGGCATGGCATAACATGAGGGAAAGTAGCAGGGAGGTCAATACAATTGTTGAATACTTGGGGTCATGGTGTCACTCCTTTCAGGGGAATATAACCTCTTCCTAAAATCTTCTAGGTTGACAGATGCAATGTCAGAATCTGTAATTCTGTCTAGAGGGGAACTAAGATTGGAACTTTTTTTTAGGGGTAACATATGAAGCTTCATAATTCCAACCTAGTTTCTATTAAAACTCTTTTCGCAAAAACCCAGACCTTTTAAACCCAATTCTCAAAAGTATCAAAGAAAATATGGGTACTGATGAACTTACCATTCTTAACAAAATTCTGGGTCGCTGCTCGGAACCTAACTAAAAAGTACTGCAATTAAACTCTGATGTTGGGAGCTAATTATTACTTCATCTCTCCTTCAATACCACTTTAAAAACCTTTTAGAACATCAAAAATCTAGATTACCAGTAAAATACTTAATAACAAGTACCAAATTAATGGCTCATGGATTCATGCATCAATGGTGAATATTGCATTCGTGTGGAATATTCATAATTTTCAGCTTTTTTCTTCTTTTCAATTTTTGCAATCTTTTCATTTTCTATCATCCGTGTATCTCCCTTACACAATTCCTTTGCATTAATGGGACTTACTCCCATATGGATAGTGCATTATTGAGTCCCCCCTTTAACATTTAACATGCTTTAGAAAGATTTTGCAAAATGATCCACAAGTCCTCTTTGTAACATGCGAAATTCATTTCTTTCTTCGTTCTCGTGTATTCCATATACTTAATCCATGTACCTAAGTCATCAGGCCTCAGGTTTTTTTTTACCAATTACACATCTCAAATAAACATAAGATTTTGTTCCCTTTTTTTCCAGCTCCCCGACCTTTTTTTTCACACATTTCCTCATAAAGACTTCGGGCTTGGGGATCAACTTGTATTCTTATCCTTGTTATGTGCTCATTTATCCAAGACAATCCAGTCCTTACAGAACTATTTTTTATAGAATTTGGGATCAAAATACATCCTTTGGCCATGAGAATATTATCATATATATTAATGACACCAACCTTCAAATTCATTTTGGGGTAAATAATTCTTGTGCCTTATATTTTTGTCAAGGCCGAGAATACTCTCGACCTTTCTTAAGATGGATTAGACAATGAGAAATTATCCCCAAAGACTTCTTATTGAAAATCCAAATAAATCCCAGATGAGAAAAAGACTCAAATTAGATACGGATCAATGACACAGACTAAACAAAAGTTCCTAAATTTAATAGAACCAACTACGGGTACTAACAATGGCTTTAACTCAGGGATGGGGACCCCCCACTAGTGCCATAAGAACCAACAAGACAATTATAGAAGATAGAATAAGTGTTAAATCCTTTGGGTAACAAAGTCATAATAAAAACACACACATGGCATCCTTGAGCATATACACACAAAACAAAATTCCAAAATATTAAGAAACTTGGTCGTTGCAGAACAAAGCAAAAAAAGGAAGAAAAAAAGCAAAAACAAACAACTATAGAATTTACAAGGTCATACCTGAGCATTTAGTTCAATCCAAAAAGTGTTTGAGATTCCTTCCATTAATAAGTTGTTTCATTAAATTTCCTTCCATATATTTTAGAAAGAAAGTATGCTCTCCAATCCTAATATCGATGGAATATGGTCCCATCCGTAAAGCATCAAACTTACCATGTTTACCCTTTTCCTCATGTATGATTTCCCACCAAAAATCCAAATCTCTAACATTGAAATCCCTTTGAGTTACTTTCTTATCAAATATATTTTTGAGCCTCTCCCTAAAATTCAGTTGCTTTTGGTGAGACTCTCTTCTTTCCTTGTCTAACTCCAAGATCTGATTTATTCTTCCCTTGTAAGAACTTACTTCTCCTTCCTCCCCAACTTTTTGTATGAACTGGTAAGATGATAATTGCATTTGTAAAGGAAAAAGAGTTGGGATTCCATAAAATAACTCAAAAGGGATTTTTATAGTGCCTCTCTTAGTTGTACCTCTATCTACCTATAAGGAAAATTTAAGCTCTTCACCCCATTTTTTCTTGTTAGCTTCTAATGTCCTTCTAAGTATCTTGAGAAAGTTTTTGTTACTTGATTCAGCTTTTCCATTTCCCTAAGGGTTGTAATTTGATGCATAGGATAAGTTGATACCATATTATTTGCACATAATTTATAATGGTTTGGCCTTGAAGATCATTGCATTATCAGGAACTATTTTGGCAAGTACCCTAAATTTTTAAATTATATTATTCAAAATAAAGTCCATGACTACCTGGTGAGTTTTTTTCTTGGCGAGAATGTCCTTAGCCCATTTAGTGAAGTATTATGTAGCAACCAATATCCAGCTATGTATGGAACTTGAGGAATTTGATATTTCTCTAATGAAATCCATACTCATTGTTTGAAAGGGTATTCAATTGACACAGGTTACAAAAGAAAGGCACCTGAGGCTTTCAACCTCCCAGAAAAACATTGGCAACTTTCACACTTTATCACCAGTACTACTGCAAATTTAAATAATGAATTCCACCAATATCCTACCCTCAACATTTTGTGAGTAGTAACTCTTCCAAAAAATGGCCTCCACATAATCCCCCATTAAATTTTGTGAATTTTTTGGGGGCTTCCTCCTTAGTGATGCATCTAAGTAGCACTCCCTCTAGAGTTTTCCAAGATAACCCATGGTTATTCATGACATACTTATGGGAGGCTAATTTCAGTTTCCTTATCTGGTTCTTGTCTAAATTCCCATGAAAATCCAAGTTCTATAAATAATATACTGCATCCTTTTACCAGATTGAATTGTTCATCTTCTCTTGGGGATATAGACTACCTTTCTTAGTTACATTTATCTCCATCACTTACAAATTTCTTTCAGCCATTAGCTTCACCAATCCCAAACCTCTAGCCAACTTAGTGGTTTTTATATCCATATCATATTCCTACAACTTATTAACTCAATGAAATCTCTTACTAGATACTTCCATTTTTGATAAAATGTTTTTAACCATTGTATGGGGGACATAAGATACAATCTTGGAACTCAAGATGTAGGATTTGAAGATTTTTTAGCTCATACTAAGGAAAAATCTTGCTTTTTCCATGATAGTATACTTTGAAATAACACCTTGAGAAGATTTACTAGAGAAATAAATAGGCCTCTCATTTATTTATTCATCATTTTGTAAATAAAAATGATGTAATTGTATTTTTTGAGGTAAAGGAAAACATTTGAAATGCTTTCATGTAATTAGGAATTGCCATGACAAGCATTTTTCAGTACCTCCTTTATTCCACTGAAGGCTTGGATAACTCTTACTTCCCACTTGATGGCTTAGTCTTTCTTCAACATATTTGTTATAGGAATAGTAATCTCAACAAAGTTTGAGATAAACCTCCTAATAAATTTTATTTGTCTAAAAAAATATTGAATACCCTTTTTGGATTTGGGTATAAGAACCTTACCAATTACCTCCACTCTCTCAGGATCTATCATGACCCCTTACTTTGATACAATGTTCCCTAATAGTAATGTTTTTGGATTCCTAAATGCAATTTCTTGGGAATTAGTGAAATCTTGTATTCCCTACACCTGAGAAACATTCTTTCTAGGTTCCCCAAATAGACACCTCTTTTCTTTGAGAGAATTTTTATATCTTCTTGATACAAAACTATGAATTCATTTATAAGTCCCAAGAAAGCCACATCCATGGCTCTTTAAAAAGTTTCTCTTGCATTCATAAGTCCAAAGGGCATCCTAACATATACATATGTTCCCCAGTGGGTAGTAAATGAAATTTTTAACTATCCATATTGCTTTACAACTACCTTATTATATCTTGAGAAACCATCCAGTGTTGACAATAATTCAGACCCTGTGACCAATTGGAGCATGTTGTCCTTATTTGGAAATGGTAATTATCTTTGAGTGATTCCTTGTTGATATTTCTAAAATCCACACAAATCCTTATATCCCCATTCCTTCTAACCGGTACAAGGTTGGATACCCATGATAAATATCTGGTAGGCTATACAATTCCACCATCCCTCAGCTTCACTAATTATTATTGAATTTTGACTGAGATAAAGGGATTAATGTGCCTTTACTTATATCTGAAAGGTTTGGAATGAGGTTCTAGGAATATTTCATGTTGAAATAAATATTCTCTAAAAGCTTTCAGTTCAAAATAGGACCAAGCTAAGAAATCTTTATATTCTCTAAGCAACTTGGTATAAGCCTACTTTTCTTATTTGTTTAGATTACGTTCCAACCATACCTTATTAGGGTTTTCTTGAGTCCCCAGGCCACATTATTTTACTTCCCTAGAATCAGAAATGGGTCTATTGATTATCTGATCAACATTATGGAAATTTGATTCCAGGGAAACTAGTCCTCTAGGGATAGTGTTTGTTTTTAATTGAATTATCTCTTTCCCAAAGACAGTCTCTTTTCCATCACAAGCTACAACCATTGGATCATGATCAATATGTTGGTCTGTAAACTCGTCTTTTCTCTTCATAAATCTCTGTATTTGAGCATCATCCTCAAACACTTGTCAATGCTTAACGTTTTTCAGGTATAAATGGTCTAGCCAACACTTTTACATCATAATTACAATATGGAGATACTATACAGTTTGAAAAATGTGATGTAATGACAACCAATCTATCATCTACTACATTATGATATCTTTCATAATATAAAATATTAAATGAATCGAATACCTCAATAAGGTCCCATACATCATGCTTATACTATTTCATCCTCTGATTTTTAGTAGCATATAACTTTCTGACTTGTTTCATAATTAACTCATAATCTACTTTAACAATGATATCTTTGATTCCATAATTCCAAGAAACTCTTGGACCACAGAGAAATTCCTCATATTCTGCAATATTATTGGTGCATTTAAACCTAATTTGAATGAAAAATTGAAAGTATCTTGATCAAGGGAGGCAAGGAATATTCCAGCTCCACTTCCCACACTAGAACATGCGCCTTGAAATATCATAGTCCGAGGAGTACTAACATCTTCTAAGTGTGTGCTAGTATTTATGCAGTGATCCTCAAAGTTCACATACCCTATAAAGTTTCATAAATTTGTATCAATAAATAATACCTTATAAAAGACATTCATTGGGTCCTCAATTAGGTGTAACATTTTCTTTTATCCATGTAGATTTAGCAATTTTCCTTCCATGCAGGTATAGTGGCATAATGTTGGGGTATTATTGTCAAGCAGGGATATCCACTTAGACATCCTCGCATCTTAAAGATTATTTTTAATAATATTAGTTGGTCTTTCACAACCTTGAAAAGAGTGAAGTGGTATAACCGCTCACCCATCCTATATAAGTAGGATGATCCTTCACAGGACCATTTACTTGTGATACTGAATTACATGGTGCTATTAAGTATATAGACCATTTTATCTAAGCTCAAGCTACTTATGTGATCTCTTATACAATGAGGCAGAAATATGTGATTGTTTACTACGAGATTGAGGAGTGAAGTGGAAGTGATGGGTTAAATTTATAAGTTCTTAATATAAGACAATTATTTTGAGTAGAGTTTTTCCCTTTGTGTTTCTCCACTTAAATTTGGTGTTATCTGTGTCTTCTCTTGTCTCATTTTCTTCCAGTTCTTGGTTTCATTTATGATTTGTTATCTATTATATGCATATATAAACATTTGATTAATGTCTACAAATTATAATGTATAATACCTAGTTTTTTAGTTGTTTAAAACCATTGTCTACGAGCTTATTTTGAGTTTTTGCGTTGTTTATAGCCATTAGGGTTATTTTTTGAATATGGACCTAGAAGATATCTTCATATCTAGTTAGTTTGGGGTATTTAAATCCGTACCTTTTATTTTAATCTTTATTTGTCGCTAGATCTGATTTTGTGAATCCCGATCCAATATTTTTTCACCATCTTTCTTCATTTTGTTGGTTTTGTGAAGTTTGGACCAATAAAATTACTCCAAATTACTTCTCTATCCTTTTTTCATGTTTGTGAAGCCATACCCAGTTGTATAGTGCCCAGTGTCTTAAATATGACATCTTTCTATCTTTTCGAAGCTTGGGCCAATAATTTTGTGCCATTTGGTTTTTCCCTGTCAGTATTTTTTGACCTCTTTTGACTGCAAAGCTTGAGACAATCATATTACTCCATCTAGCTTCACATTTTTTAGTTTTTACAAATCCTGAGCCAATAAAAAATCTCCATCTTGCTTCGTGGTGTCAAAATATTGTTTATCTAATTGTCAATTGTGATACGTGTGCCAATATAAGCTTTACGTGTGTCTCCTTCTTATCAAACTTGGCTTTTCTATTCTCTGTCATTTGTGAAATACGATCCAATCAAATAGCTCCAAGTAGCCAAATATTTCACAATTTATTATCTTTTTTCATTTGCAAAGGGTAAACCAATAAAATTTCTCCAAGTATCTATTCTTATCGCATTTTTCAAATTTGTGAAATCCAAGCCAATAGAATTGCTCCACATTTCACATTTTTTAGTCATTTATTTGTGACATTCGTTATCCAATTAGAATTTTCCACCTTTTCACATTTATAAGATTTGTGAAATGTGATCCATTTAAAAGGCTCCACATATCTTGTTTGACTTTTTCCTTTTTGATTTCATTGCGAAGTGCGATCTAATTGCATTTGAACACATATATATTTGTCATTTTTTGGCAGAGTACAAGCTAATAGAAAAGTGACACCTGTCTTTGTATTTTTTAATGGTGTCATGTTCTTTATTCCATGGGTTTTTTAACTTTCCTTTGTACTGTGGAATCTCTAATTTTCTTCATTCCGTAGATTTTTTTAAAGTTTGTGAATTGCAAAGTCCAAGCTAATTAAAAATCGACACGTAAAATTTCTTTTTTACACATGTTAGAATGTTTCAGAATTGTAAAATACGATCTATTTTTTTTTTTGACATGTATTCTAATTGTGTTAGGGTGTGAGTCTTTACTTTTACTTTGCTAATAAAATCATGACACCTATCTTTTTTTTTTGGACCCGAAATTTATTTCAAGTTTGGTTTATAAATTGTTTAAAGCCATTAATTATTTCGCAAGTGGCTTGTTTGATTTTGACTTTGCTATCACATTATGTTAAAATGTGAAATGTGATCCAATTAATTTAAGACACATGTATACGGATTTATATGTTAATTAATTATTAGTTAATATTATTAGTTACATTTGTGAAATGTGAGCTAATTGAAAAGTGACGTGTATTTGTTGTTAGACTTGTTATAGTCTTTTGATGCATGTCTATTTTTCTTTTGTCACAGTTTCTTGAATCGTTTTTGGACCCAAAATAGATTTAACTTTATTTTTTTAAAGTGTCATGTCCGCCTAAGGATCTTTTTTAAAGACAACACGTGCCTTTCTTAGTATTGTTGATCTGTGCCACGTGTCGACCACGTATGAGCTATTTTATAACTTAATTTATTTGTTAAAGTATCTCATTTTGAGCTCGTGTAGCTCATCCTTTATCTCACTGATCCAAGTTGCAAAATAACTTGCCAAGCTCTTGTAAATTGACCTTGACTCTGTTCTATTAAATCAATCTTAAATTCAACCAAATCAAGTTGTTTTTTTCCTAAATTTGAGCTTTTTGCTTTTGTATAACTATAAAAAAGATATATAGCTATTATTTTGTCTTTTTTTTTCTTCCTTGAGTCATTTTTTAAAATTGTAATTGTTTCCATTATCATCCGAGAATTAAAAATGGCATGTTCTGCCAGTTTTTCATTGATAAGTCTCAAATTTTGAATGGAATGAACTATAGTATCTAGAGGGTAAGGTTAAAAGATTGTTTCATGGATAGAAATCTCTAAGATATTGTGACTGGTATTGAAATGCATCCCACAGGGGGAAAAAATACCCCTAAAATCCTTAGCTCCTTCATTCAGAGATCTTAAGAAGCCTTGTCCATCCTATTACAAAGCATTATAGATGAATTATTGATTCATATAGGTCATATGGACTCACCTTTAGATGCATGGAAACAATTATAGACCATGCATGAAGGTAGTAGGCTATTGAAAATAATTAAACTAGTTTTAGAGCTGTTTACATCACCTATGAAAGGGGATGAGAAAATTGTCAACTATTTAGCTAAAATTAAGAACAATAAAGCTCAACCAGATGGCTGTAACTATGAATTACTTCAAGATAAGCTTCTATACTTTATAATCCAGATTAACATTAGTGAAAAGTTTAGAAATTTCATTTCAATTCTTAACCCTAAGTATCAAAATGAAAATGATCTACCTGATCTGGATACCTTGTCTTCTTTGTTGATTCAAGAAGAGAGAGTAATGGAAAATTTTGATTACAAAGAGACTGTATCTCAATCCTTGTTCTCTCATAATCATAAGACAGCCTAAAAAAAGTCAAATAATTATTATAATCAGAAGTCTGGCATTAAATTTAAATTTAAAGGAAATCATACGCCTAATCTTGCCAAAAACAGTCAAAATTTTAAAATCAAGTTCAATGGAACTTGCAACAAATGTGGAAAATTTGGGCATAAAGAGTATGATTGTAGAGTTAAAACTAACAGACTGATCAATAATAATAATAAAATTTAACAATAAAAACAAAAGTCAAAATCATAAGAAAAAACAAACAAATATAGTTGATAATTCTATTGCCCTGTATATAGCCCTATCAGCTTCAAATGAAAACAAGTGGATTTTTGACAGTGTTGTTTATAGGCACCTAACCTGTAATCTTGGTATCCTTTCAGATGTTGTCAAATGTGAGGAAAATATCTATCTAGGAGATAGTCATGTCATTAGATCTGAAATCTATGGCAATGTTAAGTTGTCAAATGGTGTAATTAAAGA
Source organism: Taxus chinensis (assembly GCA_019776745.2). Taxonomy (NCBI): domain Eukaryota; kingdom Viridiplantae; phylum Streptophyta; class Pinopsida; order Cupressales; family Taxaceae; genus Taxus; species Taxus chinensis. The sequence goes on along the minus strand of CM034154.1, from coordinate 599,416,410 downwards.
TGTCTTGTATGTTCCTGAAATGAAAAAGAATCTTTTTTATTTCACTCAGCTAACTAAAGAAAAATGTAAATTTATTTTTCTACAAGATGAGTGGCATGTCAAAGATAAGGTTAAAATTTTTATTGCTTTTAGCATTCAGAAAAATGGCTTGTATATTTTTTATGGCTTTATATCTAAGTCTTGTTTTTCTTCATCTTCTAAGAATGATATTCATCTTTGGCATGAAAGACTTATGCATGTTAATTTCAAAATTTTGTATGATATCTCTAGACTGAATCTTTTTGTTGGATTTCCTAAGATGAATTCAGATCATGAAAATTGCAAAAGTTACCTATGTGGTAAGAAACATGATCATACTTTTCTCAGACGTCATGATCATAACTCCTCTCAGCTATTATAACTTGTTGGTATCCAATTTTTTTATCCCTTTCAAGCCGAAAAACAACACAGTTTGGACATGGAGCTTAGAGATAGATAGATCATAGTGTGTGTGTCATTTTTTAGCTAGGGAGGGGATCTAACTGGACCTTTGTTACTCAAATTTGTGGAGAGATGGATAACACCTTTAAGAGGATTTGACCTTTCCTCACTACTTTAGGTCGTGCCTCTTCGACCAGGGTGAGAGGACCCTTAGTGTAACCTATGTTTGATGAAGGAGATGAAGATATCCTTCTTTTGCATAGATTATATGAAGAGAACCTTGGGAAAATACAGTCAATACTCCATGATTTAAATCTTAAGATTTCTCACTTCTAAATGATGGAGATACTTTCAACACAAAGCTAAGGTTACTGAAGAAATTAAGAAATCTTGATTGTTCTACATATTTTTGTAAGTAGATTTTGTTCCTTTATCAATGGACAGGGAAAACAGAGGTAGTTCAAGATGGACCAATGGTTTTTTAAATGATTTTGGTGGGAGATGAAGCAGGATAAAGTTGATTATATGAGATCTTTAGAGGGACTTCACAACAATGAGTAACTTCAACAATGGAAAGCTTCAGAATAGTTAAGATGTTCCTTCAACTAGAAGGTGTGCTTTAATGGAGGCCCATATCAGCACATTTTCACATAATATTTTAGACTCCAACACGAATGCTCAAATTTAAAGAATCTATTAAACACCAAAGTTTCTAATTAATCGCACCTAAGGTACACCCAAAGACTTACAAACACTCTTTATCAATAAATGGTAGTGAATTAACTTTAAATTTGTTTATCTCATCCAAGATGAAGGATCTTCTTGAAATGAAATTACAAATACCATTAGATTGTCACAAGGAAAAGATCGTGTGTGATTTCAAAAAATAATTGATGTAAGATTGCAATAGGAACAAAAGGAACTATTTGCAGACATTCTGAAACAAAGCAAACACAAATTTCTAGATATTAGACATAAATTAATTTAAAAATTTGCTTAGATTCATCAAAATGGGAAATCTTCCAGAGTGATCTCAGTGCTCGCCAATGGCTATACATATGCAACCAACTTGATACGATAGAAAATATAACATAGAAGTAAATAACAAGTTATTTTTGCTTTGGTCTCTCACGAAGATGACTTTATCAAATTTTTTCTTAAGGATTCAAACTCTGACCATTTTCAAGAGTATTCTCATTACATTTATACATTTCATTCATCACAAATTTTTCCCCCAAAAATAATAATATTCGAGGGACCTTTTCTTGCTACTAATTTGTTAGAGAAAGTGACGTTTAACAAATTTAGATCCGAAAGTGGCCAAGTGGACCAATTATGAACTGATCACATTTCTGGGGCCCTTGACTAATGACTAGGATGGCATGCTACAAATTTTTGGCAATCCTTCTAATCATTCTGATCTTGTCATGTGAGAAATAGGCTTTCTAATCATTTTCCATAGACTCTGCACAATTAGATATGACAGGTAATCTTTTTCACTTTCGAGGTAACACCTTTTTCATGTTTTACACCTGCACTTTCATTATTTCATCCTTTTCCCTCTCTTTCCTCTACAATTTTTCCCCACATCCATTTCCTCTAGTAATTACCATCTTTGTGAGTTCCTGAGAAATTCCCACTTCAAAATATCGACCTTAACAATCCTTGGACTCACAATTTAAGTTTCAAATCCATTCAATGACACCTTAGAGATAGACATGACAAGTAACTTCATCAAAGAACGATGAAAGAAACTGCGTATTCACATCTCCAGGAATCTTGGAGCAATAATGGCAGCAAAATTAGGTGAAATGCATAGCAACTGTTGATTCTGCCCCTTTTCCACTTTATATCATAGTCATCCAGTTGTTTACTTGGTGCAACTACAAAGGAAAAGCATAGAGAAAAGTCCCAAACAAGTGCGAGCCTTCCACATACCTTAGGCCCAAAAAAAATGCCTTTTGGCCTTTGAAAAGTCTCAATGTAAAAAGGATCTAGCGGAAGCCTCCATGTGTGTCAATGGCACATTTTGAGATGGTCCACAAAAATAGAGACCCAAAGCAAGTGTGGGCTCAACACGTGTCTTAGTCTATTAGAGTTTTTTTAAAAATTTGAAGGTTCATCGAAAGGTGCCATGTGTCTATGGTCCAAGACAGTTTCCTTAGGCTATTGAAAAGTCCAAGCAAAGGGCAGAGTGAGCGGAAGCCTCCAAGTATCCTCGTGGTGCTTCTTCAAAATAAAAATTAGGGTTCGGTCCCCAAACATGCGCGGTCCCTCCACGTTTCCTAGGCCTTAGAAAATTACTTTGAAAATTTTAAGTAAAAAGTGGAGCCGGTGAAAGCTTCCACATGTCTCCCTAACGCAATTGTTAAGGTGGAAACTTGAGGTGGGTCTTCAAATAGCGTCTTCCCTCTAAGTGGACAAGCTTTGAGTTGAATTGAGCCTTAGAGTTTTCAAAGTGCCTCACCGAGACACATCCAACCAGAAAGGGTCACGTTTCCATAGATATTGGGATACAAATTGACAGGGAAAATAAAGAATGACTATGGAAAAATGGAAGGGAAGAAACCCGATATTACACCCAAGTTACAAATTATTTCACATGGACAAAGGAATGGAAAACAAATTTTGGACTTAAGTGATCCTCGACCAAAGGAAAATACTGATCATGGCAACCAAATGAAGCACAAATCTTTCACGCGTCAGCATGAGAAGATAACAAACATGAAAGATCCCACAAAAAGAATAATTTCAAGGAAAAACGGGGCGAGATCAAATTGAGCACCAACACCGCCTCTGATTTGGGGATGGGAACTCCCTATGAGTTCCATAAGAACAAATAGTAGAAAAATTTCCAAAAATAAACCATTGAGCAATGGAGTCAAAGAACAATATTACAAAGAAGAGAAACCATAACCTTCCTCAAAAAAATGAACCGAGAAACTAGCAAAACTAGGTCACCAAGGACCAGAACGAACAAAAACACAAAAGTAGAATGAAAACAAAGAACTATACACTATACAATGGCGAGCAACCTGATTCAAAGAAAAAAATTAAGGAAAATATTCAAGTGCCTACCATTCTAGATATGACCATGCTAAGCATTCTTGATATGTCTTTAAAAGCTGGTCATATGATTGTCTCTATTTTCCATCCAAGTCACTATCTGACCACATTTTTTTAGGCTTACCCCTCATTCCTGGGACAAGTTTTTTAACATCCTTCGAGGGTGCATCAAACATCAAAGTCCCAAGAAAATAATCCTTCTCATGATACCTACATTGATTAATTTCATATCCCTTGAAAGCAACATAGCTCACAGAGTTATCAATATCAATATCTGCATGCAATACTTCATAATAAGCATTTTTGAGGTCCTCTATAAGATATAACATTTTCTTTTCACCAGGTAACTTCACAAGGCTTCCCTCAATTGGTATGGTGGCATAATACATGTCCATCTAAACATTTGCACTAACACTTGCAGCCCAATTTCTTGATAATAACATGCCCCATTTGGTAGGGAAATCAACAACAACAACATCAAGTTTCAAGTTCTTACCCGGATAAGATGTAAGTTGTGCCACCAGACCTTTTACACATCCTACAACTAGCACCTCTCTAGAATCCATTGTAGTACACTTGCCATAATCTCCTATCACTTTAATGTTAAATTCATTCATAACCTCCAGAGGTATAACATTGCATGATGCTCTGGAATGAAACATACAATTGTTCAGCAGTTTGTCCTTAATAATCAGCGTTGTAAAAAATGGATCAACATTTAATTGAGATTCAACCAAAGATGTTCCCAAGTAATATTCAAGTGCTTCACCTAGTTCCTCTAGTACTTGGGGTTTTCTTAACTCAGAAATGGTAGGAGGAGTCTCAACATTTCTTCTTTGGGTGACCTTTTCTTCTCTAAATGCTAGATATTCAAATTCTCTACTCCTATGCTCAGGGATTCTAAGAAATTCAAAAATAGGAACATAAATCTTGATCTGACTCAAGATTTGGTCTATGTCATGTTGGTCTGAATTTTTTTTGGTTAGGCAGGTCATGGAAAAATAGGCCAATAGTGTGCAGGGCATAGCCCCTCTTTGAGATAGCAAAGTGAAACTGGTTTATTGCTAATCTATCAAGAAAGAATTTGTGCAAATCTACACTATTATAAATTCAAGGGGTTTGGGATCTCATCCCAGTAGAGGTAGTTCCAACAAAAAATAAAAAGGTAAGAGAGAGGGAACAGAGGAAAGATAGATCTGAAGGAAGAAAAGAAAAGAATTCCAAGACAGAAAGGTTAGAAGGTTTATGCTTTGGGCTGGTAGTAAACAGAGCCAAAATTACTTGCATAAACAAATAAAGAAATACGGATGAACATATGACGATAATAGGAATGAATCCAACAGAATAAAAACATAGATCTAACTTAAGAAAGATCTGATGTAAATAACACATATATTGAGCACAAAGTCCGAACATATATATTAATATTTCTTTTGTTACAAGAAAACACAGAGTCTTTCTCTCCTCACTTATCTTTTCATACAAAAAATGTCCACCTGGTATACAAAAAGTATTCCATTATTTATAGAAGGAGAAGAGGAAAGAAGACAAAAACAAACCAACCACTATTTTCAAAATATCTAGAAAGTCAGAAGTTGACTTTGGGAAAGTTTTTGGATGGCAAAATCCCATGGTGCAACATGGATGATGTCATCATAAATGCCAACATGTTTTTAAAATATTTTTACCAAAATGATCAAAGCATACACAAGAGGAGAAACTACTCCTCATCATCCCTTTGCTTAAACTTAGTGTCTTGCTTATGATCAGGAGAGTCGATGTGACACTGCGCTCGATATTCCATAAAATTGTTGATCATTGTCTGAAGTTGATTATGATCTGGACCTTTGAAATGGTCGCCAATTACTTCGCAAGTTTCTTTCTCATTCTTGAGCTTGTCAGGTAACTCGGTGAACTCCTCGCATGCATCGATCAAGAAGCCAATGAAATCACGGAAGGCTAAGAGGTTATTGATTGACTCTTGGTTGAAAGTGACCTTTGGTAACAAACCTTGAGTGACTATAGCCTTGAAGTGTTGGAATGTATCACCTACTTCCCTCAAGGTGTACGATTCACTGAGCATCCCTGGAGACATATTTGTAATTGTCTGCTCCATGTTGTATAGTGCATCTAGGGATTCATCCTTGATTTTATCTATCCTCTCTAAGATATATTCCATTTGATTGACCAGGTAATCTAATGCAACGAGAGCTTTATTATGTGCCCACGGTTGATCAATGGTGCTGACCTTTAATAGGTCATCAGTTGAGCAGTTAGCCATTGCTTGAAATGTTTCATGTTGCAACCTAGTGTTATCCGACTCCTCAGAGAGGGAACCTGCTACTGCTTGTAGCTCCTTATTTTCTTGATCTATATCCTGGTAGAGCACTGTGAATTTCTTAATCATTTCCTCACTATCTATGAGGATTTTCTCAATCCAGCAGGATACTGCTATGCCTTTTTTTCCAATCTTAACATATTCATTTATTTTATCTTGACTGAGAACTTCCATGGGTTCGCCAGCTATCACAGGAGGAGCGTTTCCCATTTTTTGCAATGCTTGGAGGAGATGTTTTCTTTGTTCCTTGAGTACTCTTTTCTCCTCTTTTTCTTCCTGAAGCTTCTTACAAAGAGCATTTACTACAGAAAAGTATTCTCCTTATAGGCTTTTAGACGAGTTTCCCTTTGTGACTTGAGTCACTATGAATTCTGTGGGAGACAAATTCTTCTTTTCTTTGGTGGGATCTGGGTAAGCAATCTCCATGACCCTCTCTCCCGAACTGCTCTTAGAAAAGTGAGTTATCACTTTCTACTTCTTGGGTCCCTTCTTTGAAATGATGAAGAAGTCCATGGGTGCAATGGGAGCCTTTCTCTTATGCTGACTTGGGTGGTCAGAAATCCAACTAGGACTTATGGGAGTAGGAGTAGAGGAAATAGAAGAATAAATGAGAGTGAAAGGGGAAGAAACTGTAGAGGCCTCAGGGAAGTATGTTGAAACACTCAGTGGTGGCATTGACAAGGAATCCAACACACCACTTCTTGTGGGGCCTAGAGTTATTATAGGAGAAGAGAAGGACATGGAAATGGAAGGGATCTTTAATTAGATGGAGGGAACACTAGGTGATAGATCCACGAGATAGGAGAAGATGGAAGAGGTGGGAGATGGAAGGGAGCAAGGAAGGGAAGAAGACACATCCATATGAATAGATGCTTGAATGACAGGAGGAGGAGAAGAAATGAAAGAAGGGACACTGGGTACCTTGGAAGTTGTAGTTATGACAACATCCTAAGTGGATGTATCCATTGGCACCTCTGTTGTTTCCTCTTCTTTACCTGGAGATACCAGGTCAAATAATTGCTTCTCAGAAGTAGAAGGAAGGCCTTGAGGATCTTCTTATTTTCTTGATTCTCCCTCCTTATCTTTATCTTTTCCTTTTGGAACTTGGTCTGATCGGGGAGTTGCTCTACCTGAAGGAGAAGTAGTGAAATCTACTCCGAGGTAGGTGAGACCATTTTGTTTGCACTAATGTTCGGTGCGTTGCAACATGGGCCTAACCCTTTCTTGAATGGTTTTTGGCACCTTGGCTCTGTCGATCTCCATGAATGGCCAATCATCCCAATCTGTGTCAAGGTAAACCTGATCAATTTCTTCATCAATCTCTTGGAATTCCTTTGGGACGATAGCAATGCCATAGTGGATGATCTCTGCTAGATCCAGCCGGGAGTGATCTTTTCACCTGATGTCTATTTCATGTGTCAAGTCGATCCAGATGTCCTCGATCTTAGGAACATGGATGGCATCAATTTTTTCCTTTGGGAGGAAACTCCAGCAGTCAAAGGTGGGCCTTTCTACGAAGTTGTGCTTCAAATTTAGCAATTCTAGCTTAGCACTCATCTCCCGTGCTTAGGCCAGTGTGGTGTAGGTGTATCGGCCAACTATAAGGGGGAATGGAGTTCCTTCTTTCTTTCTCTTCAAGAACTTCTCATGGTATGTGTTTACCTACCTTGATAACTCCAGGAGGATTAGCTTTGGCCCTACATACCTGGGTAGCTTCATTGGTTCACCGTCGAAATTCACTGCTATGAGGTATGTGAATGTGGGGAATTGTGTGAACAATGCTCCCCATTTCTTTGTAGTAGCAATTACACTCGGGCTAGTCCAACCATGTCTCATATTTGGCCTCACTAAGCATATTACCTCATAGAAGAAGGCATCATTAATCTTGGAGAACTGGGAGATGCTGGCCTTGAGCTTTAGCTCTGTTAGAATTCATATATCTTGACCTGTGGCCATACTCCATTTCGAGCTAATCCTGTGAAATCTCTTGCTACCGCAACAACATATACAATGTAGGAGTTCATGTAGAACTTCCCAATTGTTCGAACTTGTTAGAGCTATTGGGAGATGGTGTCACTAATGATTTCACCCTAGCCAAAATTTTGATTAGGCACATTCTTGTTCATGGTTTCCAGATACCTCAACATCCATTTCTGGAAATAATGGGCATCAGGGAGCCCAAATACTCTATTCAAGAAGGTGATTTTATCACTCAACTCTTCATTGAAGTCACTGCGGTGGATGGTTTATGGCCATCTACTCACCAACTTATTTTTCTTTGTATAAAGCTCATTCATCATCTACATACATTTATCCTCATTGTCATCCCAGGCCTTCTTACAGTCTTCAAGGCTTATCTCCACATATTTCCTGTGATGGGGAATGCCCAGGATCATTTCGAATTGATGAGATGTGAGGTCTATGATGGGTTGATGTTATTTATTTTGGACACATATAGTGTCCTTGTTATAGCAGTGAGTAACTAACATGATGAATTAATTATTTACGGCACTTACTGGCAGCCCTGATGCAAAGTGAAATCCACTGCCCACTAGTTTGTTCATCCACGAGACACTACTTGTCTGGTTGGTCCTTGCCCAGAAGTCATCCATATAAATATGCCCTAGCTCAGAGTCTCTGATGTCTAGGTTGCTCTCTGCATATGAGTCAGGCATATTGACTTTCTGATATTTTTACTTCATCTCTTGTTCCTACTGTTTAGCTTTAGCTTTAGACTTTATTGGTTTTTTGCTTGATGAAGACATGTGTGAGCTCAAGGATGGCTGTTGTTGTTCTACAAGAAGAATCAAGGAGGTAAAACATAGAAAATCCATGTCAACCATCATGTTATTCATACTAAAATCTTACAAAATGAAGAACAAGTAATTATAAGGCTTAGGGCACAAGGCACAGGTTCACAGCATGCTGCAGAGGCTTGAAAATGTTGGGCATGCTTTGGAAGATGTCGACATGAGAAAATTTGTGCCCGTGTTCATAGGAGAAAAGTTGCGCCAAGTTTAGAAAGGGCACACTTTTGCAAGGTGTTGTACAAAAATTGTCAACGCCAAGGATAAGGTGCGGGGCATGGTTTTGTAACACACAACATGACATGTTGATGTCAGGGAATATGCACCTGCGCCTTAGGAAATTTTTCTTTAGTGGGGCGCAAGAAAAGTATGTGTTACACGTGTTTTAAGTGTGCCAAGGTGTGACTGTGGGAGGTCCAACATGGAAATACAATGCGCGAAGGGTTTGATGATTTTTTGTAATTTCTTTAATTTCTTCTCTCTTTTGGTTTCTTCAAATGGTAAAGAGAGGGTTTCAACAAGATAGCAAGCAAGGAAAAATGGCCTTTGGTTTCTTCAGAGACAGGGGCCTTCTAGATTTACAGATTTGGAAGGAGAGGAAAAGGGGGGTTCTAGTTGGTTATAGATTGTTAGGTTCCTCTTTTTAGATTTAATCTTTTTTATACAAGCCCTAAGCCTAACATAGCCTAAAACAAAAACCATAGTAATAGAAAGGATGGTAGAAGCCACTTACCTAGATTTATAAAAGATGAAGAACAACGTGGGATCCACAAGCTCACAAAATGGCACGTGGGGGGAAAAGGATAGCTGACAGGACCAGAGAAAATACTTTTTTCAATTTTCAAAATGTGAAAATGACAGGTGTCGGGTGCCTATTTATAGGAAAACTGCCATTTATTATTTCACCAACTTCCTTTGGCGCACCTTTGGGAGCGTCGACACAAGGAAAGGTATACCTTAGCACAAATTTTTTGATGTCGACATGACATTTCCTGTGCCTCAGCGTGCATTTCATGGTGTCAAAACAATGTTTCTAGCGCCTTAGCACACATACTTAGCGCATGTTTTATGATGTTGACACAACATTTCCAGTGCCAAAGGGCTTTCTAAGGGGCACAAATTCCTTGATGTCAACATGAGAATTCCTGCGCCTAGTTTAAACAGGCGTGTTTTTGAGAGTGTTGACACACCATTTTTTGCGCCTAGTTAAAGAAGCTGAAAATGGCTAAGTTCTAAAAAACTTGATTTTTGAAAGGGAGTTTTGGACCATTTCAAACATTAACAGACTTCCTTAGTGGTCAAAACAAAATTTTTGGTATGGTTACTTGATAATTACCCTTGTCAATTTTATAGGATAACAGCTGGCTCTTTCTGGGGACTATCTTTAAGTGAAGCTTAAGGGTAGAGAATCCCATATTTTCATGTGCCTATCCATTGGGTTATATAGAGTCAAAAAAAGGGTGACCAGAAGGTGAACAAAAGGAAAAATAAAGGGAACACACAAAAACAAAAAGTAAACAAACAACAAAAGTAAACACACACAATGAAAGCAAACTGTACAAAGAAGAGAGCAAGCTCTACTTCCTAAAGATCTTTAGGTGCTACCCGCTATAGGGAAGCGGGAGCTTAGTTCTGTCCAGATATGAGAGATAGAAACTATTCTCTTTGTTGAGTTGCTTGATCTTGTATGGCCCTCTCTAAAGAGATTCAAACTTTCTGTGCATACCTTTTGGTTCTCTTCATTTGTCCCACAAAAGAAAAAGATGTCCTTCTTTGAAATATTTTTGTTTAGCTTTCTTGTCGAATAGTCTCTTAAATTGATTATGATGTTCAGTGATCTTGTCAACCACTTTCACTCACTTTTCTTCAAGTTCCATTAGGTACATAATCCTCTTTTCTAGAGAATTCTGAAAAGTTTCATCTTCAATTGCTCGAGCCAAACATAGAGCAAGAAGTTCTGCAGAGATAGGGATTTCAATATCGATCCCATACAACACCTGGAAAGGTGACATGCCGAGAGACCTCTTTGGAGTAATACGATCCACCCACAAAGAAAAGTAAAATGATTTGTGCCAGGACCGCTGGTTTTCATCAACTAGCTTCCGTATGATCGTCACCAGGTTTTTGTTGTTGGATTCTTCCTGACCATTTCCCTGAGGATAATAATCAGAAGCATGAGCTAAGGTTATTCCATATCCATAACAAAAAACCAATAAATTCCCATGAAGATAAGTTGGAAGCGTTATCAGAAATGATTTTATGTGGAATGCCAAATCTCACAATAGTATTTTCCTTAATGAAGTTGTAAACAACTTCAGAAGTGGCATGTTTGACAAGTATGGTCTCCACCCATTTCATGAAGTAATTCGTTACTATTAGGACATAATTGTTTCCAGCACTCGATTGAGGATTGAGTGCTCCAATGAAATCAATTCCCCATTGCTTGAATGGTTCATCAATAATGATGGGCTTGAGGGGAAATGCAGTCAGCTTAGGTTTGCCAATGAACTGTTGGCAAAGTTCACATTTCGCTACCCAGGTGGTTATATCCTGAAATAGCATTGACCAGTAGTACCTAGCCCAAATAATTTTATGTGCTGTCATGGATGAGGAGAAGTGACCACCGTAGGATGAGTCATGAAAAATTGTCAACAATTTTACCTGTTGCAGCTTGTCAACACATCATACAAAAATGTCGTCAATTCCATGTTTGTACAATCCATCATCCCATATGGCATATATTGCGGCTCTGAGCTTCACCGTTCAATTTTCCTTTGTGGTTAGGTGAGAAATAATGTGATGTCAGAATACCATTCGTTGTTGGTTGTGATAAATAGAACCATGGGTAAAGAATCCGCTTCCTCCAACTCATTTTGTTCTCCATCAATGCGATCAAATTTCTCTTCAGGTACCTCTGAGTCTTTATTTTCAGCCATTAGCTTACACATGCCCTTACCTCTTACCAATTTGGTTGGTTTAATGTCTAGGTCATATTCTTGGACCTTTGTGATCCAATTCCCTCGTAAGCTCCCTAACTCCTATTGAGTCAGGATAGACTTAACAACCATGTCTGGAACCAGCACTATTGTATGAGAATGCATAATATAGTAGCAGAAACTTTTGACTACTTTTACCATGGCAAAGGCATGCTTTTCCAATTGTGACATCTTTAGTTCATGAGGCTTAAGAGGAGAGCTCATGAAAGTAATCAGGGATTCAATGTCTTTAGAGTTCTTTTGCATCAAGATAGTTGACACAGTATGCACAGACGCATAACTATACATGATGAAGTCTTTGCTGAAGTTAGGACACACCAGAACAAGAGCATGAGTGACAGAGGTTTTTATGTCTTTGAATGATGTCCTGCCTTCATCACTCCATTGAAATTTTTGGGACCCTTTCATCATATTAGATATATGACGAGTCTTTTCAACAAAATCAGGAACAAATCATCTAAGAAAATTTTCCTTTCCAAAGAAAGAGTGAACACCAGTCTTGTTTATAGGCAAAGTAAGGCTCTAAATAGCCTTGACTCTTTCAGCATCTATCTTAGTTCCTTCTCTAATGATGACATGTCCTAATAGCTTTCCTTCAGTGACCCTAAAAACTAACTTCTTGGGATTTAGTGAGATTTCATGCTCTAAGAATCTGATCAAGACTTGTTCCAAATGATCGCATTGATCACTTCATCTTTTGGAGAAAACAGTCAGGTCATCTAGGTAAACTACGATGAATTTTCCCATCATACCTTCGAATGCAAAGTCCATTGCTCATTGGAAGGTGTCATCATTGTTGATCAAACTGAATGGTATTCTATTGTAGGTGAAGGTACCCCAAGGAGTGGTGAATGCTATTTTGAACTGATCTTCAGGTGCGACTTGAATTTTATTGTAACCTGAAAAACCATCAAGCATAAATAGCATTTCTAAACCGGTTACCGCCTGTAGAACTTGATCCATTATTAAAAGTGGATAGTTATCTTTTAAGGATGATTGGTTCAAGTTGTGAAAGTCCATGCATATGCATATCTTTCCATTCTTCTTCCACACAGGCACAATATTTGTAACCCAGGTACTGTGATGAATTGGAAAAATAATCCTTGCATCTAGCATTTTCTGAATTTCAGCCTGGATGGTACCTGAGATTTTGGGGTTGTAATGCCTTTTCTTTTAATGAAAAGGTTTGAATTCCTCCTTGAGGGGGATGTCGTGCTGAATGTCCTTTGGCTTGAAAGAATTCAGATTAGTATAAGACCATGCTAACACATCCATGTACTTTTTTAGAAACTTAACAAATTTTCACTTTTCCTCGAGCGTACGACACTTCCTGATATTCACGGAACGAGGATGTTCCACAGTACCCAAATTGATGGATTCAATTTCTGGAGAAGAGGAAGGATCATCCTGTCACTTTTTCTTGACAAAATGGTCATGATTATCAAACAATTGTTCTAAGGAAACCAAGCCTTTAGAGATCTTATTTCCTTTGAGTTGTATCACTGTTTCTTTTTCAGATTCATGTGCTTGACCGGTGAGAGACTCACGACATGTAGAAGTTGATCCATCGAAGTGAAGTTCTTTGAAATTGTCATCTTTCTCCAAAAAGGTGATAAGTTGGTTGTCATCATTGAACACTTTCCAGTGCTGTGAATTATCTGTCACACTTGGGAAAAAAACCACTTCAATGGTGTATGTATCTATTTTTAATCCTGGGTGAGGGAGCATGAGAGAGTCTGAGATGGCTAATGAATCAACCATGTCATTTTGGGCTTGTGGAACTTATTTGATCGAGAAAGTATCAAAATCTTTGATGTTATCCCATAATGCATTACGGTAGTGTCTGAGCTGGTCATTCTTTACTTGATATATTCCTTTTACCTGATTGACAATCAACTCAACATCATCTTGTACTTTTAGATTCTTGATTCCTTTCTTTTTTGTAGCTTGCATGCCAAGTAATAAGGATTCATACTCGGTAGTATTATTCATATTGAAGAACTGTAACTTGAAAGAAAAAAGGAAAATATCCTCTTTAGGAGATATTAAAACAACCTTAACACTGCATCCACTTGTTGTGTAACTACCATCAAACTGTAATGTCCACACTTTGTTGAGATCCTCTTTTTAGATGAGAATGTCCATTCTATCTGAGTCAGTAGATAGGAAGTACAGGAAGTAGTTCCCCATCCCTAATGATTTGAAAATAATTTAAGCCTTAGGGTCATCAGAGTTGGTGACTAGATATTTATTTTGTGATTTTGGCTCTAGTGTCTGCTTCACCCCTTTGATAGGAATCTTGGCTTTGGACTAGTCCATGTGAATTTCCCCATCAAATTCTTTATAAAATCTCCTCCCTAGTAATATCTTGTATGTTGCTAGAATATCAGCTATGAGAATACTCATTTTTACCCTTTTCTCAGGAAATGTTGCGAATGTAAACTGTGCATCCTTGATCTGATCAATCAATGGTACCTATTTGGTTTCCATGGAGTAGCATCTGCCAAAAGGTTTGGTAAGTGTGAGGTCCAAAGCATGGGTGACCTTTGCTAACATAACATTATCAGAAGCTCCAGAATCAATTATACAATTACTTAGTTTATGACTATTGATCAGGAGAGATAGGTAAAAAGGTTCAATTTTCCTAGATGTAGAAATCGTGGCAACATTTACGTGAGACATAGGAGGAATTAGAAGAATTCATTTTGGGGAAATGGGAGGAGGGATGGAAGCTTGAATTTAGATATACTTAGTTAATATTATAAGCTGCTCTGGATTGGACTAAAGTTACTTAGTTTCAGACATCTGGATCTTGGTCTTTTTGGCATGATCAATCATATCAAAAGTGACCAAGGGTTGAGCTAACGAAGGAATTAGTCCTTCATTTTGCATTTGTGGAGGAGGATTTCTTGGTCTTTATGGGATTGGTGGAAGGCTGAATTGGAGGAGAAACAGGAGGAAAATATTTCTTTACAAAAGGTTTAACAGGAGGTTGAATAGGAAGGGGATTACCTCTTTTAGCAATCATTGGAGGAGTTACCACAGCCTTTTCCTTTTGTTTTTCAGCAGAAAATTTTGTTTCTTTTCCTTGTGAGTGAGTGAAAACTGCGTATGATTGTCCACTTGCATACCCTTGGGTACCCTCTTCTTCATCAAATTCCTCATCTTCAAATTCCATATACCCAATAGTAGAGTCTTCAGTCGATTCATCGACATCATGATCATCTTCACCTTGCAACAAAGGTTCTTCATAATTTGGGTCATCTTCTTCGATTTCAACCAAAGCATTAACCAGAGGGACTTCAATCGCTAACCTTGGAGAAGCAGTAGGAAAACACGGACTTTGGGGGGAGTTGTTGGGAGTGAAGTTCCTTCGTGGAATATCCCAGTATGGAGTAGCAGACGGAGTTTGGACCAATTGCTTCTTTAATGAGAGAAAGTCATTGGCCATCTTTTGGAATGCTGGATCTGCTGAGGTAGCCTGAGAAAAAGTTGAAGCCTTTGATTTCAATGGTTCTCATCTTAACTCACCATATATTAGAAGGTTGTCTTCTATCCGAATGGCCAAGGTGGAGCAAGGGCCAAGGTGGGTATCTGTTCCTGTAAAAGTAAGAAACTTACTTTCAAACTCGTTGCAATCACAAAGAAACACTTTTGATTCTCTAATGTTGGTAACATGACAGGTGGCACACGGTTGATCAGTGAATTGAATCGGGTGATAAAATCATGCGTGGTTTCATTGGCCTCATTCTTCATGTGAGTGATTTGTAACAATAACACAAACGTTATTTGTCCTCAAATGCATTCTGTAATGTGGCCCAACTGGTGATGGATCTGGCTACTAAATACTAGAACCACTCTACTGTAGACCCTTGCAAGGTCTGTAGAAAGATACGTACCAATACATCCTCATGGGTCACATCCAGAATGCTACATGAGATAATAAATGCAACAATATGCGCATTCGTGCTTTGATTTCCACTCCCATCAAATTTGGGGAAATTTTTGTGATTTTTGTGAGGGAGGGGGTTGACCAGTTGTGGCAGTGCTAGAGGATGGTAAAATCCCTAAGCCTAACACAACCTAAAACAAAAACCACAACAACAAAAAGGACGGAAAAAGCCACTTACCTGGATTTATAAAAGATGAAGAACGATGTGGGATCCACAAGCTCTAAAAATGACATGCAGGGGGTACAAGGATAGCTGACAAGACCAGAGAAAATATTTTTTTCAATTTTCAAAACGTGAAAATGACAGGTGTCGGGCACCTATTTATAGGAAAGCTGGCATTTATTATTTCACCAACTTCCTTTGGCACACCTTTGGGAGCATCGACACAAGGAAAGGTGCGCCTTAGCGTGAATTTGTTGATGTCAACATGACATTTCCTACGCCTGAGTGTGCATTTCATGGTGTCATCACAATGTTTCTAGCACCTTAGTGCACATACTTAGCGCATGTTTTATGATGTTGACATGACATTTCTAGTGCCAAAGGGCTTTCTAAGGCTCATAGATTCCTTGATGTTGACATGAGAATTCCTGCACCTAGTTCAAAAAGGTACATTTTTTAGAGTGTTGACACACCATTTTCTGTGCCTAGTTAAAGAAGTTGAAAATGGATAAGTTCTAAAAAACTTGATTTTTGAAAGGGATTTTTGGACCATTTCGAACATTAACAGACTTCCTTAGGGGTCAAAACAAATTTTTTGGTATGGTTACTTGAAAATTGCCCTTGTCAATTTTATAGGATAACAGTTGGCTCTTTCTGGGGACTATCTTTAAGTGAAGCTTAAGGGTAAAAGAATCCCAGATTTTCATGTGCCTATCCATTGGGTTATAGAGAGTTAAAAACAAGGGCGATCTGAAGGAGAACAAAAGGAAAAATAAAGGGAACACACTTCATGCATGCATCATCATTAGTTTTATCATCATCAACAGCTTCTTCAACTTTTTGATCTACATCACATGGAGAATGTGGCAACAAACAGTTATCACAACACTCAATTTCATGAGCTTCACTAAGAGCATCAACTTTGGCATTTAGAGGATCAAGAACTACTCTATTTTTCCTTGCCTGGGGTTGTCTAGCTCCCATGGGTTCTTTATCTCTGTCATCACGTCTTTGATCATTTCTTGAATGATTTGCAAATCTTTCTTGTCCTTGTTGCCCATACTGACCTTGAGAACCTTGTCCAATTCCTTTCTCTTCCCTAGCTAGCTTGTAAGATATTTCTTTGACAGCTACGGCCAAAGTCTTTACAACTTCCTCAAGATCCAAATACTTACTTAATTGAGGCTTCTTTGGGTTTATCAGTTTAACACCCTCCATCTTAGGAGGTTTTCCAACTACTTTAATATTGTTCTCAATTTACAGATCCATGGTAAAGGCCTGCCTCAATGTTTCACGGTTCTTATCCCTCTAATAGTAAGAAACTATCTTATCAAATGCATCTAAATAATTTATCATACATGATTGATGACATGCCTGATATTAATAGGCAGTTTTCTCAATGTTTTGTTAAATCTAGTATTGAAATCATGCACTAATTCATTAGGTTTCTTTTTTATATTTTCAAACTATGATAAAATAAACCTAAGCTCTATCTTATCACCATAATGAATTCTAAAAGAATTTTTCATCTCTGTCTAGTAGTCAATGGAATTATCTGGCAAAGATTTATACCAGTCCCTCGCATCTTCTTCTAGAGTATGGATAAACAATTTAATGTATACATCCTTAAATTCTATTTCAAATTCCTCCATCATATTGACAAATAGATTCAAGTGTTGATCACTAGTGATTGCATTACTTCCATGAAACTTAGGCAATCTATTTCTTACATCCTGTGGCACAACATTTGGATAGCCTTCCATACCTCTAAAACTGATGGGACCAAAATTATTAACAATAAATAGAGACTAGGTAGAGGCTGAGCCATATTATTATGAGGAGGTGATCTTACAAGAGAAACAACATGATGAGGAGTGAGGGGTTTGTGTGGTACAGGGATACAATATTCATAATGACTTCCCTATAAAGGCTCTGTCTCTTGGAAAACTCTATTAGATTTTGAAAATACAAGGGTGGATTGAGAATAAAATGTTTCGAATACACATGAAGGACCCTCTCCATATGGATAATTCAATTCAACAAAGAGACTACCTGATTTAGAAGCACTTGAGGAAGTACTAAAATCTTCAATCAAAAGATGATTAGTTTCACCAATGGAGATCTCTTTTCTTGATTCTTGATCTCCAACAGCCTTCCAAATTCTTCTTCCTTCTAAATTAGACTTTCCTAGCTCTTGAAACAACCTTGTACTAGGGTTCTTGGTGAAGAAATATCTTCTTCCTTCCAGCTTTGCTGATATTAATGAAAAATCTCACATGATCTATGTTAAGACACTGGTATTTATAAATAATTTAAATAACATGGAGTCACCACTAAGGATTTTCACCTTAGTTTGTGTAAATTCACTATGAAATACCTATCAAATGTCTGTCAATACTAGATTCATGCAAAGCCTACAAGATCTACTCTTATTTTACCCATATTTATCAATGATGATATAAACCTTAGTGCAATAACTATATAAGATGGAAATATTGCTCTCAAAAATCACAACTTTGAACAATTCTTACAGATTTGAACAAATAATGATTTTTCAGGAATGTATTTGCATTTTAAAATCTATAAAAAGCATTACCAGGGTTTGTACGTGTAGATATTTGTTCAAATACTTCAAAGAGTTCCCCGAAAATGGTGCCACTAGTGTTGGTATCCAAATTTGTTCTCCCTTTCAAGCCAAGCAACAATAAAGATTAGACATGGAGCTTAGAGACAAATAGATCATAGTGTTTGTCATTTTGTAGCTAGGGATGGGATCTAACTGGCCCTTTGTTACTCAGATTTGTGGAGAGATGGATAACACCTTTAAGAGGAATTGACCTGTCCTCACTACTTTAGGTCATGCCTCTTTGATCAGGGTGAGAGGACCCTTAGTGTAAACTATGTTTGATGAAGGAGATGGAGATATCCTTCTTTTACACAAATTCTATGAAGATAACCTTGGGAAAATACGGTGAATACTCCATGATTTAACTCTTAAGAGTTCTCACTTCTAAATGATGGAGAAATTTTAAACACATGTCTAAGGTTATTGAAGACATTAAGAAATCCTGATTATTCTGCATATTTTTGCAATTAGGTTTTGTTCCTTTGTCAATACATAGGGAAAATAGGGGTAGTTCAGGATGGATCAATGGTTTTTTAAATGATTTTTGTGGGAGATGAAGAAGGATAAAGTTGATTATACGATATCTTTGGAGGGACTTTGCAACAATGAGCAACTTCAACAAAAAAAAGATTCAGAACAGTTAAGATGTTACTTCAACTAGAAGGTGTGCTTTAATGGAGGCCAAGATCATCACATTTTCACATAATATTTGAGACTCCAACATGAAGGCTCAAATTGAAAGACTCAACTAAACACCAAAGTTTTTGATTAATCATGCCTAAGGTACACCGAAAGACTTACATACAATATTTATCAACAAATGATAGTGAATTGACTTTAAATTTGTTTATCTCATCAAATATGAAGGCTCTTATAGAAATGAAATTTCAAATACCATTAGACTATCATAGGTACGAGATCTTGTGTGATTTCACATAAATTTTGATGTAAGATTGCAATAGGAATGAAAGGAACTATTTGCAAACATTCTGAAACAAAGCAGACAAAAATTTCTAGAGATTGGACACAAATTAATTTCAAAATTTACTTAGATTCATCAACAAGGGAAAGATTCCAGAGAAATCTCAGTGCTCATCAATGGCTATATATAAGCAACTAACTTGACATGATAGAAATCTAACATAGAAGAAAATAACAAGTTATCTCGGCTTTGGTCTCTCATGAAGAAAGCTTTCTCAAATTTTTTCTCAAGGATTCAAACTCCGGAAATTTCCAAGATTATTCTCATTTCATTAATACATTTCATTCATCTCAAATTTTTCCCCCAAAAATAAGAATATTCGAGGGACCTTTTCTTTCTACTAATTTGTTACAGAAAGTGACGTTTAGAAAATTTAGATGCAAAAGCTGCCAAGTAGACCAATTGTTAATTGATCATGTTTCTTGGGCCCTCAACTAATGAATAGGATTCCATGCCATAAATTTTTGGAAATCCTTCTAATAATTTTGATTCTGTCATGTGAGAAATCCCCTTTTTAATCATTTTCGTGAGACTCTACACAGCTGGATATGACAGGGAATATTTTTCACTTTCAAGGCAACACCTTTTTCATCTTTTGTGCCTGCACTTTCATCATTTCATTCCTTTTCCATATCTTTCATCTGAAATTATTCCCTACATCCATTTCCTTTGGTAATTCCTGAATTTGTGAGTTCCTAAGAAATTCGTGTTATCCATATTTTTCCCCCTAGCAAAATATTGGATCAGCCACAACCCTGCACAAAAAGAACCTGAGAAATCACATTTGAATCCTGTAACAGGATACAGGGAAACTCTACAATGGAAGTGGTGGGGCCTGTGAAAGATCAAATGACCCTATGCAATAAGAAAGAGAAGAAACAACTCTATTGAGAAAATTTGTGTCTTAAATATATTTAACAGGTTACAGGTGGGATCGGAAATGGAATAGCAGGGTCAGGGTAGTGGGAGAAAATGTCAAAAAGGCCAGAGGTTCAAAGAGAAGAAATGATGAAGATTCGAGGTCTTCAGGATCTGGAACAGTTTAATTACGAGTCCAAAATTGACTAAGTATGAAGGAGCCAGCAGACGCTACCAAGTTTCCAAACAACGCATCTTCAAATTTGAATCCAAAAATGGAGGCCCGAACAAGCGTCAGGCCTCCACATGTCCCAGGCCCAAAACAGAGGCAAAGTCAAAGCTAAAAGTCAAAAGGTGGACAAGGTGGGAATCAAAAAAGACTAAGTATAGAAGTGCTAGTAGAATATTCCGCGTGTCATCTTGGCACATCTCCAAAATTTAATAAAAAAGTGGAGACCTAAACAAGCGCCATCTCGCAATGTAGCCCAAGGTCCAGATAGGTAAGAGGAGCTATTGAAAAGTCTAAGAGACTACGAAGGTTTCCACATGTCAATTTGACACTTCTTCATAGGAAAATCTTGATCGGGTTGTTTAAGTGAGCGCAGAGCCTCCATGCATCCAGTCTCAAAAAAGGGACAAAGGTCAGATTGAATAGTCAAATGCATTAAGACAAACCAACAGACTCTGCCAAGTATCCAAATGGTTCCAACTCAAGAGAAAAATAAAGGGAATGTTTTCAAACAAGCGCTAGGCCACCATGTGTCCCCTGTCAAGATATATGACCCCTCCGAGTTAGGTACTTAGCCAAAAAATATGAGGAAATCAAGCAGGCCATGGAAGAAGCCACGTGTCAGCCCTATGCCACTCCAAAAGCAAAATGCAAAGGTCACCCTCATAAATGTACCAACCCTCCACATGTCCAGTTTAAAAAGGGGGCCCGTTTTCAAACTGTTTTCCCACTATTTTGTACAGACCTGACCCAAATTTCAAATGGGCATATCTTTCGACTCAGGGATCGAGACCTAGAAAATCTAACACCATTGTAAAGATCTCTACCTTGTCTACACCATGGATATCTAAAATTTTAATTTTGGGGCAGTTAGGTGTATAGAAAATGGAAAAACATATTTAGGCCTTTAATACATGATCTTCCTGCCTTAATAACCAGATAGGATTCGATCTAATCCTCCATTTTCTCCTCCTTCAATATGCCAAACAAGTGATTATTGCAATTAAGGAAAATTTGGGGTGGATTTTTGGGCAAGAGACATTGATGGCAGTGGTTGAACTCCAAATTGGTTTTTCCACTTCTCCCTCTTTCTTCTCTCTGATTAAATCTATAAATGCAGGGTTGGGACTCATTGTAAAGGGTTGAAAATTTTTGTTTCATGCCCTCCCTTCTTTTTTTGTTCACAAAAGGATTTTTGGAGCCTTTCCTAACCTCTCCTTTGGGTTGTAATGCAATTTTCACCTCTTGGTTACTGCAATATACTATATCGACTCTTGAGCAATAATATATATGTCTATGGATGTTTTCTTGACCCTCTCATGCATTTGTTATTGTCTCTTTGATCTCTTATTGTGATTTGGTCATCTGTGCATGTTGTTTTTATTGCAATCCTGTTGTCTGAGTTAAACTACGAAATGAGTGTCTAACATTCCTTTCGTGTATCACCTCATTAGCTTAGGTTTATTTTCTTGTATCTCTTTAACCCTGTATACTTGGTAAAAGTTAGATTAGGTTTAGGAATAGTTCCTTTGCAAGTTTTTATGCATGCACCTAAATAGAGGAATACAAACCAACCTTTAATCTGGAGAGTTTTCCCATTTCTGAAGTCCCACACTTTGGGGAAAACTCAATGTTATGTGCATCACACCAAATGAATCTTCCTTAGAAAAGTAGATCTGACAACTCATTTGGGGGTGTTGTGATTTTGCACTAACAATTTTGGCACACCTGGTGGGACCCTGAGGTTAGATCTTCCATCTTTCTAAGGTGTCTCATTACAAACAACAAATCATAAGCCACCGTGCCACTG
The DNA here is from genome assembly GCA_019776745.2 of Taxus chinensis. Taxonomy (NCBI): domain Eukaryota; kingdom Viridiplantae; phylum Streptophyta; class Pinopsida; order Cupressales; family Taxaceae; genus Taxus; species Taxus chinensis. The sequence continues at coordinate 599,394,163 of CM034154.1, read as the reverse complement.
CACTAACAGTTTTAGAACTCCTAATGGGACCTAAGAAGTCTTCACTTCTTTGAAATAAGATTGATGTGCACTTATTGTAAATCTCCAACTTATTAGAAGGTTTAGTTTGCACATCTAGAGACTCCATCTAGTTTATAACCTATTCTCTGAGTTGCAGGCCTATTTTTTCCATCCACTTTCATCCATTCTTCTCTCCATATATTTCATTATTTTCCATTCCATGAAGTTGTGCAATCATGACTTCATTTCCATCATGGAATTCACATTTGCAATAGTAGAGCAATCCACCTCCAATATTTTTTACAACTCCTTCAAATCAACATTTTGAGCAAATACAAAATCAGCATGTCTACCCCTATGAGTAGTAGTGCCAAAATCATTTTGGCTATGGATATTTTCAAGAGCAGGGGTATGCAAACAATGAAGACAATCAAATGCAAGATGTTGGTCTACTAGAAAAGATCTAAAAAATGGAGATTGGTATGGTTCATTCAAGAGAAATAACTCAAATGAAGGCATTCAATATTGGCTGTAGGGCACCTTGTCCATGGGTAGGCCCTTTTCTAAGACACTATAACCCTCAGGAGAAGCTAGAATTCATGATTAGGATGCTTCCCCAACTTATAAAATAGACTGAGGGGATAGAAACATATGAGAAAATTTTGAATCAACCTCATCAATGGGTAATTCATTCAATAGCTCCTTGTACTTCTTTTCCTCCATCTCAACTTCATCATTTCAGCAGTGCCAAGTTTCAAACCCATCCAATGTTGCACCAAGTGTGAAATCCATCCCTCCATCCATTAGTCTTCCATCCCATCTCATTTTCTCTACCCTCTTCTCTTCCAAATCCAAATCCCCTCCACAAGAGCCAAAGGAAATACCTTTCCCTCCAAAGGAACAAGAAGTCTCATCTCCTCCACCACCACAAACAAATGCACAACTAGTTGAATCCCAACCCACTCCTCCTCTTACCTTCCCAATTCCATGTGGGAAAGAACAAATTGTAAAAATTAGTCATGAGGGACAGTAAGAAGAAGAAGTGAAAAAAGAAGAAATGATTAAGAGCTTAGTAAGCTTGGCTCTTAAGTATGGGATTGAAAAGATCCCCTTGCTGGTTAAGCCTACATAGGAGATCAATGTTGAAGATCTAATGGTGGCTACAAATGATTTTTTAACAGCAGTAGTGGAACAAGAAGATCAGTCATCAGTCTATTAAGAATGTAGCGTCCATGTTGGAACTCTACTTGAAGAAAAAGTTGATCCAATTCAAGTTGCTCAATAAGCCATGGAAGAAGATGAACAATCAGCTCCAAATCCCATTGAAGAGGAGTAGATGGAAGAAATCAAATTAGATTTTATAGCAGTAGAAGAGGAAAGAATCATTAGAAATTTCTGAATTTCATTCAAAGGGCTTGATTTGATTAATGAATCCATGATGGAGGAAATCTCTAAAGAATACCTTGCAGCCCCAACTTGTCCTCTAGAGAAGCAGATCGAAAGGTTTGATTTGAAAAAATTCATGCTAGAGAAAGAGGTCACTCAAAATAAATATTGTCTTCAAACAATAGAGGAAGGAGAAGATGCTCCAAATCTAAAGGAAAAGGAGTTCTTTCCATCTTTGGAGGGGACAAATGCAGATCCAAAATATTTGAGCACAAAACAGGTCGTCGAAGAACCTTCAATTTTTCCTCCTACTTCATGTCCTTTGAGTTATAGTGTTGAAGAAGAGTTTGATCCTTGAAAATCAATGTTGGAGGATGAAGGAAAACATGGTGAATAAATAACAGATCAAGAAGACACCAGGGAAGAGGATTTGTAGCAAGACAATAATGAGGTAATGTATTTGTCTGATTTAGAGGACTGTTTTGATGGATAAGAACTGGTTGAGTTTCTATTGTTTTCTCCTCCTTCATCCACTTTCCAAGCATATGAACCTACTTTCATGGAGGATAGAATTCACTTGCAGTAGCCTACATTTTATAAGAGCTCTTTGGAATCAAGTTTGGAAGTTTTAAACCTTCCATGTTCTCATCAAGAAGGAGAAGAGAAGGAGCAGATAGTTTTGACCATCTCTTCCATGTCATTCACCCAAGGAGGTCTACAAGAATACTCTATTTTTGGAGTAGAAATTCAGATATATGGGCATATCAAATGGATCAAAGCCTTCCCAATTAGGTATTTGGCTTCATTGGAGCCAAAGGAAGAGCCAAAACTAGTCATGTCCATTTCAGGGCATGAAGATGATATGCAAAGCACCAAGGATCAACTTTCATAGCTCTTCAATCTAAATGTAGAGCAACTAAAATAGGTATTTGATTTATGTTTAGTTGATACTTGGGTCATTTGGGTGGAGGAATAGCTTCCTATCAATTTTCCACTCACACCAAAAACCATGTTTGGTGCCAAATCAGTTGCATGGCTTCCATTTTTGAGGATAAGAGGCTACTTCTTCCTACCAGTTGCAGGATTGTTTTGAGTTTCCTTTACTCTTGGTTAGAATATAGTAGGTAGGTTTGCTTTTAGCAGAATAAGTGCTTATGCACACTCTACATGTCTCATTTGAGGCATGTATGATTTGGTCTTTATATATAAGTTTTTTTTTTTCCAAGGGTGAATAAGGCCAGGCTCTTCAGTATTCAAGGTAGAAAGACTCATAGCTTTCTATAATAGTTGCTAGCTCTAAAAAAAGAAGAAAATGTAGAAAAATTAAAAAATTTTCGAGACATTCCATTCAGGGACAGATGAAAGCCTCAGGTCAAAAAAAATTTCTACTCTCAGAATCCTTATTTCAAGATTTCTTTTGAAAATTGAGAGTGCAGACGTCCGTGTAGGTTCAGGGTCAGGAAGAGGAAACAAAAGTGGGTACTCAAGGTAGATTTCATAATAAGGATTAGTTTCACGCCATCATTCTTGACTTCATGCCTAATGGATGCTTCAAGGCCAATGGTCCTCTCATCTAGTATGAAGATACCCCTGCGAGTCACCAAAACTGTTATTCATATTTTGCCCCCCGAAAAAATATTGGACCAGCCATGACCCCGCACAGAAAGAACCTGAGAAATCACATTTGAATCCTACAACAGGTTGTAGGGAAAATCTATAATGGAAGTGCCAGGGCCTGCGAAATATCAAACGACCCTATGTAATAAGAAAGAGAAGAAACGACTCTGTCGAGTGAATCTGTGTCTTAAATATGTTTAATAGGTTATAGGTGGGCTCAGAAATGGAATAATAGGATTGGGGTAGGAGGAGATAATGTCAAAGAGGCTAGAGGTTCAAAGAGAAAAAATGACGAAGATTTGAGGTCTTTATGTTCTAGAACAGTTTAGAATGAGTCCAAAATTGACTAAGTATGAAGGAGCCAACAGACACTAACAAGTTTCCAAATGACGCATATTCAAATTTGAATCCAAAAAGAGAGTCTCAAATAAGCACCAGGCCTCCATGTGTCCCAGGCCCAAAACGGAGGTAGTGTCAAAGCTAAAATTCAAAAGGCAGACAGGACGGTCCTAAAAAAAGATGAAGTATAGAAGTGCTAGCAGAAGTCACCACACGTCAGCTTAGCACATCTCTAAAAGTTAATAAAAAAGAAGAGACCCAAAAAAGCACCAACTTGCCATGTATCCCAAGGTTCAGAAAGGTAAGAGGGACCATTGAAAAGTCTAAGAGTTTATGGAGGTATCCAAGTGTCGATCGGATGCTTCTTCAGAGGTAAATCTTGATCAAGTTGTTTAAGTGAACGCAGAGCCTCCATGAATCCAGTCTCAAAAAAGGGACATAGGTCGGATTGAATAGTTAAATACATTGAGACAAACCAATGGAAACTACTAAGTTTCCAAACGGCACCAACTCAAGAGTAGAATAAAGGGAAGGTTTTCAGATAAGCGTCAGGTCGCTACGTGTCCCCAGTCAAGATATATGACCCCTCTAAGAAAGGGACTTAGCCAAAAAAATATAAGGAAAATGAGAAGGCTATGGAAGAAGCCAGGTGTCAGCCCTACACCACTCTAAAATAAAAATGCAGAGGTCACCCTCGGACATGCGCCAACCCTCCACATGTCTAGTTTAAAAAGGGGATCTATTTTCAGACTATTTTCCCGTTATTTTGTATGGACCCGGCCCAAATTTCAAATGGCCATATCTTTCAACTTGGGGCTCAAGACCTAGCAAATGACACCATTGGAAAGATATCAGCCTCATATATGCCATGGAGATCTAAAACTTTAAGTTTGGGGTAGTTAGGTGGGGAGAAAATGGAAAAACATCTTTGGCCCTTTAATACGAAATATTCCTACCTAAACAACTAGATAGAATTTGATCTAATCCGCCATTTCCTCCTCCTTCAAGACGCCAAACCATTTATTGATTCAAGTTAGATTTGGGGCAAATTTGTAGGCAGGAGACATTGATGGCAGTGGTTGAACTCCAAACTGGTTTTCCCACTTCTCCCTCTTTCTTCTCTCTGATTCAATCTATAAATACAGGGCTGAAACTCATTATTAAGGGTTGGACATTTATGTTTTATGCCCTCCCTTCTTATTTTGTTCACAGAAGGATTTTTGGAGCCTTTTCTAACCTCTCCTTTAGGTTGTAATGCAATTTTTGCCCCTTGGCTACTCCAATACACTGTATCGACTCTTGAGCAATGATATATATGTCTGTGGATGTTTTCTCGACCCTCTCATATATTCGTTATTGTCTCTCTGATATCTTATTGCGATTTGGTCATATATGAATGTTGTTTGTATTATAATCCTGTGGTTTGTGTTAAAATTTGAAACAAGTGTCTAACATTCCTTTGGTGTATCACCTCATTAGCTTAGGTTTATTTTCTTTCATCTCTTTAACCCTGTCTACTTGGTAAAACTTAAATTGGCTCTAGGAATAGGTCCTTTAATCTGGAGAGTTTTCCCATTTGCAAAGTCCCACACTTTAGAGAAGACTCAATGTTATGCGAATCACACCAAATGAATCTGCCTTGGAAAAGTAGATCTGAAAACTCATTTGGGGGTGCTGCGATTTTGCACTAATAATTCCCACTTCAAAATATCAACCCTAAAAATCCTTGGACTCACATTTTAAGTTTCAAATCCATTCAATGGAACCTTACAGATAGAAATGAAAAGGAATTTCATCAAATAACGATGAAAAATAGTGCGTATTCACATTTACAGGAGTCTTGTAGCAAGAATGGCAGAAAAAATAGGTGAAATTAACAATAATCATTGATTCTACCCCTTTTCCACTTTATATCATAGCCATCCATGTGTTTACTTAGCGTAACTACAAAGGAGAAGTATAGAGGCAAGTCCCAAACAAGCGTGAGCCTTCCACATACCCTGGGCCCAAAAAAAACACCTTTTGGCCTTTGAAAAGTCTCATTGTAAAAAGGAGTTAGCGGAAGCCTCCATGTGTATCAATGGTGCATTTTGAGATGGTCACCAAAAGAAGAGACCCCAAAAAAGTGCAGGCTCAACACCTGTCTCAATCTAGCAGAGTCTGTTAAAAAATTTGAAGGTTTGGTGGAAGGCACCATATGTCTAGGGTCCGAGACAGTTTCCTTGAACCGTTAAAAAGTCCAAGCAAAGGGAAGAGTGAGTGGAAGCCTCCAAGTGTCCTCTTGGAATTTCTTCAAAATAAAACTTAGGGGCCAGTACCCAAACATGCGCGGTCCCTCCACGTGTCCTAGGCCATAGAAAATTGCTTTAAAAAATTTAAGTATAAAGCGGAACTGGCAGAAGATTCCACATGTCTCCCTATCATAATTGTTAAGGTGGGACCTTGAGGTGGATCTTCAAATGAGCACCTACCCTCCACTTGGACAAGTTTTGAGTTTAATCGGGCCTTAAATTTTTCAAAGTGCCTTACCAAGCTGTATCTAACTAGAAAGGGCCACGTTTCCACAAGTATTGGGATACAAATTGATAGGGAAAACAAAACGTGACTGTGGAAAATTGGAAGGGAAGAAACTTGATTTTACACCCAAGTTACAAATTCTTTCACATGGAAAGAGGAACAGAAAATAAATTTTGGACTTAAGTGATCCTCGACCAAAGGAAAATATTTATCATGGAAACCAAATGAAGGAAAGAGGTCAGAATTATGTTCCTAGAGATGGACGATTGAGGTAGGACATCTTGACAGAAGTACATCGTGCACCCTATTTAGCCCATCCTAGGGTGAAGAAGATGCATGCTACCTTGATACAGTTATATCACTGGAGAGGAATTCGTAGGGACGTGGCTCAGTTCATGTCATACTGCTTAGAGTGCTAGAAAGTGAAGGCTAAGCATCAACATCCAGTTGGCCTTCTCTTTCCTCATGCTATACCATAGTGGAAATGGGACACCGTTTCCATGGATTTCATTGTTGGGTTACTGATTTTGAGATATCACCATGATGCCATCATGGTCACGGTTGATAAATTGACAAAAGTAGCCCACTTTTCTCTGGTGAAGACCACATATACAGCTAGTGTAGTGGCACGTGTCTACTTAAATGAGATTGTCAGGTTGCACGGGATTCCATGGAAAATCATTTTTGTTCACGATCCTTTATACGCTTCCCATTTCTGGACTACCATGCAGTATGTGCCTGGGATGAAGATTAACTTCAGCACAACTTATCACCTTAAGACAGATGGACAGACTGAGAGGGTGAATCAGATTTTGGAGGACATGCTCAAGATGTATGTGATGGATCACTAGGTGAGATGGGAAGAGTATTTATACCTTGTGGAGTTTGCCTATAGTAATAGATTCTAGAGTTCTATAGGCATGGCTCCTTTTCAGGCCTTGTATGGTAGGGAGTGCAGGACACCCCTTAGCTGGGACAGGCTGGAGGATAGAATATCTCTTGGACCATCTCTTTTGTAGGACATGGAGCAGGAGGTAGTGTTGATCAGGGAGAGATCACAAGAGGCATAGGATAGACAAAATAAGTACGTTGATCAGCATAGAACTGAGCATAACTTTGATGTGGGCATGAAGGTTTTCTTTTGTGTTAGGCCACATAAGATCCCGATCCATTACGGAAAAGGTTCTAAGTTAGCTTCTCGGTTCGTTGGACCTTTTGAGATCTTGGAGCGTATCAGCCCGTTGGCCTACTGTCTAGCATTGCCACCCAACTTGTCTCACGTGCATGATGTGTTTCATGTTTCTATTATTAGGAGATACATTACAGATCCTTATCATGTGTTGGATTGGACATCATTATAGGTATAGGATCAGGGGTAGGTGGAGCCCGTCTGTATCATAGATCGCAAGACCCTGGGCCTTTGAGGCATAGATATTGATCAAGTACGGGTACAGTGGGACAGATACGATGAGACTATAGCCACTTGGAAGGATGCCACTGTTTTATGAGTACAGTTTCCACATTTGTTCAAGTGACTTCTAAGAGGAAGTTGAGTCTAAGGGGAGGGGGATGTAGTGCCCATTTCCCTTTGACACTACTGATCATAATTTGGGACATCATTATGTTTTGATGTAGTATGCTGTGTGTATGCTAGATCATGGGTTATTATGGACATTATTATGTTTTGTTTAGTATGATGGTTAGATGTTAGACTATGGATTAGTATTAATTTGGATTCAGTTATTCTGTTTGATGATCATTGAGACATTACTATTATTATGTGGATGATGATATACTGGTTGACATGGATAGGTTATTAATGATTGATTCTAGACATGTGACATTTAATGTTATGAATAGCTCTAGTATAGAGATTCATTGGATAATGATATAGTTACAAATGGAATTCAAAGGATGATGTTAAATTCTTGATATTGTCGTGATTTGGATTTTATCTTTATATGTTGCTTATATCATTTGAATGTTCTAATGTGGCCACAAGGCCGAAGGAGGTATTTTTATTTTGTAGGTAAAATAAAAAACAAAAAAAAATCACAACAATGTCAGGGGACTGGAGACTAACTGTATTGGAATTCTGTGTGAAATCAACAAGATCACCATGGCAACCGTGTTTGATTTATGTGTTGAGTTGTGTTAGGATTTCCATTATTGTGACCATGGGGCATATGTGTGTGTTATTTGTATGTTCCCTTTTATTATTGTTGAGTGTATTTTTTTTGTAAGGTGTTCTTTCTTTTAATTAATTTAAATGTGGTAGTTTAATGTGGGAGTCATATAGTTAAATTTTAATTAAAATAATTGGGATGAGGGATGTAAGAATTAAAGTTGTAGTCAAAATTAATAATTAAATTTGATTTATAACCTTATGATAAATAAATATATCTTTTTGTCAAAGATAATAATAAATAAATGTCATAGATATTAATGCATGTGTAAGAGGATGTAAAAGAGTGTGTAATTTACCATGTAAGGATGTGTAAGAATTTGTAAGAGTTGTAAGGCAGATTTTGGAAGGTCAAACACTCCATCTCTTTTGAAATTCGAAATCTACCTTCAAGGACAAATTTGGAGGCTTGTGGGACAAGTTAAAATTGTCCCACACCTCTCAAAAACCTCCACCAACCATGCCTATGGTCTTGGAGTCAAAATAAATCTATTTTATTATGTTTTGATATGATTTTGTGTAAGAATTGATTGCTATTGTCTTACAAATTTTTAATGCATTCCTTTTGGAGTCTGGGCTAAATTGAAGTATGTAAGTGGTTTGTCATTCAAATTTATTGTGATTTATTTTGTTGATGTTGATCCTTTCTTGGGGGTTGAGGGAAAATGATGTGGCATCCCACTTGGAATCCACATCATCCTCTCCCCACCTTCTCCTTTAAAAATTCAAATTCCTCCTCTTTTTGGGGTTGTTGAAACTTTTTTATTGCACTCTTGGGTCGAATTTTCTCTTGCCTTTGGAGATTGATTTGTGGAAGGAGCTTGGATTGATTCACATGCTTGTACATTTCTATTTTGAGACTATGTTTTGAGCATCAAAAGACAGCTATCTTAGAAAACAAATCTCCATAATGGAGAGGTAGGATATTGCCCTTTTTACTTGTTGTTTTTCCCTCTTTCTTGCATGCAATATTGAATGGTTTTGTGTTTGAATTCTTGGATGGATGGGTATAATGCTTAGGGAAAGGTGTAGGGAGAAGACTATGAGGTTTTATTAGAGGAGGGATAAGGGATTGCCAAGGGCACTTGTCTTGTGGAGGGAGTGTTGGTTTAAGATCCACCTAGGAAAAAAATATGCTTGCATTTCTTACTTTGGGGGGGGGGGGGGGAGTTTGGAGGAGGGATAAGGAGGGGTTGAGGAGGGATAAGGTTTATGGGTTTTGTTATGATTTTGGCAGGTTGTTTTGGTGGATGCCCAAATTTCAACAAGGGAGGCATAAGGAGACCTCCATAGATCTTGCTCTTGCCTGGATTTCTTGCTTGAAGAAGCCTTTGTTTTGTTGTGTTGTTTTTGATGTAGTTGTGAATGACATATTGATTAAATTATGTGTCTTTTGAATGTGAAAGAATGTTGTTTATTGTGAAAGAAGCCTTGTTGCTATGTGTTGAAGTTCATTCCTTATTCCAATATGGTTGGGGCTCGGGGGCCAATGGGGAAAGATGGCTTCTTTTTTCCCATTGGGTATCTTGGTTGGGTGGAGAGCATTTCCTTTCCCCCTTCCTTGTTGTGATCAAAGTTGTGAATAAGATGAAAGTAGGTAAAAATCAGCATGCTTCTATTTGGAGGAGAAAAATTATAGTTTGACAGTCATCTCCTTGAGTAAAATTGAATGTAACCCTTCCCACTTAGAGTGGATGAATGTATTGACATTGAAATTAAAAGTTGTAATTGATTTGAGAAATGTAGAGAAGAAATACAATTCTCTGTTTTAATTTGGAAGGAAATGTAAATGATATTCTATACCTTGTATTTTGAAATGTGAAAATCAATCAAATTGGAAAGGAATTCAATTGTAAAGTTATTTGAATGACCAATAAAGAATTGTATTTTTTATTTTAATATCGGTATGGCATTGTATGCTAGATTGTATTGTTTTCCACGAATGAAATTTTGTTTTGAAAAAGAAATAGAATCCTCTATTTTTGGAATGTTGAAAAAGATGCATATGGAATGGAAAACAACGTTATTTTTCTTTCCTTGCAAAGATGTATATTGAAGTTGAAATCAGAAAATGTAGTTCCATTTAAAATTGGATGGATGATTTAAGAAGCATTGTAACTGATTAAGTTAGAAATTTATGCACATTCAAAGACAAATGGCTAAATCAATTTAAAGGAATAACTCACTGTCTCAAAGTTCAAATCTGACATCTTCCTTTTTAAATAAAATGAGCAGTTCGACTTGTATACTCAACAATAAATTATGAAACTTGAAATTTATACTTAGGAAGACTTGAGGAATCCAAATTCACCAAAACAGTCAAGAATAAATCTCCAAAACTCAAAGAATTTCAATTCGGAGCTTGCATGGTCGTTTTTCCCGTCAACTATCAAAAAATTGCAAATTTGTATAAATGAACAAATTGACTTCACTAAAGCACTCTAAACCTCCCCTAGACTGGTACTCCATGCCTTTTTAACATGTTGAGGGAAGGAGGATTTCAAATTTAATCAAATTGACAGTTGGAAAAAAACTACCAGTTTTGAATTTAAAGCCTACAGATCAGTTTCTTAAAATTGACCCTCAAAACTTCATCAAAATGTCAAAATTGATGATTTCTACACAAAGAGGCCTCCGAGATATTTCTGTAAAGTCCTTGTTTTTCCAAAATGGATTTCCCTGTCAAAAGTTTCCCCATTTGAAGTTTTTACTTCAAAATGGCCAACTAAAAATAAATCTAACTATATTAAAATCAAAATTTGAACTTTGGAAAATTTTCCCCAAAATGTCTGCGACCCCAAAAACCCTTTAACCAATCAAAACTTGCCATGTGGCACTTTGGAGGGTGGACTCACCTTGAAAACTTAACTTTGAAAAAAATTCTCTCGGGAAAATGTTTCCAATTTGCTCCGCAACTCCGCAGCCCCGCAGCCAATCATGTGCTGACACGTGGCATGGCAGGCGCGAAAGAAAATTTTGAAACCTTAACATTTTTCCTTTTGGGAAAAATTTTACTTTTTCCTCCACGGCCCTATGCTCTCGCAACCAATGGGGTGTTGACACGTGTGCAAGCAGACGCACAGGCCCGCGCAAATCATTTGGCCTTTTAAAACCCTTTTGGCGCAAAACTTTAAATTCCCTCCGTTACTCTGCCGACCTGCGTCCAATCACCAGATGCCATGTGGCATTTTGGTGATGGTGGAGGAGGAAAGGAAAAAAATTTCCTTTACAAAAGCTTAGGTTTGGACCTAGGGAATAATCTAAAAATTTTCCCCGCAACCAATAGCCTCTCGACATGTGGTATGGGGATTTCCTCGGTGGAGGCATGTCTCCAATTTTTCCTTTAGGCGTTTGGCCTAAATTCCAAAAATCCTTAAATTTCTACCGTTATGCTCTTCCCCATGCCAATCAGATGGTGCCACGTGTCCCCTTCATCGACCCCGCGAGCACACAGAGGCATTTTGCGCACTATTCCTAAGGGAGGGAAAATTTCTCCTGAAAACTCTGCCACCCCATACCTTGAGTTTTATTGGGATTTAGGAGAACTTATTTATATGGTTAGAAAGGTGAGAAAATTTCCTATCCAATGAGCATAATTTACATAAGTTTTGATGACTCTAAATGCAATAAAAACCTAGTTGAAGTTTTGATCCTGTTAGAGAGTAGGCATGGGGGTAAATTGCTCCCTGAACCTAAGTAAGACATGTAACCCTAAAACTTGAAATTTATGAACTTGTTATAAGTTGTAAATGGAAATCTTGTGTTGGGTAATTATAATCTGTTCCAGAACCTGTTAGTTCAAACTAATGTCTTGCAACTTGGTTGTAGACTCTTCTAATAAAAAAAAATATTCCATAATTTTTCCCAACTAATTCCTAGTTTTTTTCCTGGTCTCAAGTGGTTTTTTGAAGTGGGCATTACAATAAGGCAATCAAGAATGACCACATTCATGGTGAGATACTTACTAGGATAAGAAGCAACCTAAAAAATAATCCCTTCTCATACCCAATAACATGTACTTCCCTTGAATCCATGACAAAGAAGGTTCTAAAAGTAGTTATCTTTATATCAAATTCATTCATGACTTCCAAAGGCATTATATTGCATGAAGCTCTAGAGTCAAATATACAATTGTGACATCTAGTTGTGACTGAACCAAAGAAGTACCTAAATATACCTAAGGGTATTCCCCCATGATTTCTTAGGTACTTTTATCTTAGCTATGGTAGGAGGGATATACACATTATTTACCTCCTTAGTTATAACAAACCACCTCTTCTCTAAATCCCACGTACTCGAATGCTATTTTCCTATGTTTAGGGATTTTTGAGAAACTCAAAAATTAGTACAGTGATTTTTATCTAACTCAAGATATGAGCCATATCACATGTGGCATACTTAGGAAATGCTCTAATGTGAGACTATGTGATTTCCTTTTATAATGGGATAGAATATTTCACTATTTGAGCAGGTAGCAGAAGTGCTTAACTTAGTAGTGGTAATACAAACCTTATTTAATAGATCCTTCTTGGAATATTAGTCAAGAGAGGAATTTTTGTTTAGGAGGAGGGACATATCCCTTAACCATTCTGCTACAGAGATTGTAATCCTTTTCTTGAGCCACAACAATACTTATCAATAACTTCCTATATTTACCAGAGGGGATACCATTGTCATACTTCTTAATCATCAAAGCTCTTAGATATTCAAAATCATGATCAAGAAACTCAAATTACTAGAACATATTTACATCAACATTAGTTGTAGAGGGTAAAGGTGACACCCAATTTATACAATTCAAAAAAAATCCACAATTCTAACACTCAACAATTCAGTGGAAGTGGCTCCTTGTAATGGGTGATTCAAACACTCCAACATGTAAACACCACCAAAAGAAGTTTCATCAGCAACCTCAACACCTTACTGGGCAGGATCACAAAGAGAATGTGGAAAGAAACATCTATAACATTATTTTCCTCTACTAATGATACCCTGATAGTTAGTAGATCAGGAACTATTTTTTTATTACTAAGGATTAGTTGTTTACTTCCTAACCCATAGGTCCCTTTCCTCTATCATCAGATATGTGTTCAACCCTGGGAAGGTTTTCATATCTGTTATGCTCTTGGGGTTGGTTATGAGCTTCAGGATTTGATCCTATCCCCCTTTCATCCCTAGAAAGTTTGTATGAAATTTACTTGACTGCTCCTGCTAGATTTTTTATCACTTCCTTAAGGTCTAAAAATTTTCCTACCAGAGGTTTCTCAGGGTTGATAAACTTGACCCCCTCCATCTTTGGAGGATTCTCAACTACTTTTATATTATTCTCAATTTGAATATTCATAACAAAAAATCCTACCACAGAGTTCAAAGGTTTTTTATCCCTCAGATAGTAAGCTACTTTTTTGTCGAAAGCATCTGATTACTCAATTAGACAAGAAACATCAATAGGTCTTAAATTTATTAACAATCCAGTTGTAGACACCAAATTCATGTCTTACGACCCCTTGTGACCCGCATCCCATTTCGCAACCTAACCTCATTACCTAAACCTTACACAATTATTTATTAATTACCTTGTAATTGATAAATCCCCATCACCTCACCTGCCACCTCATTTTGCCACCTCGTCATGACCTAGCCCTAATCCTAAACTAACCTAATTAAAACCTAAAACTTGGTCTACACCTACACCCATGACTAAGGACCCCTTTGTCACACCTAAAACCGACCTTCTAGTCACTTGACCAAGCCCGCAACTAATCTCTCGGGAGAATAGCAGGGAAGGTGGGCTGTTTTACTAAAAATAGCCTACTTTTTCCTTACCGATGCCGGTTCCTACTCGACCACCGTCGGTTACGTAACCACCATCGGTTCCCTGTAAATGGCCTCCCCAAACCAAAAACAAAGGATCGGAATTTCATTTTTGGATCAGAGAAAAGGATTCTTTGAATCAAGAAAGAGCATCAGGAGCGATCGAGAAAACCTGGATCTTTACTTGACTGAGCAGAGACAAGTGAAGAGACAAGGAGAGTTAGCAGAAAGGGAGAGCAAGCCCAGGACTGCAACTGGATACCAGAGCCCTGTGATACTCATCTAATTTGATCTACTATGTGCCAGACCATCCTACCTCAGTTCTGCCTTTGCATCAGAGCTCTTGGACTTGCATCTCCGCGAATAATCAGTAAGCTACTTCTTGCATGTACTCTTTAATAACATTTCTTCAACTTTTTGAATCATAAGTCCTCACAAATCCATTCTTGGATCCACTACCCAACGTGTCATTGCATCTAACTGTCATTCATCTAGATCTCATCACCTATTTCCTAATATTACCTATATACAACCCTACAAATAAACACAACTACCAAATAACACCACCACCCCACAAAACAACTAATCTTCAGATCTTAGACTCTACCGATATCGGTCATCAATAACCGCCATCAGTTATCAGTAACCACCATCGATTATACTGACTATAACCAATAACCAGCCTTTCCCCTACCCAGTTCAACAAAGCAATTTAATTGATATCTTATAGTCTTTTGTGTTAATTCATATTAGCAAGGGAACTGACCACCTTCGAAAGGAAGTTTTATATTTCCTGGGCCCAAGGTAGTTTCCTCATTTATTGTCTAATTAAAATCTTGTGGTCTTGTGTTCTTATTTGCAGGTAGTCCTTCCAAGACAAAAAGGAGTTCTTCGCAGTCAGCTTGATCTTTCTCTACGGTACGCGCACATCATTTTGACATTCTACAAGTATTCCTCCTAGCCCCAACCCTTATCTGTTTCTAAAAGGAACGAAACATTCTGAGTGAAACATTTTGGCACGCCCGATGGGACCCATCTTGGGTTTCTGTTTCTCTTGCTTATTTTCATTTTAGGAAGCATACTTGCTGTTGCTGCTTTTTTATATATTTCGTAAAGAATTTGTCTTGCTTTCCTAGTTTCACATTAGTGAAAGTCATCTCTCTTGCTTCATCGAACATAATTTTCGATTTGGGTTTAAAACACGTGCATTGCATTCCTGCTTGTTGTTTTTCAATTCTAGTGAACGTAGATTAAGTAACACGTCATACACGTGGGGGTGATATCCATGGTATTGATAGGAAATTAATCTTACATTCACTGCACAACACATACCGAATCACTTCACAATTAACACAACAGCTCAAACATCCCCCCTTTTTTCCGCGGTATTCCTCCGCCCGATTGAGGTAACCTTATAAGCCAAAACAACTTGACATTTCCCCTAAGTCTCTTGTTTAGGATTCTGACATCATTCTACGTCTAAAGGCATAAGCCCACGATAATTAAAATTAACCCTAGGGTTTATCTCTGGATTTGCGTGTGCATCTTGCTTGTTTTTAGTTCTGTTTTCTTTCTCATACTCTATCTTCTGTGATCAATAATTGGACAAGTATACTAAACGTTGTTAAAAATCAAATTAGCAGCATTTTTATATCTTGTTAGCCCAGACTTATTACACCGACATTGGTTACCTGACCGACGTCGGCTATAGTATAACCGACATCGGTTACTAGACCAATATCGGTTACTGTCTTTTCCAATTCCTGACAAACCAGCAACCTACCAATTTTACCAGTCTGAGTTTGTTTCTATTCCTGACAGATTGAAACCCTACTGTGAACTCCTGTCCATGGTTGTTATCACTCGAAAGCAAGCCACCCGCCATGGTTTCACATGCTTGCTCTGTTTCTTTGCCTGAATCACCCCCTTCACATTCTGTGGGGAATCCTACGGATACCAGCGAGGTTCCTAAAATTCCTGTGGGAGATAAGGACTTCGCCAAGTTTCTGGATGCTAATTCTAGCGCTGTAAAATACTATTTGTCTCATACCCCTGACCGTACGCCTGATGGTCAGCTCCTTGTTAGTATGCCTATTAGTATAGCTGCTAATTTAGCTCCCACTCCACCTGATAATACCGCCTTGCTTCCTGCATCTCTAGCCCCATCTCCCAATCCTACGGCTTCAGAGGTTCATATGACTCAGATTGGCTTTCCGTTGGTTAACCTCGGACCCCACATATCATTACCGCTAATTGCCCCTACCTCATCTCTCTTGCAGACTGCTCCGTTCATGACTTGCTCTCTGCCACCTATCCACACGAGCTTTCCTTCTCAAGCTCCGCCTACCTTTTCATTCCCATACACGTATCCAATGACCTCAACATCCTATATGGGACATCCCTATTCGGTTGCCTCAACATATTCATCCTCCACACCTTATCAACAATTAACCCCACCAGGGTCTAGCGGTGGTCCTTGGCCCAATTTGCCTCCGTTTACCACAACCACACCATCATCTCATCCAACTACTAATCTAATTAAACAAATGATGGACAAAATGCAAAACCTGGAGGCTTCTGTTTCAGGAAGTCGTAGCGCCTTGACATACAAGCAAGTTTGTCGGGAGTCCATTCACCCTTCTGCCCCCCTTCATTCATATCCTCCTCAATGGGAGTTGCCAGAAATTTACTCGTTTTAATAGTAAAGAGGATCCTCAACAACACTTGCGATCATTTAGACATGCTTGTTATTTGATTGCCCATGATGATGCCTTGTTACTTCGCACCTTTCCCATGTCCTTATCAGGACCTGCCTTGGAGTGGTACAGTGCTTTAACCCAGCACTCAATCTTCTCTTTTAACCAACTAGCTCAATCTTTCTTAGATCACTTCTCCATTAACATTGCTAAGAAAGTATCCATCACCAACCTTTATGCCATTCGAAAATTCGAAGACAAATCTATCGTAGATTTCGTCGGACGATGGCGCGGCCTTATCAACCAACTTACATATGCCTTGCCTCAGACTGAACTTATCAAACTTTTCACGTGGGCATGTGCTAAGCACATTTCTCCTACTCTTCAAATTTGAAATTTTTGTACATTCGATGAAGCCTTTACCATGGCTCGGAAACTAGAAATTCGAGCCTTAGAAGAAGAGAAATTGCGGTTGTGTAACAAAAACCCCAATTTCTGAACTCCAGATTCCACCAATAAACCAAATACCACCACTCCTCATGCGTCCACTTCTTCTAAATCAAAAGGAGCTGTCCATACGGTGATGGTCCAAATCCCAACCACCGTCCAATACCCCGCCAAAAACCACTTATAAGTATAAAGCGGAGCCCATCCAACTACACTCCCTTGGGGGAGACATATGGTGTGATATTGGAAAAACTGCTCAAAGCAGGAGCCATTACCTTACCTCCTGTTAAACCTCATTCCGGATTTGATTCCACTCGCGCCATACCTTCCCTGGTACAAAAGAAAATGACTTCTGTAACTTCCACCGCGTGAAGGGACACAATCATGAAAACTGCAAGATGTTGAAAAACATAGTGCAGGAAATGGTTGATGCGTAGGGGATATAGCCCTCGATAATCCTAATGCCCCTGCCAACCAAAATTTGAATATCTTCAACAAGCCATTCCCGAATCAATCTCCCAACAATAACACAAACCAGGATATCTTAGTCGAGGAGAGTGTTCATGAGATCCATGCAGTCTTCGATACCCAGCCAAAAGCCTCTATCGAGAAAATTTTGAATCAAGCCTCTTCACTAACACGGGAGCCCGAACCTCCTTTACCACCATCGAAGCCAAAGCGAAATCATTCCTTTACCTATAAAGGAGTTAACTGCCCAGATTTCTCTTCCCATCAATGAGTCTTCTTATACCACATCCCTACAAGACTGTGAACGAATGTTATCTAATTTATCTATTTCCCAGACGTCTCCCTTCTACCGCTCTTGCTGCACAAGAGGGAGGGTATGCCACTCCTTTTGGACATCCTTAGATGATAAATCTCTTGCACCGACATCACCAAATTCTTTAACCATGAAAGACCCTCTCAAACATGCCCTCCTGCCTATTAGTCCTTCATCACCTAAATCTTTTCAACAACCGGTCGAACCTTTTAATATCTATTGATACAGTACCCTCATCTACCCCCTGTATCACGCCCACGAGTGGACTGGAATCACAACCTACCTCTCTTCCGTACCAAATTTACAATTCAAACCTGAAAGACTGTCATTCTCCAGAAGATAGATGAATCCTATGGGAACGTTTGAGTACGCCATATTCTACTCAAATGCAAATGACCGATTCTGAGGCCTCCACCATATAACCCGAAGTGCTTACAGAAGCTTAAAATGCCCATGTTCTCACTCTTCACCCCCCGTCACCTCTACTCAATATTCCCCGTCCACTTCTATTAACTTAAACCAAATCTTCCCCTACGCTTAGGACTCTCACCAATGCCCAGTCTAACACACCCGCCTAAGCGACTCGATTTATCCAAAAATAAATCCGCCCCGCCGCCTAGGAGACAAACTCAATCTATGCCTCCATCACAATCAAAACCCTCATCGTCACACCCACCTTCCATAATAGGACCTTCATCCCTCTACCTTACATCAATATATCATACCTCCTGCATTTTCTTCAAAACAACCTATGCCTTCTGCACCTATACAGAGATCAAAGGGTATAACAACACCGTTATCACTCCACATATCCTGTCCACCCATCAACCCTAAAACAAACTCCATCATCAAAGGATTTATTTTCTGTCACTCCCCTTTCTCCTGTGGTTGTTTCCCGCTACCACGTCATCTGTAGCCTCATCATCTAACCAGACCGAACGTAACTTCTGCGTCAAAGAAACCACGTTTAGTGAAAAACATGTGTCAACACCCCTCGGCTTAAACCACCACCCGTACGAACCAACCACGCCCAAACATTACCAAAACGCCACACAACCAATACCCTCATCCTCTTCTGATTTTGACCCACTCAAAGGATCTTACGCCAAAATCCTTGCTATGTTGGTGGAGAATGCGACCATTTCCCTACCCCCACTTAGACCTTATGACCCGTCTAAACCTTGACCGATAAGTTATGATGAGTCTAAAATCTGCGCCTATCACCGCACACCAGGACATGATGTGGAGGGATGCAAAGCTTTAAAAACCATCCTTCGTCAGTCACCTCTCCTAGATAGAAAGGTTAAGAAAGACAACTTACAAAGGGAGAGACATTTAGTTTCCATTCCTTTCCTATACCATCTGTCCCTGCCTCACCAAGATCTGTCATTATTACAACCCCACCTCTTGAAGACCATGATTTATCCCAATCATCTTCCTCATCTCAGGTCTATGAAATTAATATGATTAGTGTTGCTACTCGAGCGTAGAAAAACAATGAGAAAGTGAAAGAAAGCACACCTGCGTCCTCTCCTTCTCTGTCCAACATCCCGATTGCACCACCACCCAAAGTGGTTATTCGTGGACCTACTTACCCCGTCTCTAATGGAGCTGCCCATCGAGCCATGATTAAACAGCTTCACCAATCACCCATAAAAATGACACTATATGATCTCATTCAGACTTCTGAATCTCATCGACAAGCTCTCATTGAAATTCTTCAGGGGATCGAGGTCTTACCTAATGAAACCCTGCCCGTTGCCTCCATTTTAACACCCAATCACGTTGCCTCTCTCACCAAATAACCCACCGCCCCAACCACTTCTGTCTCTGTACCACAAGCTGCTGCAGTCAGTTTCTCTGAAGATGAAATTGTCAATTTTGGTACAGAAGATCCTGACCCTGCCCTGTTCATCTCAGCTTACGTCCGGGACATTCATGTACGTCGTGTTATGATTGACGGGGGTGCTAGCCTAAACATCATCTCTTCAAAAGCTTTTCAACAAATGAATATCCCTTCTAGCTACATGTGTGCCAACCCCATCATGTTGCGGTCATTTAATGACGCTATTACCTCTACCTTAGGCACCGTGATCCTCAACATTCGGGTCGGACCACGTACTTTACCTGAACTCTTCTATGTCCTTGAGGGAGAGTTCCAATATAATATATTGCTGGGTCGTCCTTGGATCTGGGACATGGGATGCATTCCCTCAACATTACATAGATGCATAAAATTTGAGTACGAGGGGAAGTCCTACACCGTAAAAGCTGATCCTCCCCCCTTTAAAACCTGCAATATGTTATACCGCCCTAACGATGTGCTTATACCAATCAAGACACCCATACATTCAACCCAACCATCCTCTTCAAATGTACCTCAACCATCCACCTCAACCGCGCCTACGCCTTCAACTGATGAAACCACCGTCGCAAAAACTACTTCCCTTCCCGCAGCTAACATCCCAACCTCCGACCCCTTAGTAGATGTTTTTCAACGCCTTACGCTGGGGGAGTACCACCTATATAACGTTAGTTCTTTCCCTACCCCGCAGGAGTACGGATAATTACATGCACATCCCACCTACGACCGTCACGTGGGGGAGGTAATCTCTTACGGACCACCCCATTGCCGCACCAACATAACGTATGGGGGTGTTGACGCATCCTCCATTACCCCTGAACCTCCTCTTGGTGTGGTTCCCTTCCAATATGATTTTCAATACTTGACAAATCGTCGTTTCGCCCTCACCTTCTTGACTCGCTGTTCTTGGAAAGGCTTTGGTTTTGGTCTTTACGAACAAGGCCGACATACACTCATTCCCATGACTACCCGCAAACACAATGATCGCAGTGGTCTCGGTTTTCCTAAAACACCTACATAGGAGACACCTCGTGTCAGTTGTAATCTGGAAGAAGACGACGTCACCCCTACCAAACCATCATCACCCACAGAATCTATAGACCCTGAATCTATCCCTCCTAGCTTTTTTTTTTCATAAATGCTATCTTCATAGGTCCTCTCACTTATCAACGCGGATAATGAGGACCCATCTTCTCTTCCCCTTCTGTATCCAGACATGATCGAAAAGGAATCGCCTTTGATTAATGTTGTTGAGTGTCAGGATGATGACTCCATCCTCACTTACCTTGGCGCGGATGACTCTTATATTTAACGAGCCTTACCATCGGAAACCCAAACCATGCTGAATGAATCTACTATAGAAATCAACATCCACACGGAGGAGGATCCTCACATTGTGAAGATCGGACAATCCCTTAACGCATCAGAACAAGTCACCTTTACTGCTTTCCTCCATGCTCGCAACCAAGCTTTCGCGTGGTCTTACGCTGACATGCAAGGAATTGATCCTAACATTGTCCATCCATAACATTACCCTGAAACTTGATTCCAAGCCAATTAAACAAAAATTGAGAAAAATGCATCCACGTATTGCCCTCTTGGTCAAAGAATAGCTTCAACGACTTCTTTCTGTTTCCTTCATCTTGCCTATTGACTATCCTCAATGGATTTCTAACATCGTACCTGTCACTAAAGCAACGGTGGGGACTTTGGATATGCATGGATTTCCAGGATCTTAACCTCACTTGCCCTAAGGATGACTTCCCCCTACCTAGTATTGACCAACTTGTTGATCTCACTGCAGGCCATGAGATGCTCTCTCTCATGGATGTCTTTTCAGGATACAACCAAATTTTGGTTGCCCCTGCCGATCAACACAAAACTACCTTCATAACTCCTTGGGGAACCTTCTGTTACCGTGTAATGCCATTTGGCCTTAAGAATGCTAGTGCGACCTATCAGCGGGCTATGACCTACATTTTTCATGACATTATGCACATTATCCTTGAAGATTACGTCGACGATCTTCTTGGCAAGTCC
The DNA here is from genome assembly GCA_019776745.2 of Taxus chinensis. NCBI lineage: Eukaryota > Viridiplantae > Streptophyta > Pinopsida > Cupressales > Taxaceae > Taxus > Taxus chinensis. The sequence continues at coordinate 599,372,477 of CM034154.1, read as the reverse complement.
TAAACATCGCAGTGAACATCTCGATGTTTTAACCATTATTTTTGATCACCTGTTACAATATTTCTGTCCATCTTCAACCAAAAAAATGTGTCTTTGGTGTCCTTTCGGGAAAAATTCTTGGCTTTATCGTCTCTTTGCGTGGCATTGAGGTCGACCCATCTAAAGTCAAAGCTATCCTGGAAATGCCCTCACCTACCAATCTCAAACAATTGCGTAGTTTACAAGGTAAGCTCCAATCTATCCGACGTTTCATCTCCCAACTCTCAGATCGATGTCAACCTTTTCATCACCTTCTTAAAAAGGACATTGATTTTCAATGGAGCGAAGAGTGCCACCAAGCCTTTGAAGCTCTCAAAACTTATCTCTTACAGCCACCGGTGCTTATCCCACCTCAAGACAACCGCCCTTTCTACCTTTACCTTTCCGCCACTGACCATGCTGTAGGGGCCATGCTTGCACATCGTTACTCTGAAAATCGAGAACAAGCCATTTATTATATAAGTCGTACTTTGGTGGATTATGAGACTAGGTATACACATGTAGAAAAGTTGTGCCTAGCCCTATCATTCGTGGCTACCAAGCTCCGACACTATCTTCTGAATCACAAAACTTTCGTCATCACCAACACGGACCCCATCCATTACATGTATGCCAAACCTCATCTAAACCAACGCATCGCCCGATGGCTCATGCTCCTCACCGACCTCGACCTTGAGTTTGTCCACCAGAAATCAATCAAAGGACAAACCATCGCAGACCAACTTGCGGAAGCCCCTTTACCATGGGGAACAATTTACCAATTTTACATTCCCCGACGAACTCATCGCCACTCTTTCACTCGGGGAAGAGTTGTATCAAATGACCCTCTTCTTCGATGGATCTAAATGCCAGCGCGGCGGAGGAGCCGGCGTTATTCTCATCCCTCTCGACGCCGAGCCTATGCCTCTTTCATTCCGACTCGATTTCCCTTGCACTAATAATACAACGGAATACGAGGCCCTTGTTCTGGGTCTCCAAGTTGCGATACACTTAGGTATCAAATCTATCAATATTTTTGGCGACTCTCAATTGGTAGTCAATCAAGTTATGGGCATCTACCAATGTAAAAATGAGGAACTTCAAAAATACAAATATTACGTGGACTCACTTCTAGCCTTATTTACTCACTATTCTATCCAAACCATTCCCCGCTCCACTAACAAATTTGCGGATACTATGGCTTGCTTAGCCTCGCAAATTCCAGCTTCATCAACTGACTCTGAATTATTCATCGTGGTCCAACAACTTTTTGCCCCATCTTATTCAGCCCCGGTTGTTTGTACGATAAATACTGTGTCTACTAATTCACAGGATACCTGGTACCACCAATTTCATGACTATCTTACAATCTCTATTCTCCCACCTGACCTTACTAGTAACGGCAAACGTGATTTTCTTAAAAGTGTTTCGCGTTATGTTGTCATGGGGGGACTCCTCTATAAACGTGGCTTTGATGGTATCCTCCTTCGCTGTCTAACCGGCGCAGAGGTCACCTATACCATCCAACAAGTCCATGATGGGATTTGTGGTGGACATTTTAGTGGCCTTGCCGTGGCTAAACGAATCCTTCGCCTTGGTTATTATTGGCCTACTCTCAATAACGACTGCTACGAATATGTTAAGCGTTGTGTTATGTGTCAACAACATGCTAACCTTTAACATACTCCTAGTCATCCGCTGCAGGTCGCACGAGATCTTTGGCCTTTCTCACAATGGGGTTTAGACCTTATTGGTGAGATTCACCCGTCCTCTTCACAACGTCACCAATGGATAATCACAGCCACCGAATATTACACAAAATGGGTGGAGGCTATTCCACTCATTTCAACTAAAAAGGAAAAAAAATTTGAATTCATTAACCATCACATTATCTGTCGTTTTGATATTCCTCATCGCCTAATAACGGATAATGGTAAATCTTTTAAAAACAAGTTGTTACAAGACCTTTGTGACAACTTTGGTATCAAACTTAGTTTCTCATCGCCTTACTATCCGCAGGCCAATGGTCAGGCTGAATCTTCTAATAAAACTCTAACCAAAATCCTCATGAAAATTGTCAATGAATTCGGAAGAAATTGGCACGATCACATTCCCTTTGCCCTTTGGGCTTATCGTACTAGCATTCGTACCTCTACTAATGCCACACCTTTTTCTTTGGTATACGGTACCGAGGCTGTTTTGCCTCTCGAAATACAAATACCCTCCCTTAGAATATCTCTTCAGGATATTCTCACCAACGATGATTTCCGCCAAGAGCGGTTAGCCCAATTGGAGCTTCTTGACGAACGTCGTCTTACAGCTCTTGATCACCTTCAAATCTATCAAAAACGCATCAAACGTGCTTATGATAAGCGACTTCATGAGCGTACCTTTAAGGTTGGTGATCTTGTCCTCAAAGAGAATCAACATGTCACCAAACTAGAAAAGAGCAAACGTGGAAAATTTGCTCCCAATTGGATTGGGCCTTATATAATCACTCACACCTATGGATCAGGCACTTATCAGTTTAGCTTCGCTTAATGGTAAACCTGAGCCTGAACCCCTTAATGCCTTGCATCTTCGACCATTCTACTGTTGAATTTAGTGTTATATCACTTCTTATCTACCTGCCACTCGTCCCTTGAGCTCACATACCACCACATGCACTTCGTTTCCTACACCTCATAATAAAAATCAAGCTCACATAGTTTGATTCTCACCTCACCTAAACGATGCCTTCCCCTTTTTAGTCTAGTCCATGACTTCAAAGTATTAAAATAAGTAGTATTCTTATGGGATTTTCTTGAGTCAAACTTCCTACCAAACTAGATGCTTCACGCCAAAAGAACATCTAGCTATCTAAATTATATATAGACTGTTCCCTCGAAGGACAAGCTATATGCCAAATTATTGCTGCTATTCTATATAGACTGCTCCCCTGAAGGACAGCTATGCACTAAAATCATATCTGCTACTATAAATAGACTGCTCCCTCGAAGGACAGCTATACACAGTCAGCCTTTATCAGAAGCTTCTCGCATTGATCAGCTTCGTGAAGACCTCAAGAATAGCACAATCAATATCCCTTGTAGACTTCCCGCATCGATCAGTCTATATTCAGTAAAATAAAAGCCTCATTCAAAAAAAACTTTTTGGGTCATGGACTTGTCTATTTAGGGTAGGTTCTCTTTCGTCAGAACACTCACTTTGTAATAAGTTCTCTGTACCTCAGCTATATCATCCACCTCACCTCACCATTTGTTTCAACTCAAGGGACGTAACGTACACCCGATATATTGTGATCATACAACTCTTTTCACCTATGGACTTCTCGTCTATGCATGGTACCTAGGGCTTCAAGCTTGTTCTACGTTGTGTGGTTTGTTTAGCTCTTTTCACCTACGGAGCACTCTTTCCGTTTTTGCCTCGCATCTAGGATTGTGTGTTGATCTTAATCAGGACATGGTTCCCTTCTACTTGGGTAGGCTAACTTTCACTTCCCTTATACCTTTTACAACATCACCAATTCATTACCGACACCAACAACCTTACCTTACCAATATTAATATCAATATTCTTACCAACCAACCAATTGCCTAAACTGTACCAAATTGCCTGAATTCATCTCTCCCTGATCCTATGGGAGAACTACATCGGTCGGAGGCCCCTCCTTGCTTTGTGCAAAGGGCTATGTATGCAGCACTTTGGAGACATGGGGTCTCCCAAGGTTAGCTCGACCATCCCTTACCATAAACTATCATGTGTGGTAAATATAAATATTTTTGTGTATTTCTATTTAATCACATTCCTCTTTATCCTTTTTCAAAACACCGAAATTCAAAACGAAAACATTCTTATTATTATAACTCAAGTCAACATACATATCTCATTTTATTTAGATGTTAAACAAATACATCTTCTCTATCATCGACACGTAGGTCGGTACTCTTATTTATTCTTATACCTTGCTAACATTTATTTAGACCCTCACGCCTCATCCCAAACTAGGTGATGATCGTGATCGTCGACCCCTCTCGCCAGGCCTCTCTGTCCTCAAAGGTACCACGGCTATTGATCTGCCAATCTCTCCTGTAACATATGAATACGCCCTCTCGTATGGAGGACTCCAGCCTCTAGTCTCTCCGCCCGTGACTCCGCAACCACTAACAATCCTCTTGTCTCATTCACCTGTGTTTGGAGCTGCTGAACCAAACGCTGCAGATGATCCCTCTATGTTGTAATCACCGCTATGTCAAGATGATCACGTACACCTCGCAGTTCTGCTACCCACCATAATCTATAGGCCTTTGTTGTTTCTGCATCCATTACCCTGCGATCGGCTGCTACCTCTTCAGGCCCTTCTGGAGGCGTTGGCTGGGGAGGTGAGAATGCTACCTCGGCATCGATCCTCATATATGGTCTATAAGCCTGAGGTATATCCTGCACAAATCCAAATTGTCACCGCACGCAATCTATAGGAATCCTCTCATATTCACCTAGCCTGTGCCCTGCGATCCACCTCAATCGCTCTACACCCCTCAATTCCTCAGCTATATTCTCTATTACCATATAGTTCCCGTAAGGCCGCCAACAGATATCAGCAATTGTCACCCTCTCCCATACCTACCTGTAATACTCAATGTCACCCGTCATGGCCTGAGATCTTGCCTCTTGTTCTGTCTGGACCCATCGTCTGAATCCCAACCTCTGTACTCCGGTTTCTCCTGACTGGATGGATCGGCCTACTGGTCGCACACAAATAATGTGGTCATAATCCCAACAGTGTAATAAGTATGAACAATCCAGTGTCGTCCTGTGAGTTTGCCTACAAGCCCATAAACCCCTGTATAACTCCGCCAAATATGCAGGTGCCCATGCAAAAGTCACGTTCCTTTCTATCATCTCCCAAATAACACACATCAATGCCTTTGGAAATCTTCCCCCATCCGCCCTCGGTAACACGTAATACCCTACCGCTATCATTAATATCACTACTAACCTTGTCTCCTCAGGGTGTGCTGCATACATTATCCCATATGTGAATGACAAACGTCGCTATGTTAAATCTCGTGCGTATGGACCAAATACCACTGTTATCACTCCCCGTGCCACGCTAGGTAATGCCTGATATACTGGTTTTCCTGTAATTGGGAGTCTCAAAATACGGAACACATCTTCCAATGTTACTGTCATTTCCCCTGTTGGCAGATAGAAGGTATTTTTCTCAGGATTCCATCTTTCAATCAACGCCTGCAACATAGCATGGTTCCGTGCAATTCATGAATAATATCGGATCCCACTTAACCCCAAATGATTTATCAACATCCATTCAGCTGGTGTTACATCTGCTCGGATTCGTGATAACAGCGCTGGTACACTATCATTCATCCTTAGCCCTGCCTCTGCCTGCATACATCCAAATAACAAACAACCATTCAATTCCTCAAATCCCCTCGGGTTTTTTTCTCAAATTATGGAAATTCCTACAGCAACCGGTATCGTTTACAGCTAACCGGTACCGGTTGAGTAACCGATACCGGTTACCCCTAACTGATATCGGTCACTATTACTTTCATACACCTTGCTTAAAACAACCACCTACGACAATAAATTGCTCGTTTATTCCTCTCTGTATACACAAACATACCTGAAACCCTTGATTACCTACCACGTAACACTCACCCCATTTATAACCCTTGTTATCATCTTTTCTTTCTCATATCTACCCACATACTCTCCCCCATCTTATTCACAAAACATGCAGTAGTCAAATCACAAACAAAACGTTACCTCTTAGGTTGCAGTAGCTTGAGGTGGCCCTTGTCCCTGCCTGCTGCTGGATGTTTCTCCTCGTCCTGCCATTATTACCACCTTTTTCAAACCTTCCTTTCTGTCTTCTGAATCTCAGATCACAATCACTTTCCCTGTCTCTTCACTTCTAATCACTCAAATCTCTCATGCAATTACATCTCCTAGTCGTTAAAACAGCGTCGCATTCATGTATTTAATATCTTGCATGGCTCTCAAAATTAGAACTTAAGTTGCCACCCTAGCTTTTTTTTATTTTTAGAAAAGCTCATACCTAAATAACTAGTATCGGTCATGTAACCGATATCGGTCAACTAACTACTTCCGTCGGTTATCTAACCGATATTGGTTACACACCTGGCCTTTTGAAACATGGTCTTTTCTTCATTTTTTTACCTAATTTTTGTCGCGCCCGCCTCTTTTCCTGCATCACAATACCATTATCCATATTTGTCCATCCACCACACATATCATTACAATTTCATTAACATCATCTATTTTACAAAAATAAACCAGCCATCAGCTAAGGCTACTAAACCAAAACAAAACAAAACAAAAAACTATCTATCTATACCTCATTTGAATCCAACTCATCAGATACATATATAACAATGTCACAAAACCAGCCCAAAACATGCAACATTTCATCATATAACACATCATCCATATATCAACATGTCAATTAAACTCATCATATATTCTATACCACAAACCATTGACGAAATACTTAAAAACATTTTCAACACTGCATATGGATCAAAACATCATCTATATATATATATATACAAGTTTTCAAATATACACTGTGCCCTACATCGGGGCCTCTGTGATCTCATAATCCAACAAAGCCGGCACGCAGGCCGCAATAACTATCAATAATCTCGACTCGGCTCGCAGGCCGGTCCCTCATATCAAAAATATACTCGGCTCGCAGGCCGGTCCCTCATATCAAACCCGTACTCGGCTCGCAGGCCGGTATACAATAAATGAATGAATGAATAAATGAGTAATATGTAGGCACGCAGGCCTCTATAAACATAACCGGTTCGCAGACCGGTGCCCATATCTAATATACAAATACAAAAACCATGCCGGGCTCCCTCAGCTCTCCCCACCACCCTCAGCACCTCTCCCCGCTGGTCCCTGTGGTGCCTCTCGCCTCCTGCCTGTCACAGATATGCCGGCTGTGGCTGCACCTCCCTGAGATCTCTGGCTGTGAGAGGTCTCTGCTCTATGAGCTGCATAAGGCTGATACTCAACTCTGGTACCATCAAGAATATCCTGATAGTATCGGGCCTCCGCTCTAACCTCCATATAGCGCTCTCGAGCCACTGAAGGAGCTGGGGCTGGTCCCCTGGCACCTAATACTAGTACCCCCTGTGCCTGAGCTGGTGGTGCCTGTGGCTGTGGCGCTGCTGGCGGTGGTATCTGTACCTGTGCCTGGGGCTATGGCTGCGCCGCTGCTGGTGGTGGTGCCGGTACCTGTGCCTCTGCTGGTGGTGGTGCCGGTACCTGTGCCGCTGCTGGTGGTGGTGCCAATACCTGTGCTGCTGCTGGTACTGCTGCATGTACCTGTACCTGCACCTATGGCTGTGTTGCTGGTGGTGGTGCTGCCTGTGCCTGTCCCTGAGCCTGGGATAGCTTCCCCTGTAAGACCTCTATCTGTGCCTGCACAGTAGCAAGCTTCCCCTGTAAGAGCTACACCTGACCCCTGAGCTGATCTCTCTCTGCCGTCACAGCTGCCAAGTCTGGCTGTGCGGGTTGTGCTACCATCGCCGCTCTCTGACCAGCCCACCACACCATGTATGCTCCTGTACAACTAGCATCATCTACTCTGTCATCTGCTGGCCTCTCAGCAACCCAATCTTGATCTAAGGGCTGTGGTGCAGGCTGTGGGGCCTCTACATCATCCCTCCTGTACTGAGGAAGGGAGGTGGCTCATCCTGTTGCAGCCCCATCTGCCTGCGTACCCTCTCTAGGGGTATCCTCTCGTACTCTCCCGGCCTCCGTCCTGCTATCCAGAAAGTGTACTGGATCCAGCGTAACTGTACTCGGCCTCCTCGGTGCGGGTGATGACCTCTGTAAGGTCTCCATACGATATCTACCGCTGTCAGGCCCTCTAATAAATGCCTGTAGTAGGCAACATCTCTCCCCGCAAGCACTCCTCGTGGCTGCCCCACGACTCCCAACCACCTCTGAAAGCCGTATCTGTATATAACCTGTGGCCTTGGCTACTGGGGAAGCCCTACTGGTCTGATGCATATGATGTGCTCATATGCCCAATAGTGAAGTAAAAAAGTCGAACAAATACCAAATCGCCGCATCCGGCGATAACCCCAGGGCTCTCTGTATAGCTGCACCAGATACACTGGTGCCCACGCATAGCAAGTATGCTCCTCCACCATCTCAAGTAGCACCCCCATCAATGCCCATGGAAAACGGCCTCCCTCTCAGTCCGGGAGGGCGAAGCAGGTGATCCCAATCATCATCAGCACAGCCAGTAGTGTCTCGTGTCGGTGCGCATGGTACATGTCACCATACCCGATACTCGCGCTATGATAGGTAAGTAGCGCGGCTACATCTCTAAAAACCTGCAGGATGCTATCCATCGCCGTCTCTGAATCTACCTAGAACACTGCCTCTCCCTCGATCGGCAGTCGAAGGATGCGATACACATCCTCCAATGTGATGGTCATCTCTCCGGTCGGTAGATGGAACACATTGCTCGCCGGATCCCATCTCTCGATGAGGGCGACCTTCAGGCTATGATCTCTATCAATAGCTCTATATCGCTGGACTCCGCCGAGTCCCACCTCGCGCATGATCACCCAATGAGCCACAGATACGTGTGGCTGCATCCACACCAATAGTGGGGGCATCCTATCCCGCATCGTCAACTGCTGACGTGCCTGCAAAACCAACCCACATCCTTAGACCTACTCTTTATCACAACATCTACTTTACCCTCTAAACCCCCTTTTATCCCCCCAACCACACCCCAACTCTATACCACCCCCCTCTAGCAACTTACCTTCAACCACCCCACCCAAAACCCACCCCACACCAACACAAAACCCACCCAACCCAAAACCAAACCCACACCACCCAAAACCGACCCAGCCAAAAACCAAACCCACCCCACCCAAAACAAAACAAACCCACACAAACCCCCGATAAACCCCGGACCAGTACCGGTCCCAAACAACTGACCACGGCCATCTTCCCACCGATGCCGGTCAACCACCGACCGACCCCGGTCACCCACATAGAACCCAGCCCCTATAATTTTGTGACCGATGCCGGTCGCTTAGCGACCGACATCGGTCACTGTCATTTCCCGAAGCCGAACCCCCGCGCAGCCCCCCACCCACATTTTTGCATTTTTCTACTTATCTACCCACCCAAACACCCTAAAAACCTACCTACCCAGCCACCTTGCCCTATTTTACCCATCTATCCTCTTCGTTTTTCAAATTACGTCCATTTACTCATTATTTCCTAAAACATGTAAATTCCTACCCAAACCCCCAATTTAGCTTAATACCATTCAAATGCACACAATACAGAGTTCCGAACATACCCAAACGACGACACGTCATCGTGGTGGGATGGGTGGTGGTGGTCCAGCTGGTCCAGCCCCTCCTACTCCTCCTGCCTGTGTCATAGCTCCAATTCTGATCTGCTGGGTCCCCAGCCAATCAACTGCTGCCTCCTCCTCACTCGGGCCCGCAAACAACTCACTCCTCCAGTAAAATAGCTCCACCTCACTCAATAAAACCTCCAATCTCAACTCTCCACGTCAGACAAATCAATTTGGTTTTCAAATAACAAAAGTGACAATGACAAGCTATATTTTTCTTTTTATAGGTTTTTCGCCCATAACCGATATCGGTTTCATTTTTCCCTAATGAACCGGTATCAGTCCCTTAACCGATATCGGTCATGTAGAATCGACATCGGTTTTTCTGCCAACTTTCCCCCAATTTTTTTTTTTTTTTTTTTTGCCCCTATTTACCATTTGCCCATTTTTTCACATATCACCTATATCCACCTTTGCTGAACACCATTTGTTTGCCTATTCGGCCTGACCTAAGGCCTCAACCTACCTATTCGGCCCGACCCAAGGCCTCGCCCTACCCATTCCGCCCGACCTAAGGCCTCAACCTACCTATTCGGCCCGACCCAAGGCCTTAACCTACCTATTTGGCCCGACCCAAGGCCTCAACCTACCCATTTGGCCCGACCCAAGGCCTCGACCTACCTATTTGGCCGGACCCAAGGCCTCGCCCTACCCATTTGGCCCGACCCAAGGCCTCGCCCTACCCATTTGGCCCGACCCAAGGCCTCACCCTACCTATTTGGCCCGACCCAAGGCCTCAACCTACCTATTTGGCCCGACCCAAGGCCTCGCTCTACCCATTTGGCCCGATCCAAGGCCTCAACCTACCCATTTGGCCCGACCCAAGGCCTCACCCTACCCATCTGACCCGACCCAAAGCCGCCACCCAACAACTTGGCCCGACCCAAGGCTGTAACCTAACAACTTGGCCCGACCCATGGCCGTATCGCTTTAATACCATACCCACAATCAACGTTTTATTTTATCCATTCATCTTGTACCTTTTGTTCACTCGAGCTCACCTGTTCGTGTTTTAGCATGATTAGGGTCCTTGACTTGATTTGTCGACCAACTTTGCCTAGACCTAGACCGTGACGTTTATCTCAACCAAACCAACCATTTGGTACTTCCGAACACGCCTAAACGTTCCTGTACCTTACCTGTTATATACCCTGGAGCTACTTCCTATGCCTTGGATACCAGGATTATATCACCCTTGTTTGGATAAACTATCGACCTTTGCCTATACATTGCTGGTTTGCTCGCCAAATCATGTACCCTAGTCGTACCCTATTGCATTTCAACATGCGTCTGCTACCTTGGACCTCCCCCACCACCTTACCATCCTCTCTACAACATGTACCCTTTATCAACCCTATCCCTGATTTCCCGTTCACTCAATCCGTGATAGATTTGAGGGGGATTACCTATATCCTTAACAGGAGAAACCACTTCATATTATTGTCCGCGCAGCTTTACAACACAAGCTACACGACAATAAGGGGCTAATGTAGACACCAAATTCGTGTCTTACGACCCCTTGTGACCCGCATCCCATTTCGCAACCTAACCTCATTACCTAAACCTTACACAATTATTTATTAATTACCTTGTAATTGATAAATCCCCATCACCTCACCTGCCACCTCATTTTGCCACCTCATCATGACCTAGCCCTAATCCTAAACTAACCTAATTAAAACCTAAAACTTGGTCTACACCTACACCCATGACTAAGGACCCCTTTCTCGCACCTAAAACCGCACCTTCTAGTCACTTTACCAAGCCCGCAACTAATCTCTCGGGAGAAAAGCAGGGAAGGTGGGTTGTTTTACTAAAAATAGCCTACTTTTTCCTTACCGATGCCGGTTCCTACTCGACCGCCGTCGGTTACGTAACCGCCATCGGTTCCCTGTAAATGGCATCCCCAAACCAAAAACAAAGGATCAGAATTTCATTTTTGGGATCAGAGGTCGAAGGATTCTTTGAATCAACAGAGATCATTTGGGAGTGATCAAGAGAGTCCAGGATCTTCACTTGACCGAGCAGAGACAAGTGAAGAGACAAGGAGAGTAAGCAGCAAGGGAGAGAAAGCCCAGGACTGCAACTGAATACCAGAGCCCTGTGATACTCAGCTGATTTGATCTGTTGTGTGCCAGACCATCCTACCTCAGTTCTGCCTTTGCCATCAGAGCTCTTGGACCTGCATCTCCGTGAATAATCAGTAAGTTACATCTTGCATGTCCTCTTTAATAACATTTCTTCGACTTTTTGAATCATAAGTCCCCACAAATCCATTCTTGGATCCACTACCCAACGTATCATTGCATCTAACTGTCATTCATCTATCTCTCATCACCCTATTTCCTAATATCACCTATATACAGCCCTACAAATAACACAACTACCAAACAACACCACCACCCCACAAAACAACTAACCTTCAGATCCTAGACTCTACCAATATCGGTCATCAGTAACCGCCATCGGTTATCAGTAACTGGCATCGGTTATACTGACTATAACCAATAACCAGCCTTTCCCCTACCTAGTTCAAAAAAGCAATTTAATTGATATCTTATAGTCTTTTGTGTTAATTCATATTAGCAGGGGAACTGACCACCTTCGAAAGGAAGTTTTATATTTCCTGGGCCCAAGGCAGTTTCCTCATTTATTGTCTAATTAAAATCTTGTGGTCTTGTGTTCTTATTTGCAGGTAGTCCTTCCAAGACAAAAAGGAGTTCTTCGCAGTCAGCCTGATCTTTCTCTACAGTACGCGCACATCATCTCGACATTCTACAGGTATTCCTCCTAGCCCCAACCCTTATCTGTTTCTAAAAGGAATGAAACATTCCAAGTGAAACACCAGTTAAGGTTTTATTAAACCTCATATTGAAATATTGCACCAGTTCATTGCGATTATATTTTATATTTTCATGTTTCGCATAGAATGTTTCCGTTCTTAGAATAGAGTTGCTTCTATCCTTTCATTCTCTTGAGAAACAGATAAGGGTTAGGGCTAGGAGTAATACCTGTTGAATGTTGGGAAGGTGTGCGCGTATCGTAGAGAGATCAAATCGATTGCGAAGAACTCCTTTTTGTCTAGGAAGGACTACCTGCAAGTAAGAATACAAGACCACCATATTTTAGTTAGACAATAAATGAGGGAACTACCTTGGGCCCAAGAAATATTAGACTTCCTTTCGAAGGTGGTCAGTTCCCCTTTTAATACGAATTAACACAAATGATAGCAAAGAGGCTATTGCAAAATTACACTTTAATTACCTTGTTAAAAAGCAATAGAAGAAACGCTGGTTTTGTTTGAGTCACAGTGACCGATGTCGGTCACTGTATAACCGACTGCGGTTATACACCGATACCAGTTGTTGATAACCGATATCGATAGGGGTGATGATTTAGGGGCTTTCGATGAAGGTTGGTTGTGAGGTAGCTATGGTGTTTATAAGATTAGCAAATGATTAGGGGTAGGCAATAGGGTGATGGAGAAGACTCAGAGAGTGTGGGAGTTGTTCTTCTGGGCAATGTAAGGGTAGAGGAATGACAGTGAGATGTAGGGTGCTACCGGGTAGTAGATCTAGGAGTGAACTTATAATTACTATGAATCAGAAGATTCAAGAAATGTTACTTGAAAACGTACAAGACACTACTTACTAGTTCCTGATGAAGATACAGGTCCAAGGACTGTGATGACAAAGGCAGGGCTCAGGTGGGATGATCCGACAATCAAAAGTGAGCTATCTTCTCTCCCAATGCTTGGATGAGTGTCACTGGGCTCTGGTTACTCAGTTGCAGTCATGGGCTCGATGTCCTTCTCTGCAAACTCTTCTCTTTTCTTCACTTGTCTTTGCTCTGCCAAGTGAATTTCGGATCCTTCAAATGAATTCCAGATCCTTTGTTTTTGGTTGGGGGAGGTCATTTACAAGGAACCAATGGTGGTTACGTAACCGACGGCGGTCGAGTAGGAACCGATGTCGGTTAATTCAAAGTGGGCTATTTTTATTAAAATAGCCAACTTTCCCTCCTTTTCTCCCGAGGGATTAGTTGTGGGCTTGGTCAAGTCATTATTAGGTTGGTTTTGGTGCGGGTGAGGAGTAATTAGTCATGGGTGTGGATGTAGACCAAGTTATATGTCTTAATTAGGTTAGTTTAGGGTTAGGGCTAGGTCATGATGAGGTGGCGAAATGAGGTGGCAGGTTTGGAGATGTGGATTTATTAATTATAAGGTAATTAATAAATAATTGTGCAAGGTTTAGGTGGTGAGGTTAGGTTATGAAATGAGATGCGGGGCACAGGGTTTCGTAAGACACAAATTTGGTGTCTACATTAGCCCCTAATTGTCGTGTAGCTTGTCTTGTAAAGCTGCACTGACAATTAATAAGAAGTGATTGCCCCAGTTAAGGGTATAGCTAATCCCCCTCAAATCTATCACAGATTGAGGCAACGTGAAATCAGGGATAGGGTTGATAAAGGGTGAATGGTGTTGAGCTGATGGTAAGATGGTGGGGTAAGTGCAAGGAAGCGAACGCACGTTGAAATGCAGTAGTGCGACCAGGGTACACGATTTGAAGAGAAAACAAACAATACATAGGCAAAGTTCGATAGTTTATCCAAACAAGGTTGATATAATCCTGGTATCCAAGGCATAGGAAGTAGCTCCAGGGGATATAACGGGTAAGGTACAGGAACATTTAGGCATGTTCGGCAGTACCAAATGGTTGGTTTGGTTGAGATAAACGTCACGGTCTCGGTCTAGGAAAAGTTGGTCGACTGATCAAGTCAAGTATCCTAATCATGCTAAAACACGAACAAGTGAGCCTGATTGAACAAAAAGTTACATGATGGGTGGATAAAATTGTAATCTGCGGGTTTTGGGTGAGGTACTTAATTGGTGCGGCCTTGGGTCGGGCCAATTGATGAGTGAGGGCCTTGGGTCGGGTCTGATTGGTGGGGTGCGGCCTTGGGTCGGGCCTCACATTGGGATGGTTGCGGCACTTGGGTAATGGTTGCGGCCTTGGGTGAGGCCATTCTGGTTGGGCCTGACATGATTGCATCGAAATTGGGTCGTTGGTTGCGGCCTTGGGTCGGGGGTCGTTGCGGCCTTGGGTCGGGCTCATAAAATGGTTGGTTGCGGCCTTGGGGCGGGCCAAATGGTTGGTTGCGAAGGTGAGTGTTATCAATATAAATACGTGAAAATATTTATATTTTTAAGGGAAAACACAACACATGATAGGTTATGGTAGGGGATGGTCGAGCTAACCTTGGGAGACCCCATGTCTCCTAAGTGTTGCCTACATAGCCCATTGCACAAAGCAAGGAGGGGCCTCAAACTGATGTAGTTCTCCCTTAGGACCAGGGAGAGGTGAATTCAGGTAATTTGGTTGTGCTTAGGCAATTTGTTGGTTGGTAAAAAATATTAATATTGGTAGGGTAATGTTGTTGGTGTTGGTAAGGTATTGGCGATGTTGGTGTAGGTATAGGTGAAGCAAAAGTTAGCTTACCCAAGTAGTAGGGAACCGTGTCCTAATTAAGGTCAACACATAATTCTAGATTCGAGTAAAAAGAGGAAAAAGTGTCTCGTAGTTGAGAAGAGCTAAACAAACCACATATTAACGTAGGATGAGCTTGAATCCCTAGGTACCTTGCATATGCGAGAAGTCGATTGGTGAAAAGAGTTGTATAATCACAATATATTGGATATATGTCACATCCCTTGAGTTTTGTTTCTTTGACGAATGGTGAGGTGAGGTGGCTGGTAGAGCTAGGGCGTAGAGAATTTGTTATAAGGTGATTATATTGACAAAAGAGAACCAAACCTAAATAGACAAGTCCATGACTCAAAAGTGCTTTTGAATACTGCTTTTATTTTTTCTGGATATAGACTGATCGATGCGGGAAGTCTACATGGGATATGTATTTTGTTGTTCTTGAGGTCTTCACGAAGCTGATCAATGCGAGAAGCTTCTGATAAAGGCTGAATTTGTATAGCTATCCTTCAAGGGAGCAGTCTATTTATAGTAGCAGATGCGGCTTTTGTGTATAGTTGTCCTTCGGGGGAGCAGTCTATTTATAATAGCAGAAGTGGCTTTGCACATAGTTGTCCTTCGAGGGAGCAGTCTATGTATAACTTAGAGGTCTTAGATGTCCGTTTGGCATGAAGCATCTAGTTTTTTAGGAAGTTTGAATCGAGAATATCCCATAAGTGTATAATTGAGAACACGTTATTTTGATACTTTTAAGTTATGGACCAGACTAAAAAGGGGAAGGCATCTGTAAGAAGAGGTGATGACCAAACCATGTGAGCTTGATTATATTTGGAGATGCATGAAACAAAGTGTATGAGGTGGTAAACGAGCTCAAGGGACGAGCGCAAGGTAGATAAGAAGTGATATAACACTAAATTCAACCGTAGAATGGCCGAAGATGCAAGGCATTACGGGGTTTAGGCTCAGGTTTACCATTAAGTGAAGCTAAACGATAAGTGCCTGATCCGTAAGTGTGAGTGATAATGTAAGGCCCAATCCAATTTGGAGCAAATTTGCCACGTTTTCTCTTTTCTAGTTTGGTTACATGTTGATTCTCTTTGAGGACAAGATCACCAACCTTGAAGGTACGCTCATGAAGTCGCTTATCATAAGCACGCTTGATGCGCTTTTGATAGATTTGA
Source organism: Taxus chinensis (assembly GCA_019776745.2). NCBI lineage: Eukaryota > Viridiplantae > Streptophyta > Pinopsida > Cupressales > Taxaceae > Taxus > Taxus chinensis. The sequence continues at coordinate 599,356,347 of CM034154.1, read as the reverse complement.
AGGTGTTCAAGAGCTGTAAGACGATGCTCGTCAAGAAGCTCTAATTGGGTTAACCGCTCTTGGCGGAAATCATCATTGGTGAGAATATCCTGAAGAGATATTCTTAGGGAGGGTATTTGTATTTCGAGAGGCAAGACAGCCTCGGTACCATATACCAAAGAAAATTGGGTGGCATTAGTGGAGGTACGAATGCTAGTCCGATAAGCCCAAAGGGCAAAGGGGACGTGATCAGGCCAATTTTTTCCATAATCGTTAACGACTTTCATGAGAATTTTGGTCAGGGTTTGTTAGAAGATTCGGCCTGACCATTTGCTTGTGGATAGTAAGGTGATGAGAAGCTAAGTTTGATACCAAAGTTGTCACAAAGGTCTTGTAACAACTTATTTTTGAAAGATTTTCCATTATCTGTTATCAGGCGATGAGGAACACTAAAACGACAGATAATGTGATGGTTAATAAATTCTACAATTTTTTCTTTTTTGGTTGAAATGAGTGGAATGGCCTCCACCCATTTAGTGTAATATTTTGGGTGATGATGGTTCAGAAGGAGTGACTTCATCGTCTTCCTGGATACAATGGATATGTGGTGTCTTTGGTGTAGGTGGTTCAGAGAATCCAAGACCACGACGATTTTTGTGTTTGCGTGTAGTTACAGGAATGATCGTATGTCGGCCTTGTTCATAAAGACCAAAACCAAAGCCCTTCCAAGCACAGCGCGTCAAGAAGGTGAGGGCGAAGCGACGATTAGTTAGATATTGAAAATCAGATTGGAAGGGAACCACACCAAGGGGAGGTTCAGGGGTGACAGAGGATGTATCGACACCCCCATATGTTAGGTTGGTGCGGCAATTAGGTGGTCCGTAGGAGATTACTTCCCCCACACGAAGGTCGTAGGTAGGATGCGCATGTAACTATCCGTACTCCTGTGGGGTATGGAAAGTGCTAACGTTATATAGGCGATACTCCCCCAGCGTAAGGCATTGAAAAACATCTACTAAGGGATCTGAGGTGGGGATGTTGTCCGCGGGAAAGGAAGTGGTATTTGCGTCGGTAGTTTCATTAGTTGAAGGTGTAGGTGCGGTTGAGATGGATGGTTGAGGTGTGGTTGAAGTGGATGGTTGGGTTGGATGAATGGGTGTCTTGACTGGTACAAGCACATCATTAGGGCGATATAACATATTGCAGGTTTTGAAGGGGGGAGCGTCAGCTTTTACAGTGTAGGACTTCCCCTCATACTCGAATTTTATGCATCTATGTAAGGTTGAGGGAACGCATCCCATAGCCCAGATCCAAGGGCGGCCTAACAACATGTTGTATTAGAATTCTCCCTCAAGGACATAAAAGAGTTCGGGTAAGGTACGTGGCCCTACAAGAATGTTAAGGATCACTGTGCCTAAGGTAGAAGTAAGAGCATCGTTGAATGAACACAACATGGTGGGGTTGGCACACATGCAGCTAGAAGGGATATTCATTTGTTGGAAGGCTTTGGAAGAGATGATATTTAGGCTAGCACCCCCGTCAATCATAACACGACATACTTGGATGTCCCGGACGTAAGATGAGATGAAAAGAGCGGGGTCAGGATCTTCTGCACCAAAGTCAACAATTTCGTCTTCGGAGAAACTGACAGCAACGACTTACTGTACAGAGACAGAAGTGGTTGGGGAGATAGGTTGTTTGGTGAGAGAAGCAACATGATTGGGTGTTAAAATGGAGGCAACGGGCAAGGTTTCATTAGGTAGGACCTCTATCCCTTGAAGGATTTCAATGAGAGCTTGTCGATGAGATTCAGAGGTTTGAATGAGATCATACAGTGTCATTTTTACAGGTGATTGGTGAAGTTGTTTGATCATGGTACGGTGGGCCACTCCATTAGAGACGGGGTAGGCAGGTCCACGAATAACCACTTTAGGTGGTGGTGTGATCGGGATGGCGGACGGAGAAAGAGAGGCCGCAGGTGTGCTTTCTTTAGCTTTCCCATTGGTTTTATGCCCTTGAGTAGCAATGCTAATCATGTTGATCTCGTGAACACGAGAGGAGGAAGATGGTAGGGACCAGTCATTGTCTTCGACAGGTGGGGTTACAATAATGATATTTCTTGGTGAGGTGAGGACAGGCGGTATAGGAGAGGGGATTGAAGCTAAAGGTTTCTCCCTTCGTAAGTTGTCTTTCTTAACCTTTCTATCCTAGAGAGGTGACTGACGAAGGATGGCTTTCAAAGCTTTGCATCCCTCTACATCATGTCCTGGTGTGCGGTGGTAAGTGTAGATTTTAGACTCATCATAACCTATAGGTCGAGGTTTAGATGGATCATAGGGTCTAAGTGGGGGTAGGGAAATGGTCATATTCTCCACCAACATATCAAGGATCTTGGCGTAAGATCCTTTGAGCGGGTCAAAGTCAGAGGAAGATGAGGCTATTGATTGGGTGGGATTTGGTAATGTTTGGGTATGGTTGGTTTGTACGGGTGGTGGCTTAGACAAGGGGTTTTGATAATTGGATTTAACTAAATGTGGCTTCTTCGGCGCAGAAGTTATGTTTAGCTGATCAGATGACGTGGTAGCAGAAAACAACCATGGAGAAAGAGGAGTGACAGCAAAAAAATCCTTTGATGATGGAGTTTGTTTAGGGTTGATAGGTGGACAGGATACTTGGGGTGACGGTGTTGATACACCCATGGATCTTTATATGGGTGTAGAAGGCGCAGGTCGTTTTAAAGAAAACGCAGGAGGTATGATGTATTGAGGAAAGGTGGAGGGGTGAGGTCCCAATATAGAAGTTAGGTGTGATGGCGAGGGTTTTAGTTGTGACAAAGGCATATATTGGACTTGAGGAGATTGGGTTTGTCTCCTAGGTGGATGGATGGCTTTATTTTTGGATAAATCTAAGTGTTTAGGCGGGTGTGTTAAGCTGGGTATTGGTGAAGTCCCAAGCGTAGGGGGAGGTTTGGTTAGGTTAATAGAGGTGGATGAGGTATCTGGTAGAGATGAGGGGGGTGAGGATGAGGACATAGGCGTTTTGAGCTTTTGTAAACACTTCAGGTATATGGTAGAGGTGTCTGGATCGGTCATCTGCATTTGAGTAGAGCATGGTGTACTCAAACGCTCCCATAGGACTCGTCTATCTTCTGATGGATGACAATCTTCACATGTGAATAGGAACTTTTGTATGGAAGAGAGGTGGGTTGTGATTCCAGTCCACTGTGGGTGTGATACAGGGGGTAAATGAGGCACTATATTAATGGGTGTTAAGAGGTCAACCGGTCGCTGAAAAGATTTAGGCGATGAAGAACTAATAGGTAGGAGGGCATGTTTGAGAGGATCCATCATGATTAAATAATTTGGTGATGTTGGTTCAAGAGGTATCTATTCTAAAGATGACAGAAAAAGTGACGAGCCTTCCTCTTGTACATCAAGAGTGGTAGAAGGAGATTTTTGGGAAATAGATAAGTTAGATAACATCCGCTCACAGTCTTGCAGGGATGTGGTGTAAGAAGGCTCGTCTATGAGAAGAGAACTCTGGGTGGTTGATTCCTTTATGGGTAAAGGAATGGTAAGGTTATCATTTTGTCTTGATGGGGGTGGAGGGGGTTCGGATCCCTGCGTTAGTGAAGAGGCTCGATTCAGAATTTCCTCGATAGGAGCTTTTGGTTGGGAGTTCGAAGACCACATGGATTTCATGAACACTCTCCTCAGCTAAGATATCTTGGTTTATGTTACTGTTAGATGAGTGGTTTGGGAATGGTTTGTTGAATATTTTCAAATTTTGGTTAGCAGGGGCATTAGGATTATCGAGGGTTATATCCCTTGCATCAACCATTTCCTGCACTATGTTTTTCAACATCTTGTAGTTTTCGTGACTGTGTCCCTTCACGCGGTGGAAGTTACATAAGTCATTTTATTTGTACCAAGAAGGTATAACGCGGGTGGAATCAAACCCGGAGTGAGGTTTAACAGGAGGTAAGGTGATAGCTCCTGCTTTGAGCAATTTTTTCCAAAATGACACCATAAGTTTCTCCCAAGGGAGTGTAATTGATGGGCTCGGCTTTATACTTATAGGTGGTTTTTGGCGGGGTATTAGATGGTGCTTGGGATTTGACCATCACCACGTGTACGGCTCCTTTTGATTTCGAAGCAGTCGATGCGTGAGAATTGGTGGTGTTGGGTTTGTTGGTGGAGTCTTGGGTTCGGAAATTAGGGTTTTTGTTGCGCAACCGCAATTTCTCTTCCTCTAAGGCTCGAATCTCTAGTTTTCGAGCCATAGTAAAGGCCTCATCAAAGGTGCAGAAAGTGTGAATTTTGAGGGTAGGAGAAATGTGCTTAGCGCAGGCCCTCGTAAAGAGTTCGATAAGTTAGGCCTGAGGCAAGGCATAAGTAAGTTGGTTGATAGGGCCCCACCATCGTCCAACGAAATCTGCGATAGATTCGTCTTCAAATTGTCGGATGGCATAGAGGTCGGTGATAGATACTTTCTTGGCAATGTTAATGGAGAAATGATCCAAGAAAGATTGGGCTAATTGGTTAAAAGAGAAGATTGAGTGCTGGGTTAAAGCACTGTACCACTCCAAGGCGGGTCCTGATAAGGACATGGGAAAGGTGCGGAGTAGTAAGACATCGTCATGAGCAATCAGATAGCAGGCATGTCTAAATGATCGCAAGTGTTGTTAAGGATCCTCGTTACTATTAAAACGAGTAAATTTTGGTAATTCCCATTGAGGAGGATATGAATGAAGGGGGATAGAAGGATGAATAGGCTCCCGACAAACTTGCTCGTATGTCAGGGTGCTACGGCTTCCTGAAACAGAAGCCTCCAGATTTTGCATCTTTTCCATCATTTGTTTGATTAAATCAGTGGTTGGATGAGATGATGGTGCGGTTATCGTAAATGGAGGAGGATTGGGCCAAGGGCCACCACTAGACAATGGTGGGGTTAAATGTTGATAAGGTATTGAGGACAAATATGTTGAGGTGATCGAATAAGGATGTCCTATATAAGATGTTGAAGCCACCGGATAAGTGTGCGGAAATGAAAAGGTGGGCGGAGCTTCAGAAGGAAAGCTCGTGTGGATAGGTGGCAGAGAGCAAGTTATGAAAGGAGCAGTCTACGAGAGAGACGAGGTAGGAGCAGTCGGTGGTAATGATATGTGGGGCCCCAGGTTAACCAAAGGAAAGCCAATCTGTGCCGTATGAATCCCTGAAGCTACTGAGTTCGGAGACGGGGCTAAGGATGAAAAAGGCAAGGCAGAGTTATCAGGTGGGGAAGGAGCTAAGTGAGCAGCTATACTAATAGGCATACCAACAAGGAGTTGACTGTCGGGTGTATGGTCAGGGGTATGAGACAAATAGTACTGTACAGCGCTAGGATTAGCATCCAAAAATTTCATAAATTCCTTATCTCCTACAGGGATTTTGGGAACTTCACTGGTGTCTGTAGGATTCCCCATAGGATGTGAAGGGGGTGATTCAGGAAAAGGCACAGAACAAGCATGTCAAACCATGGCTGCAGCTTGTTTCTGAGTGATAACAACCATGGAAAAGAGTAGACAGCAGGGATTCAATCTATCAGGGACATAAACAACCACAAAATGTTGGAATTGGTAGGTTGTTGGTTTGTCAGGAACTGTGAAAGACAGTAATCGATATCGGTCAGGTAACCGATGTCGGTCAGACTTTAGCCAGCGTCGGTAAGTTAACCGATGTCGGTAGAATAGGACCGGTGTAAGAAGTTGTAAGAAGTTGCTGATTTGGGGTTAACGATGCTTAGTATACCTACCAAACTGTTCTGAAGTGATTACTGAAACAATGTATGACAGAGAAACAGAACTAAAAACAAGCAAGATGCACAGGCAAATCAAGAGACTAACCCTAGGATTAGTTTTAATTATTGTGGGCTTATGCCTTAGATGCAAGATGATGTCAATCCTAAACAAAAGACCTAAGGGAGATGTCAAGTTTGTTTTGGCTTATAAGGTTACCTCAATCAGGCGGAGGAATACCGCGGAAAAAAAGGGGGGATGTTTGAGCTGTTGTGTTGATTATGATGTGATTCGGTATGTGTTGTGTAGTGAAAGTAAGATTAATTTCTTGTCAATACCATGGATATCACCCCCACGTGTACGACCTGTTACTTAACCTATGTTCACTAGAATTGAAAACAGCAAGCAAGAATGTGATGCACGTGTTTTAAACCCAAATCGAAAATGATATTCGATGAAGCAAAGGAGATGAATTTCACTAATGCAAAGATGTGAAAGCAAGACAAATTCTTTTATCAAAATGACAAAATATTTTGTGAATATTTAGAAGAAACAAACAGCAAGTATGCTCCCTATATGAAAGCAAGCAAGAAAGAAAGAAACCCGAAATGGGTCCCACCGGGCGTGCTAAAATGTTTCACACAGAATGTTTCCGTTCCTAGAATAGATTTTCTTCTATCCTTTCATTCTCTTGAGAAACAGATAAGGGTTAGGGCTAGGAGGAATACCTGTTGAATGTTGGGAAGGTGTGTGCGTACCGTAGAGAGAGATTAGAATCGATTGCGAAGAACTCCTTTTTTTCTAGGAAGGACTACCTGCAAGTAAGAATACAAGACCACCATATTTTAGTTAGACAATAAATGAGGGAACTACCTTGGGCCCAGGAAATATTAGACTTCCTTTCGAAGGTGGTCAGTTCCTCTTTTAATACGAATTAACACAAATGATATAAAGAAGCTATTGCAAAATCACGATTTAGGTACCTCATTACAAAGCAATAGAGACTAAACTACCAATAATAAAATGTCACGTTGTTTGTTTGGTCACTGGTTTGATACGTTCAGCTTGAGTTACAGGGATAAACCAGACTGGATCTGAGGTTGTTAGGAGACAAATAAGCAAGAGGAAGGTTTTGGGTATAAGTCACAGTGACCGATGTCGGTCACTGTATAAGCGACTGCGGTTATACAACCGATACCGGTTGTTGATAACCGATATCGGTAGGGGTCAGTGATTTAGGGGCTTCTCGATGAAGGTTGGCTGTGCAGGCGGCTTGTGGTGTTTATAAGATTGGAAAATGATTAGGGGTAGGCAATAGTGAGATGACAGGAGAAGACTCATAGAGTGATGGGAGTTGTTCTTGGGGCAATGTACCAGGGTAGTATGGAATGAAAGTGAAGATGTAGGGTGCTACCAGGTAGTAGATCTAGGAGTGAACTTATAATTACTATGAATTAGAAGGCTCAAGAAATGTTACTTAGAAACATGTACAAGACACTACTTACTCAGTTCCTGATGAAGATACAGGTCCAAGGACTATGTGGTATGACAGGCAGGGTCAGGTGGGATGATCCGACAATCAAAAGTGAGCTGATGAAGCTATCCTCAGTCTTTTCCAATGCTTGGATGAGTGGTCACTGGGCTCTGGTTACTCAGTTGCAGTCATGGGCTCGATGCTCCTTCTCTGCAAACTCTTCTCTTTTCTTCACTTGTCTTTGCTCTGCCAAGTGAATTCTGGATCCTTCAAATGAATTCCAGATCCTTTGTTTTTGGTTGGGGGGAGGTCATTTACAGGGAACCGATGGCGGTTACGTAACCGACGGTGGTCGAGTAGGAACCGATGTCGGTTAAGTCAAAGTGGGCTATTTTTAGTAAAATAGCCAACTTTCCCTCCTTTTCTCTCGAGGGATTAGTTGTGGGCTTGGTCAAGTCATTATTAGGTTGGTTTTGGTGTGGGTGAGGAGTAATTAGTCATGGGTGTGGATGTAGACCAAGTTATAGGTCTTAATTAGGTTAGTTTAGGGTTAGGGCTAGGTCATGATGAGGTGGCGAAATGAGGTGGCAGGTTTGGAGATGTGGATTTATTAATTATAAGGTAATTAATCAATAATTGTGCAATGTTTAGGTGGTGAGGTTAGGTTGTGAAATGAGATGTGGGGCACAGGGTGTCGTAAGACACAAATTTTGTGTCTACATTTCAAACTCTGGTAATAAAAACATAGGGCCTGTCTTGTCACCATAATGCAATTTGAAAGCATTCTTCATCTCTATCCAAGATTCAATAGAATTATCTTGTAATGATTTATACCATTCCCTATAATCTTCCTCCAATGTATGTATAAAAAAAATAGACATATAAATCCTCATGTTTAATCTCATAATCTTCGATGATATTTTGAAAACCTCTGAGATGTCGATCTCCACTTATAGCATTTTTCCTTTGAAACTTAGATAATCTATTTCTGATTTCATGTGGGAATTCATTTGCATAACCCACCATCTCATGGAAATTGATTGGTATATAAGTATTTACCACAAAAAGAGCCCTGGGTGGAGGGGGTAACAATATTTTTAAGTGGAGGAGTTTAAATAGTCAGACTGAAATGGTGAGGAATTGGAGGTCTTTTGAGGAAAAGGGGTATAATCTTCAAAGTATTGATCTCTTAATGACTCTGTTTCACAAAATAACTTGTTCTCACAAATCAAAAAAGAAGGAAAATAAAGAATACCTATATCAATTGCAAATGTTGGGCATTTTTTGAAATAATGTATGTCGATTTGCTTGAATAATAATTGACTCAAAGATATCACAAGTGCTAACGTACTCTTCTACTAAAGGATGATCGCATTCAAGAGTCAGAATAGATTTTTCCTCCGATATTTTCTCATCTATTGGATTCCATACTTGGTTATTTCTTAAAATTGTACTTCCCAATTCTAGGAACAACCTTTTGGTAGGATCATACTCGAAGAAGGATCTTCTTCCTTACATCTTTGTAAAATTGACAAGTTAATCAACAAGAATTTGAATATTTTGCACTAATATGTGCCATATTTTTCTTGTAAAAGACGGAGCCACCACTAAGGTCCTACACCTTAGATATATTGATCAACTGAAATAACTTGTTAAATTATTACTTTACATACAAATGATTTTATTTTACAAATATTAGAGTCCTTTACTATGATTATCCTAGAGAAGTCAAATTTAATTGATAACTTGCTTTATACTTGGCAAATATTGAGCCAATTAATTCAAATCAAGCTCTATTTTAGCAAAGCTAAACAAAAAAAGTGATTTCTAAATATAAATTTATACTAAACCACACTGCATATGTTACCAAAGACCTAGATATTCCTTATTTAAAGGAAATACTCCTCTGAAACTATGCCAGAAGTGTGTTGGTACCCAATCTTACACCTCCTTTAGAGCCAGATAGTATCGGCAATTAAAATGGAGTAATTTAAGAATGACATACTTTGATATTTATGTATTTTTGTAGCTAGGGAAGATGTCTAACAAACTCATTTAAACCAAGGTTTAGAGGGATTTGGTGACACGTACAGAAGGAATGACCAACCTTGCTACTTTTTGTCCTACCTCTAACTAGGGTGAGAGAACCTGAGGGGGTAACATAAAAAACGTGGGAGGGATAAAATTTCTTACTTATAAATTTATTTAGATCAATGGATCAATTTGGGATAAATATGGCCATAGACACAACACTTTACTTTCATAAGTTATCACACAAAGTGATGAATATGCTTATTTCACTAGACATGGGTTACTACAAGCAGATAAGTTGCATTATTATTACGTTTTAAAATAAAGGAAATTAAAATCAAAGGTTATTTTCACTTAATATTTTGTAAATAAAAGGATAAAATTACTGACAAAGGATTTTTATTACACAATGAGGACTAGGTATATGGTTTATATTTATAAGGATGGTGGATTTGTAAGATAATGGATATTTTAATAACAATGGTCACACTATTCACTCAGACACTTATAGCAATCCATAGAGAATAAAGACCAATTAATTAATTAATCACAATTTATATTTAAAGGAATATTTGCATTCATTGATACTCAATTAGCAAAAATGTTCCACACAATCCTTACAATACATAGCACAAAGGCTTATGAAAAATATTTTAATGAAGCATTTCTTACTTCTAATCTCATACACTTTAGGTTCACTCAAAACATTAAAAAATCCATCAATAAAATGATTTCGGTAAGGAATTTATAATGGTATTCAATATTGTAAAGTAAATTCTCACACCATAATATTTAACAAATGACCAAAATTTAATCACTAAGGAAAAATCTAGTGTAATTCAAAGAAGTAAAGAAATACAGAATTACAATAGAATGTGTAATTGATCAACCAAATACTCGATATACAAAATCCAAAACATGTAAGCCAAGCACATAACAAGAAAATATTTGAATCTATCAAACTCTTGACAAGAGAACATGAAAAAAAATGATCTCAATGTCTATTAATGACTATACATTGTAATTATCTTAACATTTGAATTTGATAGGATAAAAACTTAATATGTATTTATTCTAGAAAATTAAACAAATATCACAACAAAATATCTCAATTTTTCCTTTTGCAAAAATATCAAGAGAAAACCTCCCCTTAGTATGAGGAAATAACCCTCATACTTATACAATTATTTGATGTTATTTTTCCCCCAAAAACATCCCAAAAGATCCTTTGAACTCAACTCCTTCCAATTAAAAGTATTCTCAAAGGAAGTACGCTTTCAATAGAAAAGATTCCTTCTTTGTTCCTATTTGGGCTAGGTGAAGAGGGAACCACATGGTAACACATGGGAGAAATAAAAGGATATTCTTCTACTTCTGAAAAACTTCTTGTCTTTTAGCAAACTATATTTTGTTCGAAGAAACCTTCGATCCAAAATGTATTGTGGAGGGTAAGTTTTTTTTAATCTCTATCTTATTTCTTCTTTATTTTTCTGGGTCCATTCTAGTGGGCTTATTCACTGAGTTATCCCCTACCCTCTTGTAATAATCAAACCTTTTAATCATTTTTGTGATAATTTTCCTCATCGGACCCCGTGTGATTAGTGGAAAATTATTTCATGCTTCATACCTATGTCATTAAGTTCTTCAAAGATAAATATTTCTTTCTTTATCCTCCTTAACAATTTATCAATTGTTGATTCAATTTGTGCCCATTTTTGCATGGTAGATATATTAAAAACCCTTGTCTCCCAAGGTTTCCCTTAAGCAGGATCCCTGAAAAGTATAATTAAGTTATCTTTAATCTCCATTCTTATATTTTCTCCAATTTCTATCTCAATACATTTTTCTATCAAGGAATGGAGGCCACCAATATACTCCATTATTTTGTCTCTTAACTCATCAAGGATTTCAACAGATTTCATCAGAATATCCACTCTTACTTTTGTAGCTTTTTATTATTCCTGTTTATTTTCTATAGAATCAAGAGATACAATCCTTTCCTTAAAAACCAAGTCATCACTTAAATATTTGATAACGTCCATTTTTGGCATTATATCAGTCCCTATTAATTTATCAACTTCACATTTATCTATTAATACCTTGTTTGTTTCTAATTTTTCAAAAATATGGGAATAACGTCTCACATATTCCCTAATTATTTTATCACCTCTAGTGACCAGGTCATTTTCCCATTGGATGGTGGCCTCTCCTCTTTCTCCCAAGTCACTCGCTCACCTGATATCTTCGTTGGTAATATCAATAATTTCAACATACCCTTCCTTATGAGTTCTGGCCAATTTTCTAACCAAGTTGGATAATGCTTCATTCTTGGCCTTTAAATAATTTTTGGTTTCTTTGAACTCGTCAATATTTTGGAACACTCCTTCAATTTCCATAGAAAAATGATGTTTCATTTATTTAGTAGAAGGATTACCTAATGAAATCTTGAAGAAATGAAAATTATATAGGGATGTTTCTCCTTGGGGCACATCGGCTTTGGGAGTTGTAACATCTATGAATTATTATCATTTCTTATTAAGAGCCATCCTAGAAATAAATTTCACATATTTGGGTGGTCTTTTTGGATTGAGGAGATCCATGATTTGTATATCATCATCATTCAACTATATCTCTATCTTTTTATTCTTTAGGAGAGCACTATCTATCCATTCCCTTATGGGAGACTCATGTTCATCAATTGATTGTGAAACTAGAGTTACATGGATGACTGCAAGGGCTTTGGAAGATGAAGAAGGCATAGACATAACTTCTATAGCTGTATACATTAGTTCTTATTGGGTACCTAGTTCTATGAGACCACCCTGATTCTTGATTCCATTCATAGACTTAGATTGGTATCCTATGTCTTCAACTATCAGGGGTTGTTGGTTACTAACTTCCCTTTCATCCTGTAATGAGTCCTTGACCATTTTCTTATTAGGAGTAGAGATTTGTCTCAAATTTTTTTAGGGAAATGACTTGAATTGTGTGACTATGGTATTCAATAACTTTTGTAATCACTTCAGTGTTTTGAGGTATTGCTACAACTATAACACCTGAAGTTTCTCCCTATGTTATTTGTATTGGAATCTTCTTGGTGTGAGGTTGTATTTCATGTTCAATAGTTTTCTCTTCTTTTGTTTCCACACTACTTGGAATTTTCTTTTTTGTGATCTTAGTATGTTGTTGTGGAAGAGTTATGACATTAGGGCTAGGAGAATTCATAATGGTTCTGTTACTTGGTGAGTGAAGAAAATGGAGTTGTCTAAACGAAAAGGGTTTTTATCATAGGTACAAGCTTCTCAGTCAGCATAGTTGCAAGATACTACGTGATAGTAGATGAAAAGACATGGATATCAAGATCTACTACTTTTTTAGGGGTATCTACCTCCTCTAAATAGACCCATTTGGATACCTTAGTTTTCTTCCTCTTCCAAATATGGAATTGTTCTTCCTCATCTTATCATTGCAGACCAATATTTTGTGTTTGAAATTCATGAGGTGTTTCAGAAAAAAATTCTTCCTTAGACTTCTTAGGAGTAGATTCCATCATTTTATCCTTTCCTTTGGATCCTAAAACAGATGCTAGAACAACTTGTAAGGGGGGTAACATGAACAATAGGGCCCTTGACCATACTTTCCTGAAGAAGTTTTCTAATTTGAGTAAGGGAAGTTCCACTTCTACTAACCTAGGAACTTACATCATCCATTATTGGCATATATTCCAACCTATTAGAAGGAATCTGCAGCTTCTACCTCCATTAAAAATCCCTAGTGGCATAAAATTTTTGATATGGGGGAAGAACATAATCAATAAGCTTGCTAGCTCTATATTTCCTTACTACTCAGGTATGTTGGTAACTTACATCCACTCCTATAAATAACCACCTTCAGGAAATTCGAATGATATTTACAATATTTTCTTGATTATATTTCTTCTCATCAACGTCATAATTAACTAGGGGCAAACGCTGGGAAGCAATATTATCCTAGATGTAGTCTTCACTAATCACATTACCATAATCTTCCAATCCTTCATGATCTTGGATAACCCCAAAATCAATCATCTGAGTCAATGTCATTCTTGAATGTTCTCTTTGTCTAACTTCCCTTTCATCTTCACAATTCATCAAAAAAACATCTTAATGAGTTTTATGATCTATCATAGTGGGTGCAACACTGTGTAGAATATGTTTTATATCATAATGTTTCCTTTCCTCAAATCTATCTTGTATTCATCTGTTTATTTCTCCTTCCAATGTTTTTTCCTTCTAGATGTTTGGGCAGGTGTAATTCCCAATAATCATGGGGAAATTGATAGGGGATGCTAGATTATTTTAGGAAATGAATTGGTGTATTGATGACAATTACATGACCAATTCCATCAGTGCCCATTTATCACTTACACTCCTAGGGAACAAGTAGGGTTTCCCATCAAAACCACTAACCCTGATATATGAATAGGTCTTCAATTGGATGAAATAACACCCATATTGAGTAATAAATCTTTTTGAATTAGGGGAAAATATCTCGGTCTCCCACTGAAGGTGTTATACAAATATTATGGGTGCAAAGAAGTAATTAGAAATATTTATTTAATGTATCTCATAATTTTCCAGCTTCAGTTGATAGAAAACATCATACACCTTAGAGATACTAAGATCACCGTCCACCAGTAATTCTAGAAAATATCTATGAAAAGAAATGTTATAAACCGAGTAAGAAGTCATGAAAAATTCTACCATGATGGCCTTTTCTCCTCTCGCAATATGATCAAATCCCATCATTTGTTCATGAATACAATTACTTATTATCCCATCCCAAGGGAGAGGATTTTTTTTGTATGTATTACCTCAATTAACTGAAACATCCATTCCTATAAAAAGGTAGTTGTTTCTATACCCATTACTCAGTTCGGAAATATAATCACATCTCCAACTTCCTCAATAAATTCAGTTCTATTTAACTTCTGTTTCATTCTAGGGTGGAAGTTCACAGCTTAGTCAGTCAATGGATGTTCATAAATTTCATCTAATTTTTTGAATGTGAGTTCCAATATTCCTGAATTGAATCCTTTGTAATATCCCCTTCTTCCCTTGTGGGAATAAAACCCAACATTATGCCAAATTCCTACTCCTAGAAAGATAAAACCAGATCTCCCTTCCTATCTCAAACTTCTCTAGTTACAAGATTATAGTGTTGAGAACACACCCATACAAGCTTTGGGCATGGTGTAGTGGGAGGGAAAGCATCAGCCAAGTCAATACAATTGTTGGATATTTGGGTCATAGTGTCACTTCTTTCAAGGGAGTATAACCTCTGCCTAAAATCTTCTAGGTTGACAGATGCAATGTCAGAATTTACAATTTTGTCTAGAGGGGAACTAAGATTGGATTTTTTTTTCATGGGTAATAGATGAAGCTTCATGATTTCAACATAGTTTTATCCAATCTATTTTCATAATAACTCAGAAATTTTAAAACAATTATCAAAAGATGAAAGGAAATAAGGGAACTGATGAACTCACCTTTTTAACAAGATTTTTGTCGTTGTTCGGAGCCTGACTAAAAAGTACCACAATTAAACTCTAATCTTTGGTGCTAATTCTTACTTCACCTCTACTTCAATACCACTTGAAAATCCTTTCAAAACACCAAACCTCTAGAGTAATAGTAAAATACTTTATAAAAAGTACCACATTAATAGCTCATGGATTCATGCATTGATGCCAAAGATTACATTCGTGGGGAATTTTCATATTTTTCAGATTTTTTCTTCTTTTCAATCGTTGTAATATTTTTATGTCAAATCATCCATGTATATCCCTTACACGAGTCCTTTGGATTAATGGGCCCTACTACTGTACGGCTAGTGCATTAATGAGTCCCCCTTTAACTTTTAACGAGTTTTGGAAAGATTTTTAAAAATGACCCATATGTCATCTTTGTAACATGTGAAATGCATTTCTTTCTCTATTTTCATGTATGCCATGTAATTAATCCATGTATCTAAGTCATTGGGCATAGGGTTTATTATTACCAATTGCACATCTTAAAGAAACATAAGAATTTGTTCCCTTTTTTTTGGCTTGTCGACCTTTTGTTTTCACACATTGCCTCATAAAGACTTCAGGCCTAGGGATCAACTTGTACTCTTATCCTTGTTATGTTCTCATTTATCCATGGTAATCCAATCCTTAACAAACTCTTTATTATGGAATATGGGATCAAAATACATCCTTTGGCCATGAGAATCTTATCATATATATTAATGACACCAACCTTCAAAGTAATTTTGGGGTAAACAATTCATGTGCCTTATATTTTTGTTGGCGATGAGAATAATCCAGACCTCTCTTAAGATAGATTAGACAATAATAAATGTTCCCCAAAGAATTCTTATTCAAAATCCAAATAAATCCCAGATGAGAAAAAGGATCAAATTAGATAGGGATTAGGATCAATGAAAAAAACTAAACAAAAATGTATGGATTTAGAACCAAATACAGGTACTAACATACTATATGCTGCCCCTTAGAACAATTCAGGAAACTCTAGTTTCTAGGGAACTAGCTCTATCCGCACCCCATGAACCCGCAAAACACTAAACTGAAAACATACTAAGTTTTTCTCAAAATTTTATAAGTACCAAGATATTTTTCTTCTCCATACACATTTTTTACAAGAACTTTGAGCACATGTAAACAAAATTTATCCCTCAAAATCAATTGAGTAGATTTTACCAACCTTTTCAAATTTTCTCTAGTGAACTCCAATGAACCCTTATCACATTGTTTAAGCTTGCAGTGACCTTAATCACCCTAGAACCACCTTGAATCATCCTAAATGCATAATAAAATAGCCAAAGACCATTGTACATCACTAAAACACCTTTTAATCTGTGTCAATAGGTTTGACAATGGTTGACCACCTTGGTAAGATTTTATCATACACTTTACCTATTGAACCATGTATACCACTTAGAACCTCATACACCTTGGAGACTAGTTAGAGACTACTTAATATATGTTTCACATATGATTTATCCTGATTGATCCTCTTTGACATTTCCACCTTTTTCCTGACCATGCACACTATCACTGAGAACTAAACTTTATGTATGTTGACTTGATATGCTCCCTTCACCATTCAACCTCCACTGCTCACTCGTTTTCCATCAATGCCACTTGACATCAATGTAAACATCCATGAAAATGACAAAGATTCAAAATTATCCCCCTTTGTCATTGATGGAAATATAGTCAGAAACACATAACTTGATGGTAAAAAAAAATCAAACAAGTTTCTAACTACAATCTCTCCCCCTTTAACATCTATGACAAATGGCTACCCATTCAAGAAAATGAGAAATATGCAAACAAGCTTGATTTACATGGTCTTTCCTCAAGAATCCTCCCCTTGGATGATGTTGTAATTTTGAATAATAAAATTCACCCAGCTCAATGACATTCTTCACTCCTGTTAGCTTAAATTTACAACTAGCTCTTCCTATCCACATCCTCCCCTTACAACTATGTTCCATATTTTCTTAACCTAATCATTAGAAAATATTGGTCCATTTGATCTTATATGCATTGCAACAATTCTTCCCCTGAGCTAATACATGCTTTGATGATCTTCAATCTTTTTTAGGAAATCTGAGGCAATTTCACTTAGAAAAGAAAAGAAAAGATAAAACAAGATGACAAACCAAGACCATTAACATGAGCTAGCAGAATAGCTCCCACTCATTGAATCCTCACACTGAATGCTTCATTTCCAATTTTATTCCAAAAACTTCTCCATTGCTTAGTGACTTGTTTACACTTGCATTTTGCACTAACTTGCACAGTCCTATAAAATATTATCTTTCATTTCAGAATAACAATATGCTCTGTTATTTTCTTAAAATTGATTTCTTTCTTTGAGCTGATACACTTGATCTTGGATATTAACACATGTGCACACTTTGTAAAATACATATTTTACTAAATATTCTTGGACACACACAATTTACCTTTGAAGACAATGTAACAAGCTCACCATCAAACTTGTAATAATGACTTAATTGCCTTAGAACCTTCAACTTGTCATCAAAAAGTAGTTCCATAATAATAGTTACTTAATCCATCAAGCTTTGATTTGAGACCCAAGGAACTTCTGATATACATATCAAGGTATGAATAACTAGATTGAGAAGACTATGTGGATAACAGGGTATGGATTTAAAATATGACATAAACACTCATAATCACTCATACACATTGAAACCTAGAACTTTTTGGATTCATATTTTCACGAGATAATTAGCTTGTGAATTGAATCAAGATACTAAATTTAATAGGATGTAGACACCATCTCATATATATAAAAAATATCTTATACTTTTCATACCTTGATAACTTGATAAGAGGCGGACAATCAACAACACCCTTCATTTAACAACATCTTTGACCTTCTTCTTCATTATGAGAAACTCTTTGAGTGATAGATAGATAAAGAATAAACTATACTTCCTTTAGCTCATGTATACCTTATAGAATCCTAGAGAAGGCATTTTTTCCTATCTTCTTGCTTCAGAATTAAAAAATTCATCAAATCAGCATGATGACTCAGTTTTTTTTTTCCTTTTCCTTGTTCTCTTATCATTTTCCTTAGGTACATTCCTTTGTGTGACTATCAAATCACTTGATTTCTCTCTTTCTAACTATATTCCTAAAATATACATATGTTGTGTCTCATACACTACTCGAGGAATTAAATTATTCATTTATTTTACTCAACTTGGCTTCCTTCTTCTTTCCTTTGTTTAATATTCATTGTTGTCTTGAAATGTTATAGATTCCTAAATTTTTACCTCATCTACCCGGGATTAGATTTCTTTCACTTCTTTTCTTCTTTTACTTATAGTTTTACTTCTTTGATCATGTAAACCTATTTCATCTCCTTCTTTCCAAAATCTATTTGAGGCTTGTATGACCTTGTCTCATTTATAGGATTTATCTGTAGACACTAAAATTAGGTCACACTCCCCTTTGGTCCCTCGACAAATAAGCACCCTTCATCACATTCACCTAGCCACCCCCCTTCACCCCATAAATATTAATTTAATTAAATTAATTCATTATCCTCACCATATTTATTATTTAAATATCTTAATTTAAATAATATCCACACATGCACCTTACCTGGACACCTCATCAAGTTAACTCAACCTAAGACATGTTCTTAGCAAGTTACCATAACTAACTAAGACTTACCCAAACCCTGAAAATCAATGCCTACACTCCCTCTAACCACATTCCCGCATGCTCACAAGAAGCTCCCAGTCTAATCCATGGGATACTCGACATGAGATCCGAGGAAATCAGGAGGATCTCCCTATGTTTAGTAAACCTAGAAAATCCTTCCTTGACTGATGTCGGTTACCCCTAACTGTCACCGATTAGGCCGGACCGCCATCGGTTACCCCTTTTAACCCTAAAACAACCTTATTCTCATTGTTGGAATTTGGGAGAAAGTTGGAAAACATTGGAGAAAGTTGACTAGCAAGAACACATCCAGAGAGATATTGCATCTTCAAAGAGCCAATTCTAGCAAGAACTAACATCCAAGGAAGGAAATTGATGATCTTCTCCTGCACAGCCTTCCCAGCCATATTCTGATCTATCTAAGCAAAGAGGAGTGTGCATGCAGCCCATGCAGAAGCTTATCTTCAGTTGGTGATCACTTGCAGCCTTCAAACCCATCATCAGCACCTCTATCCTTCACACATAGACTTTCAAAAATGAAATTTAAGTAAGTACAACATCATACTTTCTCTGGGTATTTCATTCTATCTTTATTTTATCATCCATTGTTTATCTTGCTCCATTGACCATCTCCAAAATTTTGTACCTCCATAGACAACTTAAAACATCATAAAAACCTATTCCAGTCACCCAATACCTCATCTCGACCAACCAAACCCTTTGTGTAATCACAAAGGATACCAAAATCCCATTCTATGATGTTTCCAGATTCTACAGTAACCAGAGCCAGTTATACCTAACTGCAGTCGGTTACCCCCCTGACTGACACCGGTCTCTGTGTTTGCCTACACAATCTTAAATAGAGACCTATCCACCCAATTTTACCTCACCCTCACTCACCTGTGACCTACCCGAGACATTTATTAGACTTGCAAAACCCAGAACCAAACCTTTGACCCGTGGATTCTATTCTAGCTTAGACTGTTAGATTAGATATGTTTTCTTATTGTGTTTTTAAGTGAGATACCTAAATCATTTCAAAATAACAATAGGATTTACCTTGTTTTCAGCATTAATTTGTTTAAAATAGTGGACTGATAGCCATCTAGGAAGTACCATACTTCCCAATCTAGCTCATGCTAGGCAGTTCACTACCCATATTGTTTAACTCTTTATGGTGGTTTTGCTTTCATTACAGGTAGTTCCTCCTAACCAAAAGGAAGCTCTCACGGGTCAGCTATGGATTCAGAACTCATATGCACACAACAACCCATTAACTGACATTTAAACAGGTATTCCTCCTATGCTCATTACCCTATCTATTTTGTTAACGATTCAAAGAAACAATATGAGAAAAAGGTGAAACATTTTGGCACACCTGGTGGGACCCATTCAGGGTTCCTTGCATTTCATTCATTCCTATGAAAAAATTGTGTGTTTGTTTCTATACATACACAAAATTGTAAGGTATTGTACTGCCAAAACAACGTGACAGGTGCCCTAATGATGGTACAGGTCTCCTCGCAAGGTGTTCGGGATCCAGAAAAGATCTCCAAGTGTGCGTTAACATCCCACATGCCCTGCTTAGCCCCCACATGCTTTGTTTTCCCCCTTTCCTCTCTTTTCTTGGCCTTTTTATCTTCAGTGACAAAACCACCCTACTCAGGGTGGTGGTCCTTTACGTGTTTTCTAGAAATCTCTTTTAACACGACTCACATAATTTCAACGTTTTACCAGCTTTCTTTCACCACCATAAGCTTGCATTTATGATTCTGGTTCCCTGGAATAGTGTTTTGCCATTTTTTATAGTTTAAGAGTTCTATTTGGTTTTTACCTTGGGTAAATGCAAATGCTATAAATAAATGGCTTGTGCTCAAGCAAATGGCCCCTCAAGTTTGCCTCTAATCTCTCTTTGCAATAGATTTAGTTTTCATTTTGCTTAGAATGCTTAAGTTTCTTTCATTGCATGCTTAGTTAGCATTGTTTTACTATTAGTAAGCCACATATCCATCTTGTGCAAATACTGTTGTTATTTTATCCAATCCATTGGAATAGGATAGTCTGTTTATCAATAGGAAGCCATTAAAGTTACAGGTTTTTCTCCTCAAACATGATAGTTTCAGGTTCTGGATGTTTCATGTTGCATGACTCGCAATAAATCCTGCTAGGAATTACATAAGCCAAGCTCTGTACTCTTACGCTATCCCTCTCCTACTCACATTGTATTTAGTCTATATCTTGAGCTGCCTACGTCCCAATATCTACTTCTGTTGATGCTGGCATTACACACTTTTCGGGATCCACGTGAACATGAAGGAACGAGGAGATCACACTGAGGGGACAAGATCACACACACCATCGGATTTTCCACTATTCTGCAAAATCTAGGTTCTATCTTTCAAAGTTCTAGTTAGAATCATATCAAATAGAGTAGTTAATTCTACTCTCGATATTTCCGGGGAAGCTGTAGGGATTGATAGTTTCTGAGAAACTATGATTCACTCTTCACTTTTGAGGTAGGATCGAGAGTCTTGCAAATAGATTAGATAAGTTATTTCATTGTTTAGAATAGATCTACAAATTACACAGACAAATAGCTATACTCAGTTATCTTGTTTGTTTTTAAATTGTTATCTTAGCTATCAATTTCTAGATGTATTAAATTAGTTGCTAAATTCATTCGAATAGTTCACCGGAAAATACAAAAAAAATAGGGGAATCATATATGCTATAGATATATTTCACATAGTTAAATTTCATTTTACTGTAGTTCATTTTACATTGTTGCTTTTTACATGATAATTATGGGACCTAGAGAGCCCAGGGAATACGTATTCGAGCCAATCGTGCCTTAGCCCAATCTCATCATAGAAATAGCTGATATAGATCAAAATCTTAGGATCCAAGTCTTCCAAACAATGGTAAGCTTGCAACAAATCAATTCCCAATTGAGCGGGCTAAGCATAGAAGACGACCAAGCGCACACATTTTGGTCAAATCAACCAAATTATAGATTACCCTAGGCAACATTCATATGAATGTAGAAGGACTTGAAAGAAAACAAATCTTTGGTTGTGATCCTTTGGTCCCACAGCCAGACGCAGGAGACATTGTCACAGACATAAATACCAGCCTAAGAATTTAGGTTGCAAGAACACCTATGAGGCACTCTGAGAAGATCACGTAACTATTAGTTTTAAATATAGAGGCTGAGAAATCATATGATTACTGGGTGTTAGGGATTAGGAACTAATTCTACGCATGACCGTAGCAGAACCACAACAAACAAGAGTCTACAGTTGTGATCCACAAATCCCGCAACCCAACGAATCCATAAGTCAAACGGACATAGACATTGGCCTATGCACACTAGTATTCAGATCTACCCTACTTCCACCTACCATCATCGAATAGTTATCCTTACTAGATATAGTAGCTAACAAAGCTAGAGAGTTCTAGACTAGGCCAGAGAATTTTCCATAGAGTCAACTATATTCACTATCCACCATATGACCTTATCTGGAGACATACACAAAACTATCCCAAGTCATTTTCTGCATATTCCACAACCCATAGATCGAATCACGCCAGAGCTCGATATTGATTGGAGCCTTCGAGCAGTCATCCTTGCCGATCGATCTATCACACTAGTTCAGGTTAGAAGGGCCTTCTTTGCCTTAGATTTGTAAATTCCACTAGTGCGTATTGAAGACATTAGATTGCCTAACTAGTTTGTCTACATCCCATACATATTCCATACCCACTAGCTATCTTGGCACGACCTCAGGAGGTTCGGTGCGAGGAAGAGTTACTTGTAGATCCGACGCTCGCATGTCACTTTTTTCATCGTACAAAATTGGTGAACCCGACGTGAAACTTCCTACTTTCTAGTTTGGAGTCATATTGTTACGTGTTCTTCCAAATTAGTATACGTTTCATATTTTCCACCTCATTTGCTTTCACCATCACCTTCACTCCTTCCCATTATTCTGCGGGTATTCATATACCCCCCGAATATGTCGGGATTCGATGCATATGGCAGGCCCCTCTTGGGCCTTGAGGCTTACTACGCCCAACAAAATAGGTAATCATCACCCTCGATTTCAGTGTGGGGCGACAACTATTTAACTAATCAGTTGTCAACACAAAATCCAAGGATCAGATATATCTCGTCCTTCCAAACAGAGGAGTTGGAACAAGTCACTCAAACGCAACAAACAGAGCCTTCAGGCTTGAATAACATGACGTTCACTGGAGAATCTGGTTCATCTCCTCAGATGCTGCTTAGACCACAAATTAGTAGACAATCAGACTCATACCAAGGTTTCGATGATGAATATTTGGTATGTTACACCAGGAACGACCAACATTCTCAAAGTATGTACCCACCTATACGAGGTTTACAAATACAACCCAAGGTCTCTTTTCAAGAAAATACTTCCATCCCATTACATATAGGAAATACCCTCGGGAAACTTGGCAGGGTAATAATCAGTTCATAGCGGGGTATCATAGACCTATACAACACCATGATATACAACCAACGCCACCAAGGCAGAATATCATGACTTCACCAAATGAAGTCATTTCAACTCTAATAGAAAAGGTTAGAGGGTTAGAACTTGCCCAAGCAAGTCAAAATTCACAATTCATACAAGCAGTAAGTTCCAATCCTCCACACCATCCTAGCCAAGTAGATATCCTCATAGGATTAGGCACGTTAGGCATGACTCCTCAGTATTCACAACAAACACCAACTAGACCCACCATCTCTAACACTGTTCCTCCCGGTCTAGTACAAAACAATCCATTCCTTAACAGTACCCCGTCATACTTAAACATGTACTCCAAATCACCACAAGGGGATATGTTCTCCTCTCCCAGCATGTTTTCTCAAACACAGGGGTTTCCTTATGCCCCTGCCAACATATACACAGCGCCACATCAACAACCCATTCCACCACCGCTCCCTCAGTAGGCACCATCAATGGTCGAAACCTATGCCATAGGGACATATTCAGAATACTTGAAAGAGCCCTTAGATTTCACCATACGAAGTGTCATGCTTCCAAGACCTCTTCCCAATTTACCCAAATACAAAGGTGAGGGAGATCCAAATGCACATATCAAAGCTTACACTACGGCCATTCGAGAACTACTCCCATGGGATGGGGTTATTGCTAAGATATTCCCAAAAACCTTAGAAGGCATCACTCTTGATTGGTATTATAGAATACCTGAGGCTTCCATACATTCGTTCAAACAACTTGTGTTAGAGTTCATCAAGGCCTTCGACATGAATAAACTATTAAGGACAGGAATCACGGAGTTCTTACACATTAAACAAGAACACAATGAATTTGTCGCCCATTTCATCCAAAGGTGGCGTATAATTCTTTATTCTTTGGAAAGCACTCCAAACATGGATCAAATGGAACTATGCGATTTATTCCTTCATTCTCTTAGCAGAGAAGTGAAGGAAGAAGTCCATAAGTTCCCATTAAGAACTTACGACGAAGTGCTTGAGAGTTCTCTTTGAATAGATCAAGCGGAAATTGATAGTGGTCGCAAAACATATGGAGCAAATGGGAGGTTATTCACCTCCAACCAGAACACCACAACTTATCCTACTACTACGAACGTCAATCAAGGACCTAAAATCCTTAATAAAAATCGGGGTGTAACAACAGACGGAGTAACCAACCAACCTAAGAAAGTAAATGTTGTTAATACTCCATCACAAATAAACAACCAACGAAACAACAAATTTACCCCAACAATCAACACAGTGGATTTTAACCATCCACAACAACAACAACGGAAAAACCCCACTCAGGGTTTGAGCCAAAATTCAACTAGATATCGGAACCAGAATTCAAACCAAAGACAACAAACACAAAATTTTAATCCTAGTAGACAACAGTTTGATCAAAATTTTGGACCGTAATACACACAAAACCAAAAAACAAGGAATTACAATCCTATTTCGTATTGTGGTTTCCACAAAATTTGGGGCCATGACACTAGAACGTGCCGTGACTACAAAAAATTCATGCAACGCTTGCCAGATGAACAAAGACAACTTTTCATGGATATGTTCTTGGCAGATCCTACGTTACCAACATCAAATACTTTTTCAGGTGTAATATCCCCTCAAAATGCACCCCTGAAGATCTTTAATGATCCACTCCCAAATCATGATAACAACAGGATAAATCTAACTGGGAAAAACAAGGGTGTAATGATAGGAAACAATGATCATGAAGCCTCGACTTCACTAAATCCATTAGTCACACCACAACTGGGAAGTTAGCCATGACCTAAGGTAGTTGATTTAGTGGAGTTAGACACCAAACTACCCATCGAAGCTGTAACAAGGACACGAGATTATTTCTCTCAACCAAGTCCAAGCCACCTGCCGGAAGCAGATAACATCCAACAAATTGTAGCGAAACCTATGGGTGCCTATGATTTAATTAACGACCTAACAAAAACCTTCTCGCATATTTCATTTTTAGACTTACTAAAGAATTCTCCTACCCATAGGGCTGTTCTTTTAGAAGCATTAGGTTTAGGACATTTAATTAACATCACTCCACCTCCTGAAACACAGGTAAATCATGTGGACTTTGATGTTCATCCCCCGGGACAGGCAGATAGGGGTGTCGAATTCATATTCGAGATAAACAAAATGCCGATAGATGCTGAGATCACACGCTGAGGTGACTCAGCCTTACATTTGCAAGTATGGGTTTATAACAACTATGTAAAGCATGCAATGGTTGACGATGGGGCGGTAGTTAACATAGTTCCCTTCTCTTTCCTTCAAAAGCTAGGGTATGGAGAAACCAATGGTTCCACAACTCGAAACACACTAAGGGGCTATGATAGCCTTAAAGCTGCCTCGGTTGGAACTATAATATTACTGGTCACCTTAGGACCCAAAACCATCTTGACTGAGTTTTATATTATAGATTGGGAAACTAACTATAATATGATCCTCAGCCGACCATGGATACACCGCATGAAGGAAATCCCTTCTATGTTATTTCAAGAAATAAGGTTTTTACACTTAGGAAAGATATTTGTGGCCAAATGTGATCCAAAACCATTCGATGTACACCTAGCTGACTTAAAGAAAAGACCAGGCGTGCATTCGGAGTTTGAACTAGCAACAAACCAAATTAATAAACCTACCGACCCAAAACCAAAAGAAAAGTAAATACCTACGATAGATCTTGAAACTATGAGCGCAGCCAAGGAAATCCCAACCCCCAAAGATGAGGCTAGCACTGTAGAAATGGTATCATTAGGAACTACTGCTAAAAATCATTGAATTTCTAGAACAAGATCTACCAATGTTCTTACCATTTGACTCTGCAGGCATGGGATGTTCCCTAGGCATTGGCTCTCTTCCAGCAGAGGATCTCTGCATGGTAGGAGTAGAATGTGCAAACACAATAGATATCCCAGCATCCATATTCCCAGCTAAATATTGGACACTCCATTTTGTAACATCCTCATTTTTGTACATTAGAACAAGTAATTTTTTTTTGATAAATTCTTCCTGGTTCTAAATACATAATTTAGAACTCACAAATCAAAACAACCATTCTTATAATAGATAACCATATGCAGCTGTAATGACTCGGAGTACCTCTGACCTATTCATTCCATGACTCGATAATCTACCGATCTATTCATGAGTATCAAGAGTTGGCGTTATTAATCTAACACATCACTCTTGCGGTTCTCTTCCCTAATCTAGGATTCAGAATGCTCTGTCGAAGGAACCTATCTGAATAATTGTTACCATTATTCATCGGCATCTTATCCCTTAGACTAGGTGACATAGGACAATGCAATCAGCAGCTTGCGATACTTTGGCCAAATATTTGAAACATATTTCTTATGTCTCGTATCCCTTGATGGCATACTCATCAATCTGGAATATGTCCTTCACCCCATTCCTATGTTATGTAGAATGTCTTATGCTAACTTTTGTCAGCCTCCCTGTCCCAAGTTATTCACTCAGGAACGGATTAATAATATGGAAACGTTATAAGGATGCTCTCGAGAACTAGGGATACGCTGACATACTGGGTCAACACTAGTTAACCCTATGTGTCAAGGTACCCTGAGTCTCCAGGGGCAGCCTCATAACATGACCATGTCGGTAACCAGTCCCGGAGTAAAAACTTGTTCAAGTTTAAGGAGTAAATCTTAACGATCAATGCAAAGGGTGTCACCATAAGTGACCTACATTGTTGTATCTTCGAGAAGATCCTAATCTTCTCGAAGGTACAACCCTGCAATCGACTTGTGCCATCAACCTTCAAATCCACCTCGAAACGATCTACTTAACTTTAAGGTGTTACTTACTTGGAGTTTAAATTATACCTTAAGACACTCTTTTTTAGGGTAGTCTTTTCCCAACCCCTGGGTTCCTCATCTTAAAATTTCCTTTCTTATTAAGACCCATTCCACAAAGAGAAGTTTAATAAGATTGAGGTCTCAGCAAGGAGATCATTGTTTCATAATAATCTTAATCTACGAAATTGGGTAGTAACCCCAAGTCTTCTCATAAGATTGCTAACTTATCCCTTTTGGGTTTATTCCAGATCTTTAAAACTTAAATATATCTTACTTATTAGTGTTAAGATATAGTGATTTTAAAAACATTTAGTACATTTTCTTGACTTAGATCAAGGTTAGAGAGTAACAGATTACTCTTCCTGTTCAGCTTTATAAAAGGGTTTATTTTAACCTTAGCTTCTCAAAAATCAGTGATCTAAATTACAATAGGCTTTAAATGGAACATAGCAGAACTATTAAACATTTACAAGTATTTAGTCACATAATCTTTGAAAGGCTTACCTAGAGAATTCCCAAATATCTCCAAGGTATATAATAATATAAATGTACTTTAAAACATTCAAACCGAAGAAGTTCAATCCCTCAAGATAAAGTTGCAACCATATACAAGTAACAATCCCTTTATTTCATTCATTACAAGCTAATCAATTACAACTTATGCATTCAACATATGAGATACAATACTCAACAGCAAGAGAACAACTTCCTTCATATAATACAATTAGAGAATTCAAATTGAAATTTAACTTAAAACCAAATTAAATAATCTGAGCATCATATCAGATCTGCATGCCTTTACCACTTACGACAACCATCTGCAAAATTGCCAACACGGGTCAGTTCTGTGAACTGAGCATGATAAGCACTAAATCTTAAAATAATTGCATTCTACCAATTTTTCTCATTGAACAACCTGTTTAAATGAAATCAGGCTAAATATCTTTCTACAATTTTAACATGACTATAATGCATAACCTCTATTATAGCTGTCAAATAGTCCTAAATATTTTCAGATGACTCAACGTACATATTAAAGACTAAGAAGAAAAACATAATTCCAAAACATCCATCCATCTGTATCTCCAAGAAAACAACAATCAAAAAATTTATTCCATTGTAAAAAGAATATCCTATCAGTTCGTATTTCAACAAGTATGATTCAAACAAGTCCACAAGGTAGTTTATAATAACCGGCAAGCTCACTGACATAATTAATTTTTAATCATACACTATGTTAATGGTACAGACAAGTATAACCACCTATACAGCAACACACATTTTATGCCAGTCTCTCCATACCATACCACTGTCTATTCTTGTTTTACCCTTACCGTTGAGATCACATAAGGATACAAGAGAAGAAAAAATTCATAGTTTCTAGACAAGGAGAGAATAACTTATTATTCATACAGTTATAGATATCAACATAACTTAACAGCAGAGGAGAAGGAAATAGAGACATTCATATTCCATTCCAATCATGTTCATGATTTGTACCGTCCTCTCAAGAGTAATGCATTTACACTATACGCATGCGACTAAATCAGCTGAGACCATAAGAAGATACTACAGCTTCACCCGAATTCCAATATAAAATTCACCTGTAGATTATTAAGTAATACAAGAGTTCACGCGACAAGCAATAATAAAATAATCTAACCCCAAAAGGCTCAACAAATCTTTCGATATTATTCAACAACATGCAAAATATCCAACGCCATCGCCTGTCATGGCACAGCTAGTAACTTTTTATCTCAGTCAAGCTCAAGACTAAATAACACAATAACAAAAGACGTAACCGTGTGCAACCCAGCGACACTCCCACTGAGTCAAAATACTCAGAAACAAACAGCTGAATCTAATCCCTACTAAATATAGCAAGGTCTTAAATCAGAAGCCGAAATCAAAAAATAATAACCACAACAAGATCTTCATATAAGTCATCATCATATAATTATTTTCAACAAAATTTCATCCAAGCCGAGATAATACGAATACAAAAAGGACTCATATAGAGTCGAGTTTAAAAAGTAAACACAGCGTGGACTAGATCAGAAGTCGAGCCATCACGCAAACACGTCAGGGCTTCAACAGGAGTCGTGTTCACATGGAGATACTGCAAGGATTCCAACTGAGTCGTATCCAACAAGAACTCATAGCCAGGGTTAGGATTGAAGTCGAATTCATACGAAAAAATTCAAGGTCTCCAACTAATTCAACACCAATAGTCTTCACATCTAAACTTCTACAAAATTCAAAATACAAGATACATATTAAGGACTCAAACAGAGCCAATATCAATAAGTATTCACAACCAAGCTTATATAGAATCTGAAACACTGGTTACATATCAAGGACTCCAATAGATCCAATATCAATAAGTATTCACAACCAAGCTTATACAGAAGCCGAAACACTGGTTACATATCAAGGACTCCAACTGAGTCCATAACAACAGTATTCACGAATGAGCTTATACAGAAGATAAAAACATAATATATGGTTCAAGGATTCAAAAGGAGTCGAACCCATTTAGTATTCTCAAATAAACTTCTACAGAAGTAGAAAGATACTATCTATTTCCTAGAATTCCAACTGTATCAATCTCAACAAGTGTTAACAGCAAGGATTTAACAAAAGTTGATACCAAACAAGAAAACATTTTATGGACTCCAAAAGAGTCGAATTCGTACATTATCCTTGCAAGCATTTCTATGAAATCTAACCGAAATGCAAAACACAGCAAGATAATTCAACCGTACAAAACAAAATGTACACCCAGCAACGGTTCAACTGAATAATCGAGCCAACATGAAGATACAACAAACTAATTCATACAATGCTACCATAAAAACCAACTGGACCAAAAATCATCTGAACAGAGTTTTTCTAATGAAATCATTTGAAGGAAAGCAAGATTTTTAAAAGTTAGGGCCTAACATGCCTAGTAATGTCGCTTAAAAATCCAAAGAAGACCTCTAAAAGAGCTCGAGCCTTCTCCTTTTTCCCACGTTAGATTCAACAACAATAATTTGTTATTTCCATGCCTTATAAAATTTCCTCGACAGAATAAAGAGCTAGTTATTCTCATAGTTGCCATGCAACACCAAGTAGACTGGTTCGAAGAACCAGTGATTAAACAGGGAGAAAACTGGAGCGTATGGAAGACCAAAAAACCAACTAGTTTTCCATTTTGCATGCCTTCCCGAGAAATCCGTGCTCGGAAATCGAGTTCATTAATTACATTAACTCCAAAATTCCCACTCAATCTCCATTGCCACCGACTGCCATAGTTGGCGATGGACAAAAACAAACCAAAGACCATTTCTAGATTTGGTGACTCTGCCACGTCGGATTTCATTAGCCATTTGAAACTTCCACCAAATCCCTTGTCCTTCATACTTATCCATCTCATTTAATGCCATAGAAACTACCGCCCATGGCTCGCACCCCTTCATAGGTCCCCCTTCATCCATAGTCATTAGTTAGGTTAGAAACATAGGTTAGATCTTAAGGTGATACTTAGTCTAACCTCCTTAGTGCTAGGTCACTAACCTTAGAAACATTTAGCTTATAGTTTAGGGCTAGGTTAGCTTAGCACTAATCCAACCCATAGGTTATAGTTTAGGTTTAGGTTATTAACCTTAATAAATCCAGTCTAGGTCTAACAAATAGAATCATTCAGTATAAGAACCAACAGATACATTCCTGAAATGGATTCAATCCAGCATTGATAATAAGCTAGCAATATATATATTAGAATTTATTACCTAGCTCAAGGTCTAGACCTTCCTGATATTACGATATCGGGAACCAATTCATTTAACAAGATCAGCTTGAGTTAACTCCTGAATTGCTCATTCCACACATTCAGACCTTGTAACCTTCGTAAGGTCTATAATTTTTTGTTTATCTAGAATAAACTTAAAACATCTCTTGGATCAATGCCACTGATCCAAGGCTGAGTCATATAGACGGGTAAATCCACAATTCATTCTGAAATCAGATTAAGCTCAGGTGCTAAAAATGAAAGAAATAAAAGAGTCCAAGCATATCCTGGCTCAGTCAAAGATCTTCAAATGCAAAGAAGATACAATCCATATCAAGCATGACTTCACAATCAAAGGAACACATCCTTTTACAGAAGAAATCATATATCAACACTTGAATGCTCAGGAGGAAGTAACAATAGTTCAGGGTGTTACATGCTTCCCTCCTAAAAGATTCATCGTCCCGATGATTACATATTTGATTTACCTTCAGGTCAACCAATTTATTAGTTCACAATACAATGTGACTATTTCCAACTTGAATAGTTTCAGAAATCAATGTCACGATACATTTTATTCAGCCTGAATAATGTTTGCCTCAATCTTGCTTTCATATAGACATGAAAAAGATAAGTTCATAAAAAAAAAGTGTTTTGTCAACAGATTTCATCCTGTTGAAAAAGAAAAGGAAAAGAAATTTTCATTTCTTCCAGATTTTCCCAAGTTGCACTTTCTTCGTTAAACTGGTCCCACTAGACCTTACGTTGCTGTATTTCACGATTTCTCAAATGCAATTGGCGAGTTTCCAGCACTCATGTGGGTTTAACCACAATTATTCCTGGGTCTTGGACCTGCAAGGAATTCCAATTTAACACATGTGACAAATCTGAAACGTATTTCTTAAGCAAAGAAATATGGAAAATATCATGCATGCAAGATAAAGCAGGTGGTAATGCTAATCGATAAGCTACAGGATTGATTATTTCAACAATTTCAAAATGTCCCACGAAACGAGGTGACAACTTGGCAGCCTTGCCAAAAGTTATAGAACTCTTTCTGGGTTTAACACGAAGAAAAACCTTCTCACCAAGCTCAAACCTTCGATCAACCCGCTTAAGGTCAGCATAGCTCTTCTGCCTATCTACTGCTTCCTTTAATCGTTCACGAATCAACTTTACTTGCTGCTCCATTTCAGTGAGGATCTCGGGTCTAATTACCACTCTATCCTCAATACTATCCCAACTAACAGGGGTTTTGCACTTTCTTCCATAAAGTGCTTCAAATGGTGCCATTTTAAGAGATGAGTGATAAGTGTTGTTGTATGCGAATTCAACTAATGGAAGATACTCTTCCCATTTATACTGTTGATCCATGCAATACATTCGCAATCTTTCTTCCAACACTTGATTTACTCTCTCAGTTTGTCCATCCGTTTCCGGATGATATGCAGAACTGAAGTTTAGTTTCGTTCCAAGAGTTGTATTAAGCATTTGCCAAAATCTTGACGTCATCATAGGATCCTTGTCAGATATAATCAATTCTGGTACACCATGTAACCAGAAAATTTCATGTACGAATCTTTTGGCCAACACTGGTGAATCATCCTTTAGATTTCCAGCAATGAAATGAGCTACCTTAGTTAGTTTATCTACAACTACCAGGATAACATCATGTTTATTCCTAGACATAGGTAACCCTTGTACAAAGTCCATGCTTATTACTTGCCATTTGTACTATGGTATGCTATGAGGATATAATAGTCCAGCAGGGTGCATGTGTTCTGCCTTAACCCGCTGACATTCTAGACAATGAGTCACAAAATCAATGACATCCTTTTTCATACCTTTCCAAAAGTATTGTTGTTTCAGATCAGCAAGAATTTTTGTGATACCCGGGTGTCCAGAGAAATGCGAATTATGAAATTCAACTAACAACTTCTTTCTCAAATCGTTCAGCATAGGTACGTATACCCTGTTTTCATAACATAAGATTCCTTCATTATCAAAATGAAAGCCCTTATACCTTTCATCAGTAGGTTCTGCAGCAAGCGCTGCTTTTACTTGCTGAAAGTATATATCAGATTCTGAGGCACTTTTTACCTCATCCTTAAACTGAGTTCTTAATGTTATAAGAGCAGAAATGTGCTTCCTACGACTTAGAGCATCTGCTACTCTATTTTATTTCCCTTTCATGTAGCTAATATCAAAATCATATTGGGATAAAAACTCTAACCACCTTCTCTGTCTGGCATTTAGATTAGGCTGAGTGAAAATATATTTCAGTCCTAAGTGATCATTTTTCAACTCAAAAGGTTTCCCAAGTAAATAGTGTCTCCAGACTTGAAGCGCATAAATAATGGCAGCAAGCTCCAAATCATGAGGAGCATAATTCAGCTCATGTAACTTAAGTTTTCTACTTTCATATGCTATTACTTGATCATTTTGTAACAAAACACCTCCAAGGCCTTCCCCAAAAGCATCTGTTACAACAGTAAAACTCCCATTAGGGTCTGGTACAGCTAAAATAGGTGCGGAAGTCAACTGACTTTTCAGACTTTTGAAAGCATTTTCACACTTATCATTCCAAATAAATTTCTTATCCTTCTTCTGCAATGAAGTTATCGGTGCAGCCACTTTAGAAAAATCCTTAACAAATTTTCTATAATAACTAGCAAGACCCATGAAGCTTCTTACTTCGTGCACATTCTTTGGTGCAGGCCACTCAGTTATTGCCACTATTTTTGAAGGATCTACAGCAATTCCTTCTTTACTAATGACATGACCCAAATAGTGAACTTATGTATCAAAGAAAGAACATTTGGATAACTTACCATACAACTTTCTTTTTCTCAAAATTCCCAAAACTATCTTCAAATGCTCATTGTGCTCTTCAACACTTTTAGAATAAATGAGAATATCGTCCAAGAATACAAGTACAAACTTGTCCAAATATTCTTGAAAGATATTATTCATTAAGTTCATAAAAGCTACGGGTGCATTAGTTAATCCAAAGGGTAGAACCCTGAATTCATAATGTCCGTACCTTGTTTGGAAAGTTGTTTTATGAATATCTTCTTCTCTAATCCTTAACTGATGATAACTAGATTGAAGATCTATCTTAGAATAAACCGCTGCCCCATGCATCTGATCAAATAGATCATCGATCCTTGGAAGTGGGTATCTGTTTTTGATTGTTGCTTTGTTCAACATCCGATAATCAATACACAGCCTAAGTGTTTCATCCTTCTTTTTCACAAATATTACTGGTGCTCCCCAAGGTGAAACACTTGGTCTAATCAAACCTTTAGACAAAAGTTCTTGCAATTGAGCCTTAAGCTCGACTAACTCTATAGTAGTCATTTGATAAGGTGCTTTGGAAATAGGTTCCGTTCCTGGTTTGATTTCGATGGTGAAGTCAAATTCCCTCTTGGGTGGTAACCCTGGTAATTCCTCCAGAAAAACATCCCTGAAACTTTGTAGCAGAGGAAATAGTTTCATGGAATCACCATCTTCTTCTAAAAATTCAGATATCTTTACTGCATAAAGGGTACATCCTTTGTTTTTAGCCTTTTTAAGCTACATAGCTGACAGTTTTCTCACTGAAATTTCCCGTTTCACCCCTTGAATCTCTGTTGTTTCCAGCCGATCATCTAAACATTTTATATTCTTTTCATAGCAGTCTACTTTTGCTTTATGGTCAGCTAACCAATTGACACCGATGACAATGTCATATGATCCCAAAGGTGTAACATAGAAGTCAACTTCCATGGAAAAGTTAGGTAAATCAAGGACTGCCCCAAAAAGACACATACTCACTGTATGAACATAATTATTACCATACTGTATAGTCCAAGATTTATTCATTTATGTAACTTTTCTCTTAAGTTTAGAAGCAAGTTTACTTGAAATAAAACATTCATTAGCTCCTGTATCAAAAATAATAGTGACAGGTATGCCAAATAACTTACCCGGAACTTCTATAGGTGTCACCTACTTTTCAGCTTGCTTGTTTGCTACTGCAGCATGTATCTTATGCTACTGAATATGATCATCCTTCTTCAAAGGGCACTGATTTACGTAGTGGTCTTTGCCACAATTGTAGCAGCCTCCTACAGGTCCCTTTTTAGGCTCAAAATTGCCTCCAGCCTTGTAATTATCACGTTGTCCTCCATAGGGCTTCTGCCCATTGTTATAATTTTTGGCAAAATTATCCCTTACATTCCCAACAGGCTTATTCGCTACTGATTTCTTACTATTATCCCCTGGAAACTTACTTTTGTTTCCAAACTTTTTCCATGATCCCTTTTTGGGTGCAAGTGAAGTTGAAGAAGGGTTTGCAATCTTCTTCCGTACTTCCTCTTTATGAGCAGAAATAGCCTTTAATTTCTGTTCTTGTTGTATGGCCTTTTCAACAACTCCTTCCATAGTGGTTGGACTGTGAACATCGACCTCTCCCCCTATCACGGGATTCAATCCCATGATGAATTTCCTTATTTTGAACTTCTCATCAGTTTGATACTGCAGTACATACTTGAGGAGTTTTGTAAATCACTCCCAGTATTCAAGTTATCGTTAGCTTCCCTTGAGCTAAGTTCTAGAATTCTATCATTTTCTGATCATAGAAGAGTTGTGGCAGCCAACGTTGCCTAAAATAGCCCTTAAATTGATCCCAAGTAATATTGGTCTCATCAATATTTAGCTCAGCTTTACGGCTATCCCACCATGAAGATGCTTCGTGGGAAAGCTGATAGGCTCCCCAAATAGCTTTGGTTTCCTCTGAGAAGTTTCTTATTGCAAAGTACTTCTCCATTTCGCTGAGCCAGTTCTCAGCTCCATCTCCTAATGTGGTGCCATCATATTTAGGTGGGCTTATCCTTTTTATATCATTAGTGAGTTCTGCTGCCAACCTAGCCTTTTTTGTTTTCTGGTTGGACAGGTACATTTCCAACATTAATATCAACACCCATATCGGGGTTGTCCTCAGGAGGTTGCTGATTGTTATTAACAGCTTCATCATCCTCCTCATTTCCCATCACCTGCTGTTCAAGTACAACCAAATGATCTCTTGTGTCCAATAGGGCAGCAAGGATCTCATCAAGCTTTTGGGTTGTTGCTGCCCCTCCTTCAGGTGGAGCATTATTCGCAACAAACCATTTTCTGTTACAAGAAAATTCAGGTTTTTATCAGATTATGGACACAATAGGTCCAAGAGCTGCAACCTTCAGCTCTGATACCAAGATGTAACATCCTCATTTTAGTACATTAGAACAAGTAAATTTTTTTTTGATAAATGCTTCCTGGTTCTAAATACATAATTTAGAACTCACAAATCAAAACAACCATTCTTATAACAGATAACCATATGCAGCTGTAATGACTCGGAGTACCTCCGATCTATTCATTTCATGACTCGGTAATCTACCGATCTATTCATGAGTATCAAGAGTTGGCGTTATTAATCTAACACATCACTCTTGCAGTTCTCTTCCCTAATCTGGGATTCAGAATGCTCTGTCTAAGGAACCTATCTGAATAATTGTTACCATTATTCATCGGCATCTCGTCCCTTAGACTAGGTGACATAGGACAACGCAATCAGTAGCTTGCGATACTTTGGCCAAAGATTTGATAAATATTTCTTATGTCTCGTATTCCTTGACGGCATACTCGTCAATCTGGAATACGTCCTTCACCCCATTCCTATGTTATGTAGAATGTCTTACGCTGACTTCTGTCAGCCTCCCTGTCCCAAGTTATTCACTCAGGAACGGATTAATAATATGGCAACATTATAAGGATGCTCTCGAGAACTAGGGATACGCTGACATACTGGGTCAACCCTAGTTAACCCTGTGTGTCAAGGTACCCCGAGTCTCCAGGGGCAGCCTCATAACATGACCATGTCGGTAACCAGTCCCGGAGTAAAAACTTGTTCGAGTTTAAGGAGTAAATCTTAACGATCAATGCAAAGGGTGTCACCATAAGTCACCTGCATTGTTGTATCTTCGAGAAGATCCTAATCTTCTCGAAGGTACAACCCTGCAATCGACTTGTGCCATCAACCTTCAAATCCACCTCGAAAAGATCTACTTAACTTTAAGGTGTTACTTACGTGGAGTTTAAATTATACTTTAAGACACTCCTTTTTAGGGTAGTCTTTTCCCAACCCCTGGGTTCCTCATCTTAAAATTGCCTTTCTTATTAAGACCCATTCCACAAAGAGAAGTTTAATAAGATTGAGGTCTCAACAAGGAGATCATTGTTTCACAATAATCTTAATCTACGAAATTGGGTAGTAACCCCAAGTCTTCTCATAAGATTGCTAACTTATCCCTTTTGGGTTTATTCCAGATCTTTAAAACTGAAATATATCTTACTTATTAGTGTTAAGATATAGTGATTTTAAAAACATTCAGTACGTTGTCTTGACTTAGATCAAGGTTAGAGAGTAACAGATTACTCTTCCCGTTCAGCTTCCTGAAAGGGTTTATTTTAACCTTGGCTTCTCAAAAATCAGTGATCTAAATTACAATTAGGCTTTAAATGGAACATAGCAGAACTATTAAACATTTACAAGTATTTAGTCACATAATCTTTGCAAGGCTTACCTAGAGAATTCCCAAATATCTCCAAGGTATACAATAATATAAATGTACTTTAAAACATTCGAACCGAAGAAGTTCAATCCATCAAGATACAGTTGCAACCATATACAAGTAACAATCCCTTTATTTCATTCATTACAAGCTAATCAATTACAACTTATGCATTCAACATATGAGATACAATACTCAACAGCAAGAGAACAAATTCCTTCATATAATACAATTAGAGAAGTCAAATTGAAATTCAACATAAAACCAAATTAAATAATCTGAGCATCATATCAGATCTGCGTGCCTTTACCACTTACGACAACCATCTGCAAAATTGCCAACACGGGTCAGTTCTGTGAACTGAGCATGATAAGCACTAAATCTTAAAACAATTGCATTCTACCAATTGCTCTCATTGAACAACCTGTTTAAATGAAATCAGGCTAAATATCTTTCTACAATTTTAACATGACTATAATGCATAACCTCTATTATAGCTGTCAAATAGTCCTAAATATTTTCAAATGACTCAACGTACATATTAGAGACTAAGAAGAACAAAATAATTCCAAAACATCCATCCATCTGTATCTCCAAGACAACAACAATCCAACAATTTATTCCATTCTAAAAAGAATATCCTATCAGTTCATATTTCAACAAGTATGATTCAAACAAGTCCACAAGGTAGTTTATAATAACCGGCAAGCTCACTGACATAATTCCTTTTTAATCATACACTATGTTAATGGTACAGACAAGTATAACCACCTATACAGCAACACACATTTTATGCCAGTCTCTCCATACCATACCACTGTCTATTCTTGTTTTACCCTTACCGTTGAGATCACATAAGGATACAAGAGAAGAAAACATTCATAGTTTCTAGACAAGGAGAGAATAACTTATTATTCATACAGTTATAGATATCAACATAACTTAACAGCAGAGGAGAAGGAAATAGAGACATTCATATTCCATTCCAATCATGTTCATGACTGTACCGTCCTCTCAAGAGTAATGCATTTACACTATACGCATGCGACTAAATCAGCTGAGACCACAAGAAGATACTACAGCTTCACCCGAATTCCAATATAAAATTCACCTGTAGATTATTAAGCAATACAAGAGTTCACGCGACAAGCAATAATAAAATAATCTAACCCCAAAAGGCTCAACAAATCTTTCCATATTATTCAACAACATGCAAAATATCCAACGCCATCGCCTGTCATGGCACAGCTAGTAACTTTTTATCTCAGTCAAGCTCAAGACTAAATAACACAATAACAGAAGACGTAACCGTGTGCAACCCAGCGACACTCCCACTGAGTCGAAATACTCAGAAACAAACAGCTGAATCTAATCCCTACTAAATATAGCAAGGTCTTAAATCAGAAGCCGAAATCAAAAAATAATAACCACAACAAGATCTTCATAGAAGTCATCATCATATCATTATTTTCAACAAAGTTTCATCCAAGCCGAGATAATACGAATACAAAAAGGACTCATACAGAGTCGAGTTTAAAAAGTAAACACAGCGTGGACTAGATCAGAAGTCGAGCCATCACGCAAACACGTCAGGGCTTCAACAGGAGTCGTGTTCACATGGAGATACTGCAAGGACTCCAACTATCATATCCAATAAGAACTCATAGCCAGGGTTAGGATTGAAGTCGAATTCATACAAAAAAATTCAAGGTCTCCAACTAATTCAACACCAACAGTCTTCACAACTAAACTTCTACAGAATTCGAAATACATATACATATTAAGGACTCCAACAGAGCCAATATCAATAAGTATTCACAACCAAGCTTATACAGAAGCCGAAACACTGGTTACATATCAAGGACTCCAACTGAGTCCATAACAACAGTATTCACGACTGAGCTTATACAGAAGAGAAAAACATAATATATGCTTCAAGGATTCAAAAGGAGTCGAACCCATTTAGTATTCTCAAATAAACTTCTACAGAAGTAGAAAGATACTATCTATTTCCTAGAATTCTAACTGTATCAATCTCAATAAGTGTTAACAGCAAGGCTTCAACAAAAGTCGATACCAAACAAGAAAACATTTTATGGACTCCAACAGAGTCGAATTCATACATTATCCTTGCAAGAATTTCTACGAAATTTAACCAAAATGTAAAACACAGCAAGATAATTCAACCGTATGAAACAAAATGTACACCCAGCAAGCGTTCAACTGAATAATTGAGCTAGCATGAAGATACAACAAACTAATTCATACAATGCTACCATAAAAACCAACTGGACCAAAAATCATCTGAACAGAGTTGTTCCAATGAAATCATTTGAAGGAAAGCAAGATTTTTAAAAGTTAGGGCCTAACATGCCTGGTAATGTCGCTTAAAAATCCAAAGAAGACCTCTGAAAGAGCTCGAGCCTTCTCCTCTTTTTCCACGTTAGATTCAACAACAATAATTTGTTATTTCCATGCCTTATAAACTTTCCTCGACAGAGAAAAGAGCTAGTTATTCTCATAGTTGCCATGCAACACCAAGTAGACTGGTTCGAAGAACCAGTGATCAAACAGAGAGAAAACCGGAGCGTATGGAAAACCAAACAACCAACTAGTTTTCCATTTTGCATGCCTTCCCGAGAAATCCGTGCTCGGAAATCGAGTTCATTAATTGCATTAACTCCAAAATTCCCACTCAATCTCCATTGCCACCGACTGCCATAGTTGGCGATGGACAAAAACAAACCAAAGACCATTTCTAGATTTGGTGACTCTGCCACGTCGGATTTCATTAGCCATTTGAAACTTCCACCAAATCCCTTGTCCTTCATACTTATCCATCTCATTTAATGCCATAGAAACTACCGCCCATGGCTCGCACCCCTTCATAGGTCCCCCTTCATCCATAGTCATTAGTTAGGTTAGAAACATAGGTTAGATCTTAAGGTGATACTTAGTCTAACCTCCTTAGCGCTAGGTCACTAACCTTAGAAACATTTAGCTTATAGTTTAGGGCTAGGTTAGATTAGCACTAATCCAACCCATAGGTTATAGTTTAGGTTTAGGTTATTAACCTTAATAAATCCAGTCTAGGTCTAACAAATAGAATCATTCAGTATAAGAACCAACAGATACATTCCTGAAATGGATTCAATCCAGCATTGATAATAAGCTAGCAATATATATATCAGAATTTATTACCTGGCTCAAGGTCTAGACCTTCCTGATATTACGATATCGGGAACCAATTCATTTAACAAGATCAGCCTGAGTTAACTCCTGAATTGCTCATTCCACACATTCAGACCTTGCAACCTTCGTAAGGTCTATAATTTTTTGTTTATCTAGAATAAACTTAAAACATCTCTTGGATCAATGCCACTGATCCAAGGCTGAGTCATATAGATGGGTAAATCCACAATTCATTCCGAAATCAGATTAATCTCAGGTGCTAAAAATGAAAGAAATAAAAGAGTCCAAGCATATCCTGGCTCAGTCAAAGATCTTCAAATGCAAAGAAGATACAATCCATATCAAGCATGACTTCACAATCAAAGGAACACATCCTTTTACAGAAGAAATCATATATCAACACTTGAATGCTCAGGAGGAAGTAACAATAGTTCAGGGTGTTACAACATTTTGATGGAGCTAGATGCCGTTACGGAGTGGGGGTAGGTTTAATCTTTACTTCCCCTGAAGGAAAAGTCTTACCTTTCACCTTCAAACTAAATTTCGAATGTACAAACAATGGTGCTAAGTACGAAGCCCTCCTCCTTGGCCTCATTTTAGCCAAAAGGATCGGTGTTAATAACATCAGGGTGTTAGGAGACTCGCAATTGGTAGCAAACCAAGTATCTGAGGTATATGAAACCAAAGCCGAGCACTTACAACTTTACAAAACAATTGTATTAGATTTAAGCAAGGAGTTTGACTTCATATCAATTGAAGCAATCCCACGAGAACACAATCTTCTTGCCGATTCTATAGCAACCTCGGCATCACACTTTACTCCAAACAGTAAATTAGAAGATACCCGTTTCATGGTATCCCTTCGTGATGAACCATTGATAAAAACAACAACAAATTCTCTTTTAAACGGAAATGAATCTACTATCCTAGACCACATTGATAGTGATATGGCCACTCTGAATTACTTAAACGCTT
The DNA here is from genome assembly GCA_019776745.2 of Taxus chinensis. Taxonomy (NCBI): domain Eukaryota; kingdom Viridiplantae; phylum Streptophyta; class Pinopsida; order Cupressales; family Taxaceae; genus Taxus; species Taxus chinensis. Next base: position 599,314,929 of record CM034154.1, on the reverse strand, counting down.
ATGTGGCACTACATCTCTCATATCATATGATAGATTTGTCCTTAATCCCACATTCGTCTTCCTACTTTAGAAATCCTATGATGGATCTTCCCTCAGAAATGGAACCTAGCATAAACACAGTAGAAAATAGTGATGATTTGGACTTACCTCCAGCCCCATCTGAGTTTAAAGAAGGTAATGCTTCTTTAATCAAAGAAACCATTGATGTTAACATCGGAACAGAAGATGAACCAAGGATTTTGAAGTTAGGATCCTCGTTAACTCTAGAAGAAGTAGAAATACACACTCTAATCCTCAAAAAAAAATCAGAAGGATTTTGCATTTAATTATAAGGAAATGACAGGCGTTACACCCCACATTGTGGTGCACAACCTCGTCACTAAATCAGATGCAAAACCAATTAAACAAAAATCAAGACCCATGAAACCCAAGGTAGCTATCATGGTGAAAGAGGAGGTAATGAAACTCCTCCAAGTAGGATTCATCAAACCAGTCGATTACTCCCAATGGGTATCTAATATCGTTCCCGTTCTCAAGAAAAATGGAAAGATACGCATCTTTATAGACTTCCGAGACATTAACAAAGCATGTCCTAAGGATGACTTCCCATTACCATCCATAGATGTCATCATTGATGCAACAGCTAGGTTTGAACTTTTGTCTCTCTTGGATGGATTCTCGGGATACAATCAAATCAGAATATCTAAACGAGATCAAGCTAAAACCACATTTATAACTCCTTGGGGAACCTATTGCTACGTTGTTATGCCATTTGGTCTCAAGAATGCTGGTGCTACATACCAGCGAGCTATGACATATATATTTCACGATATAATTCATAAAATTGTGGAGTCCTACGTAGATGACTTGTTGGCTAAGGCCAAGAAGCGATGTGACCACCTGGAGGTGCTTCGCGTCATTCTTTCACGTCTAATAGAATATGGAGTCACACTAAATCTAGAGAAATGCATCTTTGGTGTAACAGGAGGAGAAGCTCCTAGGTTACATCATATCGTCACGAGGAATAGATGTTGACCCAACCAAAACTCGGGCTATCCTCGAAATGGTCCCACCTTTGGATGAATCTGGAATCATGTCATTTCTTGGAAAGCTTGGTGCAATCTGGAGATTCATCCCGGATTTAAGTTTCGCCATTCATCCAATACACAATTTACTCAAGAAGGATTATAGCATTGATTGGAATGAAGATTGCAATGAAGCTTTTGACGCAGTTAAGCGTTTCTTGTTGTCACCACCTACGTTAATGCCACCTAAGCTAGATCACCTGTTAATTTTATATTCACGAGCTACCAATGTCTCGCTAGCCTGTATGCTGGCTCAAGAAGACAATGACAAGAGAGAATGTGTGATTTATTTAATTTTCCAAACATTGCTCGACTATGAAACACATTATACACAAGCAGAAAGAGAATGTCTTGCCATAGTCTTTGCTACCAAACACTTAAGGCATTATATGCTAAATCAAGAAACAAGAGTCATAGTAAAAACAGACCATTTACGAACTTTTCTCACACAAGAGTCCTTTTCTAAAAAGGTTGGACGTTTTATAACCTTGATGGGGGAGTTCAAATTAACATTTCTAAATCAGAATTCAGTTAAAAGAAAAATCATCGCGGATTGGTTAGCTGATAACCCATTAGACAGATGTGCAATCTAGTAGATCTGGACTTCCCAGACGAGTGCGTATACTACATCAAAACCCCACCTTCTATCTCTGAGTGTCCCTGGTACACTGATATCATTAATTATATCATGGACCACATGTATCCAGAAGGAGCTACACCACAACAAAGAAGGCGGTTACGTATTATCGTAGCTAAATACGTCATTATAGAGCAAGTGCTCTACCGAAAAGAATTCGATGGAATGCTCCTAAGATGTGTCGACACAGAAGAATCCAAGAAGATTCTCCACGAATATCATAGTGGAATGTGTGGAGGCCACTTCGGTGGCCATGCCACCACTCGAAAAATACATCGAATGGGCTATTTCTTGCCCACTCTAGAACACGACGCAATAGAGTTTGTACGCAAGTGTCATAAGTGCCAAGAGTTCTCCCATGAGATCCACATGCTAGCACAAGCTCTACAACCGATTTCTACTCCATGGCCCTTTTTCATGTGGGGCCTACATTTGATAGGGAAATTATCTCCCTCATCTATAGATGGCCATAATTCTATAATCATGGCCACCGAATATTTCACCAAGTGGGTAGAGGCCATGCGTCTTACTACTGTACCCAGTTCTGTAATTGCCAAATTCATTTTGAACCAAATCATTTACAAGTATGGTGTCCCGCAAGTCATTATCTCAGATAATGGGACTTCTTTTAAGAATGATAAAGTTCACAAATTATGCAATAAATTTAAAATAAGCCATCATACGGCTTCCTTGTATTATTCACAAGCCAACAGACAGGCTGAAGCAACAAATAAAACACTAAAAGCCATTCTCCTTAAAACGGTAAAGGAAAATAAATGAGATTGGCACTTGAAGTTGTATCCGGCCTCATGGGCCCACCGAACCTCAATAAGAACGCCAACGGGAGAAACTCCTTTCTCATTAGTATTTGGGGTAGAAGTAATTCTCCCACTTGAGATTGAAATACCCAGTCTCTGTATTTCATTACAAGGGATTCTGGATGAAGATGCTTACAGGGAAGCACATCTCTCCCAATTAGAAAGCCTAGATGAAGCTAGGTTAGATGTTGAACAACGACACAGAGCCTATGCTGACTGGATGTGCTGGCAGTACAACAAGAAATTCTATGAACGCGACATATATGAAGGTGATCTAGTTCTAAGGCTAGACAGCCGGATCGACAAGAAGACCGGCGAAGGAAGGAAATTCCGGCCTAAATGGTTGGGCCCATACCGAGTCATGAAGGAATATGGAAATGGTGCATACCTCTTATGTACGCTGGAAGGTGAGGAATTTGGTGAAACGGTCAATTCCCTACACCTCAAGTGGTTCTACACGTAAGCAGCTAGCACTTCTTATATATATTTACATTGCATCTTCATATAGATTAAGATCATTTTGTTCGCTTGTTTCATACACAAATTGTGATCAAGGAATCTATTCTCAAAAGAAATTCATTACAAACTCATGATGTTGTTGGCATAAAAACTTTAATCATACTTCTCCATTTTCATGATATCATCAAATTATCTCAGAATCATTTTATCAAATAAAGCTAGACATGACAAAGTCTTAACGGTAACCATACCAAGATTTGCGGGCTTGTTCTCACTTTTGGTTTCTTCTTAGGATAGGTGTCTTGCCTATGGTCTGTTCTATAAGCTTCATGGTGTCACATCTATCCCATATGTATATCTCTTTGGAAATAAGCACATACTGACATTTTACTCAAGAAAACGAGTCAAACATTGATCAAACAAAAAAAATTAATTTTACACATTTCCTTACCCCACCAACCTTCGATGATGAGCTTGTGTCTCTTACTAGTGACGTAGGGTTGGGAAAGGATGGAAATGCCCTTACTAACCTATGCTTTTCCCATGGTGATAAACCCACGCTTCTTACTAGTAGCATGGGGCAAAGTGTAGGGGGTCCTCTTGAAAAACAAATGCTAAAGGTCATAAGCAAACAATTCAAATATCGAAGTCTTTGGATCAAGAACGAGTGAATCAGATGTCCAAAATTCCAAAGGAGCTCAAAATCCTAAAAACCCAAATTTTGTCTACTATGTGGCCATCTAAGGATCTAAGTCTAGATAAACCGCAAAGTAAGTAACATTCTAAACTATGAAGTCACTCGGGTAGAGTAAGCTTGTAGCTTCCCAACTTGGTTCCACCAAAACTTTATCTATCTTTCATCACTATCATTTCAACACATCTCATAACTTGTGCCATTTCCAACTCTCGGTGATGAGCCCTCGCGTCTTACTAGTTGCGTGGAGTTGGGGGTAGGGGCAGGTTTATCTACTCATCATGTTAGTTTATTTTCATCACTTTGCCAAAACAAGTATGAAGTATCCAAAATTGCTTGCAGAAACCAAGATTTAAAATCACTTTATATCTACATCATCATATATCAGTATCATGAAATACAAAGAAAGAAATTCAAACACTTGCATCATTTTTTCGCCATTGCATACATTCTAAAAAGTATATAAACATACATCATAGTATACATGAGGAAACTAGAAATAGAAAGCAAGCTATGAATGCCAAGGATTTGATCCAGAACAAATATACATATATATATATAAATGATCAATGTTTATGTACAATGCCATCATGCACTAAGCATGGTCAAAACACTCAAAGAGCCCGGGATATACAAAAGAATGTATCATACAAAAATATACCAGAGCCAAGTGGCTTCTCAATCCCTACGAGACCCCTCTGAAGGCGCACACCCATGCTTAGGACTCCGGCTATGACGGTGCTCTGAGTGCACAGAGGGCTCAGGATCTTGAGGGGCAGCCACAGTCTCACCATGAGAATGGCTCCTCATCAGGTGCTCAGCCGTCCTATACCCCACTAACTCTGTGCAGAGAGTCGATACCATCCTGGCCACATGCCAGACTGTGAAAAAGATGTCAGTATGTCTACCGGATGCTGAAGGCTCCCCAGCATCTCACAGATAGCTCTACACGGGTCCTCTCCATGGGGATCATCAGGGTATCAGTGCATACCTTGCGAATCAAATCTCGCCACTCATCGGCGGTCTCTACAAACAAAGGAGAAAACAAATTAGAAACCAAACAAGAAATTAGCAATACAAGATAGCAACTAAGGAGATCCTAACTAAAAACAAACGTTAGAAGGAGAGAGGGTAACTTACTCGGATCACCAGGCCTCTAGGATGGATCTATGGGATCAGCACCCGCCACGGATGCTGCTACCGACTGAGGGGATGCTCCTGTGGCTGGAGCAACATAACGCCCCGCAACGGACTCATCCTCCCTACCATGGCCCTGGGAGAGTGGCTCCTCTGAAACCAGAGTTACCCTCTCTGCTCTCTGCTCGGCCCTCTCTACCTGCATGATATCCTGGGTGTCGTGCCACTCAGGATCACTATCCTCAGTCTCCTCCTCTATCTCTCCCCCTGTAAACTCCTCAGACTCATATTCTACCTCAATGGGGTCATCGCTGCTATGGGTAGGACCCGTGGAAATCTGAAGCAAGGGTGCCTGAGGCACACTGGCTCTCCCCCTGGCATGTACTATCCTCCTGGCCGTAATAGGAATGCCAGGAGTAACCACTGTCCAACCCCAGCCTCTAGGCCCCCCTCTGGCCTCTCAGAATGATCTATATACTGGCGCTACTGGGGGAAGCATACCCATGTACGGTAGGCAAAACTACTGAGGAACTCGGCCAAAGGGGTGCATCTCCACTCGCCCCACTCTATCAATAAGATGCCCCATCGTGGAACAGGAGATCAAAGTAAGAGCCTCCTCGCCCCATATACCTGCCATAGTCTGGTATGGTGTGGCCTCCATGTCGGCAGTAGTTAGGGAAGCAACTATTTGATGAGGTGCTCGGAGCACCAACATTTCTGTCCATCTAGCTGCCCTCACAGCTCCGGGATCTGCCACCTCTACACCTCTACCATAGGTGATGAAGTGCTCATAGACCCAACTCATGACTAGGGTCCGGTGGCTCAAGGACTACTCCTGTAAATGGACTACCCTGTATAAGTCATGGTAGGTGGTCATAAGAATGTCTACTCCCCAAGTATATATCTGACCGTGTCCCTCTATTTGTGCAATAATGGGGGACCAACGGTATAATAATGTAACTCTTCCCTTGTCCCCGATCAGTCTCGAGGAAAGGATCCCCATGATGGCTTGGCAAAGTAAGGGGATGGGAAAATTAGGAATGGATCGAACTCTAACCCACTTCTTTGACCCCGTGGAGATGATTGCATCTCCCTTGTATGTGGCCCACTGTGTAATCTGGGCCCATGAACCTGCTATCTCTAGGGTGAGTCGTCTCCCAATAATCGGTACCCCTAGAATGCGATAGACATCCTCCAATGTAATAGTCCACTCACCGAGGACCCCTAGCAATCGGAAGGTATTTTGATCTACATCCCAGTATGAGAACAAGTCACAAAGGATTGTGACTAGATGGTGTAACATGGGGCACATGTGAAATGCGTAGTATCCTAGCCCGCTGAAGAGTGTCCTCCTCATCCTGTGAGAGGGGATCTAGTACCCCTGGGATCCAATCACACTCCCTCTCTCTACTCCACCGGATATACTCCTCTCTCACCTGCATACACCCAAAAACACACAAAACAGAGCAAGTTAGCATCCGAGTAACATTGGAAAAATCATGAAAACACGTAGAAATGCTAGAAAAGCAAAAACATTTTCAAAAAGATGTTCTTTTTACATTCTGTGCAAAACTGCCGCCCTGAGCAAGGAGGCGGTTTCGTAACCACCGCCTTAAGGGTGGCGGTCATGTAACCACCACCCTGAATAGGGCGGCGGTCGTGTAACCACCGCCCTGGGCAGGGTGGCGGTCATGGTCCGAAAACCCACGCGGGTTTTAAATTTAAAAGGCCTAAAAAAATTTAAAAAAGGACCATTTTACCTAAAAACAAAGCCTACCCAGTAGGCACCCCCACTAGATGGACCTTTTAACACTAACATTTTCAAAAATTACCCCCCCCATGACAAAGATTTTAGCATTTCAAAATTAAGGGGGTAAAAAGGATAAATTGAAGAAAACTAACATGTGATCTCACGTGTCAATGTTCCACACGTGGAGGCATGATCGCTCTCTCGTCACGGACGTTTTGACTCTACTCACGTAAGAAACCGTCACCATGGGTCCCAGAGCTCAAAATCAATCAAATCGACTCACACAAATGAATAGGAAAATGGGCCCACTTTCATATATATAGCACCCTGATTTGTTTTAAATGCCTTTTTCACAGGTTTGGAGCGCCGACGGAGGTAAGTTCTTATCCCCGCACAAATGGTACGTTCTCATTTCCTGTTATTTTAGCGTTTATTTTCCAAACTATTGTGTCTATCTGCACTTGAGTTCTCTTTTCGTTTTGCAGGTAGCGGGAATTTTGGACGGCGTCATTTCAACACACGAATGTATTAGGTATAACTTCTAACTTCCCATTTCGAGACTGCCATACTCGAACCCACCGTTTTACGCCTCTTCATGGCTAAAACGCTTCTCTGAGGGGGGGTAATATGTACGTACCCAAAATTGTAAGGTACTGTACTGCCAGAACAACGTGACAGGTGCCCCAATGATGATACAGGTCTCCTCACAAGGTGTTCGAGATCCGGAAAAGATCTCCAAGTGTTCGTGAATGTCCCATGCCCCACTTAGCCCCCGCGTGCTTTGTTTTTCCCCTTTCCTCTCTTTTCTTGGCCTTTTTCTCTTCAGTGATGAAACCGCCGCCCTGACAAGGCGGCGGTCTTGTGACCGCCACCCTGAATAGGGCGGTGGTCCTGTAACTGCTGCCCTGCTCAGGGCGGCGGTCCTTTACACATTTTCTAGAAAGCTATTTTAACATGACTCATGTAATTTCAATATTTTACTAGCTTTCTTTCTTTTCCATAAGCTTGCATTTATGATTTTGGTTCCCTGGAATAGTGTTTTGCCATTGTTTATAGTTTAAGAGTTCTATTTGGTTTTTACCTTGGGTAAATGCAAATGCTATAAATAGATGGCTTGTGCTCAAGAAAATGGCCCCTCAAGTTTTCCTCTGATCTCTCTTTACAATAGATTTAGTTTTCATTTTACTTAGAATGCTTAAGTTTCTTTCATTGCATGCTTAGTTAGCATTGTTTTACTATTAGTAAGCCACATATCCATCTTGTGCAAATACTGTTGTTATTTTATCTAATCCATTGGAATAGGATAGTTTGTTTATCAATAGGAAGCCATTAAATTTGTAGGTTTTTCTCCTCAAACAGGATAGTTTCAGGTTCTGGACGTTTCATGTTGCATGACTCGCAATAAATCCCGCTAGGAATTGCATAAGCCAAGCTCTGTACTCTTGCGCTATCCCTCTCTTACTCGCATTGTATTCAGTCTGTATCTTGAGCTACCTACGTCCTAATATCTACTTCTATTGATGCTAGCATTACATGCTTTTCTGGATCCACGTGAACACGAAGGAACGAGGAGATCACACTGAGGGGACAAGATCACACACACCATCGGATTCGCCACTGTTATGCAGAATCTAGGTTCTAGCTTTCAAAGTTCTAGTTAGAATCATATCAAATAGAGTAGTTAATTGCTTTATTTCAGTTAATTCTACTCTCGATATTGCCGGGGAAGCTGTGGGGATTGATAGTTTTTGAGAAACTATGATTCACTCTTCACTTCTGAGGTAGGATCGAGAGTCTTACAAATAGATTAGATAAGTTATTTCATTGTTTATAATAGATCTACAAATTGCACAGACAAATAGCTATACTCGGTTATCTTATTTGTTTTTAAATTGTTATCTTAGCTGTCAATTTCTAGATGTATTAAATTAGTTGCTAAATTCGTTTGAATAGTTCACCGGAAAATACAAAAAAAATAGGGGAATCATATATGCTATAGATATATTTCACATAATTAAATTTCATTTTACTGTAGTTCCTTTTACATTGTTGCTTTTTGCATGACAATCACGGGACCTAGAGAGCCCAGGGAATACATATTCGAGCCAATCGTGCCTCAACCCAATCTCATCATAGCAATAATTGATATAGATCAAAATCTTACGATCCAAGTCTTCCAAACAACGGTAAGCTTGCAACAAATCAATTCCCAGTTGAGCGGGTTAAACATAGAAGACGACCAAGCACACACGTTTTGGTCAAATCAACCGAATTATAGATTACCCTAGGCAACATTCATATGACTGTAGAAGGGCTTGAAAGAGAACAAACCTTTGGTTGTGATCCTTTGGTCCCACAGCTAGATGCAGGAGACATTCTCACAAACATAGATACTAGCCTAAGAATTCAGGTTGCAAGAACACCTGTGAGGCACTCTGAGAATATTGCACAACTATTAGTTTTGAATATAGAGGCTGAGAAATCATACGATTACTGGGTGTTAGGTATTAAGAACTAATTCTACGCATGACCATAGTAGGACCGCAACAAACAAGAGTCTACGGTTGCGATCCACAAATCTCGTAACCCAATGAATCCATAAGTCAAACGGACATAGACATTGGCCTACGCATACTAGTATTCAGATCTACCCCACTTCCACCTACCATCATCGAATAGTTATCCTTACTAGATATAGTAGCTAACAAAGCTAGAGAGTTCTGGACTAGGCCAGAGAATCTTCCATAGAGTCAACTATATTCACTATCCACCATATGACCTTATCTGGAGACATACACAAAACTATCTCAGGTCATTTTCCGCGTATTCCACAACCCATAGATCGAATCACACTAGAGCTCGATATTGATTGGAGCCTTTGAGTAGTCATCCTTGCTGATCGATCTATCACACGAGTTTAGGTTAGAAGGGCCTTCTTTTCCTTAGATTCACAAATTCCACTAGTGCGTATTGAAGACATTAGATTGCTTAACTAGTTTGTCTACATCCCATACATATTCCATACCCACCGGCTTTCTCGGTATGACCTCGGGAGGTTGGGTGTGAGGAAGAGTTACTTGTAGATTCCCACGCTCGAATGTCACTTTTCCGTCGTACAGTTTCCCTTCTAAAATTGTACATACTAATTTTCCTCCCTAGTAATCCACTTCTTCTTTCTATTTTCTCTAAAGGAAACTTTTCTTTTGGTGTATTTAAAAAGAATCATTTCTTCATTTTTTCTGCATTTTAGTGAAAGAGAATCCCTCTTCCTCTTCATCTTATTATGTCATCCAATTTCATATTTTCGATTTTGGTTTAAAATTATCACATTTCATTCTGATTTTTTGCATTAGCTCACATTAAATGTGGGGAACCTATATGCTGGAGGTCATTACCAGCTGATGGTTGACAAAAGAATCATAGAAAATCATTTCTATCCTTTGCTCTTTCTCTGAGTCTTACCAAACCACACAAAAATTCAAATACATACATTCTTAACGAACATCTTACCTAGAAGAAGTTGTAGGTGATCAAACAATCACTGTACAGTGGGCACCCAGCTCACTGCTCTGTCGAGTCATACTTCAGAGTGAAGCCCACCCCCACCATAACAAACCTGAAACCTCACCCTTTAGATCTCTTTATTCATAGGAAGCCTTTCTCACCAATAAATTATATTGTTTTTTTCATAACAGTCAGTCCACACAAATAGCATAAGCTAAAAAATGTAATAGAATAGGCACTCCAGGAATGTTCTTTCTTAGTGTTCTTCTTTATTTGCATTTTGAGGTGAGATATTTCGATCATTATTTTTGTCTTTCCTCGCACACTCCCAATCATATTCGGTGTATTCTGACTTCTTCTGAGTCTGTCTATACCACATTTACATCATTCTTAGACTTCTGGGTTTGATTCAACACCAGATTTCTAAATCACAACCATTTTTCTCATCACTGTTTCAATTTCACAGTCGCCATCATCGGTCACCCCTGACCGCCATCGGTTACACCCAACTAACATCGGTTCTAGGTTCTTTTGTTAACCTACTCAAAAGGACATTCTCACTTCACTTTTTTCCACTTTACAGTCTCTATCACTATGTTTTTTTCGTTCCCATTGACATTTTACACATCCCTAGATTTAACATACTTAGCAGATTTTGCTTTCTGCCTCGCTATTTACTCACTACCTATTTTCTATAGTGACCGGCAGCAGTTACCCTTGACCAAAATTAGTTTTTCCTAACCAACATCGGTTAGCCTGTTTCACATTCCACCCACCATTAGTTACTTCATTAATTTTTTCCCTATTGTTCTCTGTACCATTTACAAAGAAGCAGCTCCACCTGATCAATACTGGTTCACATGGTACCGACCTGAAGACAAGTGAACACCCTCCTATTCCATATCAATTTCCAGTCACTCCCACCTAGTCCTTCACCACCCTCTATTTTATCACCATCCATGGATCCTATCCATCCTACTAATATCACTACTAGAGATGAGGAGTTCACACGACTCCTTGATCAGAACCCTGTCGCATTGCAGTTTTACCTCTCCCACTTGTCCACCTAAGACACCTCAGGTCAGTTGATATACGACATCCCCATATCTATCTCCTCGGACATCTCGTACCCACTTTTGCATTGGATCCATCTGGTTCAGTGCTGCCCGCTTCCACTTTATCCCCAGTCGTTTCACAGTCAGGTCCTATACCCACTATGACTACCACATCTGTTAACTCTATAGTACCCATTACATCCACCTTACCCTCGATGACTACCCCAAACATGACCTCATCCGCCCCTAATATCTCATACATATCCGTAGCTACATTACCACCTCCAGTGTCAGTGACTCCTACCCCATTTCAGAATGTGGTTCTTTCTATTCCACAATCATTAACTCCTATTGCCACTAGGGTTACCATGACCCTTCCACCCCCATATACATATTAACAACAACCGCTTGTTTCTTCTATCATTCATTCTAGGTACGTACCCCCTATTTCATTACCTTCTTCTCCACCACCTTACATGGAAGCCCCATATACAGGAATGCCACCCCCATTATATACCCAAAACCAACCTCCTCATGTTATAGGAGGCATCCAATCATCACAACCCACCAATGACCTAATTAAATTGATGATGGACAAGATGCAAACACTAGAGGCATTGGTTTCCTGGCTCCCCACAACTCTGTTACCAATGACAAGATTTGCAATGAGCCTATTCACCCATCCATTCCCGTCCGTTCATACCCTGTGCATTGGGGAAATGCCAAAATTCAATCATTTCAATAGTAAGGGAAGACCCACAACAACATTTGTGCTTGTTCAAACATGGGTGTTATCTGATTACTCATGATGATGCCTTACTTTTGAGAACTTTTCCCATGCCCCCTCACTAGACCAGCATTAGATTAGTATAGTGGGTTACCCAAACACTCCATATTTTCATTCAAATCAGGTAGCCCAAGCTTTTTTGGATCATTTCTCCATCAATATCTCCAAGAAAGTTATGATGACCGATCTATATTCCACATGTTAGTATGAGGATGATTGTATCACAGATTTTTTCACTCGCTGGCGCAACCTAATCAATCAACTTACCTTTCAATTGCCACAAATTGAACTCATCAAGATCTTCACCTGAGCTTGTGCCAGACATATCTCCCTGACCTTTCAGGTCCAAACTTTCTGAAAATTTGATGAGGCATTCACTATGGCATGAAAGCTATAGATTTGGGCCATCGAAGAGAAGAAAATCCAATTACGAAATAAGAATTTGACATTCAATTCGAATGAAACCTCCTCTTCTTCCAAACCTCCAACTAATTATTCAAAGGCTAAAGGTACTAGCTAACGTAGTGGTACTGAAGGCCGACCCAACTCATCCATCCAATAAGGCTACACCCTCATCTCATCTATCACCCATTCAGGCTTTTTGATTTAGACAACAGCAGTGAAAATATACCCCAATTGGGGAACCTTACTCTTCTGTCTTAGAAAATCTTATCAAAGCCGGTGCCATCACTCTTCCACCCATAAAACCCACACACTGGTTTTTGACCCCTACTCGCCCCCATGCCCGCATGGTATAAGGAACAAGAGTTCTATAACTATCACCGAGTGAAGGGTCATAGTGATGGAAACTACATCACTTTTAAGAATATTGTTGAATAAATGCTCGAGAAAGGTGAGTTGACTATGGATAATCCCAACGCCACCCACAACCAAAAATTTCAAATCTTTAAAAAACCATTTCCCAATCATGCCCCTTCATCCAATCAAACCGGTGAGACATCCACTCACAATACCCATACTCGTGAGGTTCATGCAATCTTTAACGAGGTACCGGTCACCTCTCAATTACCTCACATCCCTTCCATAGAGGAAATCTTATCCTAAAATCCTCCTTCCACGTCTAAACCAATCATCACTATTCCTTCACCAATAGAAGAACACCTTTCATCTCCAACATCACCTACGGAGGAGTCTTCTGCTAACATTGAGACCATCTCACCCCTAGCTTCTTCACTTAGAGAGCCTTTACCTACCATACCTCCTCAAACCCATAGAGGATCATGCATTACCTCCTCCACCTATGGAGGAGCACCTATTATCTTCTCCCCTCCTAAGGGAGCACCCATTACCTCTTCCACCCACAAAGGAGCACCTATCTGTTTCTCCACTTATTGAGGAACTCCCATCATCTCTTCCATCCATCATAGACCCAGTGGAGATACCTTTGCCTCTTGGTGAGCATTCTCCATTAGGTACCCAACATCCAATAGACCTACTTTCAGCTCTCTTACCCACAGAAGCTGAAGCTACCCGATTCCCCCATCTCTAAGATGCATTTTACAGGAATTCCCATTAGGTCCTCACCAACTCCACCCATAAACGTGCCATTCTCACGTCTTTCTTATCACTTAGATTATGTGGATAGAGCTTTCTTATGGGGGCAACGTCTTACTCCCTATTTCAACACAAATGAAAATATCCCTTGATGACACCTCCACTATAAACCCAAGCACATTTCCACCCATCAAACCACATACCACCACTTCTGTCGCAGCCCATTCCATGATACCCGTTAACACTCACACTACACCCTTACTCATAACCCAACCTATGCCTAAATCCAAACCTATACCCATAACATTTACCCCCACTAAACCTATTACCACTTTAGGGGTCACCCCCGACCACCAGCCTTACTCATCCACCTATTAAAATGGATATAGTTACATCGTCCAACGTTAAAGCCACACCTATTCTGACACCCAAACCCAAGAAAAAAACTCATCAACCTCATACCCCCTACCGCACCAATCACACCCCAAACTTGTCCCATCTGCCTTAAGACCTCAGCTGCCCAACATGGTCAAGCACCCTTCACCCATCCATAAACCAATAACACAACCACCCTTTCCTGCCTCACAAATCTCTAACCTACCCAGGCACACAACATGACTCATACCCATTCCTACAGTCTCTTTACCACCAATACCTCAAATACCTTCAGCCATTGCGTCACTACCCACTACACTTCAGTCATTATCCCTCACACCTCAAGCACGACCCATGTCAGCTACCTTCATATCACCCCCGTTATCCCTGTGGATAAATCACCCTCTTCCTTCATCTACTTTTCCATCTAGACCCCATATACCCAAATCACCTTTACGAAAGAACGTACAACCCAAAAACAAAATCCCACTACCCCACATCCTCCTACCCATCCATCTACTGTACCCCTACCTAAACGAACCCAACTGACACCTCAAAATACATTGGTGCCTAAATCCATAGCTTGATCCCTTCCTAAAATTCCAAAAATAATTCCCAGACAACCAACCACACCTACAATCAAACCCACATTCACTTCTCATTGTGATCCACTAGCAGAATCCTATGCCAAAATTTTAACCAACCTCCTCGATACTTCTATTATCACATTACCACCACTCCGACCTTACGACCCCCTCAAACCCAAGCCAAAGGGGTTTGATGATACCAAAATTTTTGCACACCATCATGTGCCAGGGCATGATGTGGAGAACTACAAGGCCTTGAAAATTGTCCTTATCCAATTGTGTCCACCAGAAACCAACTTTGATGATGACGAACTTCTTGATGAGGATCCTGCTTTACCTAAACCCATTCCCACACTACCCACTCAACAAACACAACCTCTACCCTCATAGCTCCCAGAACTACACACAAAGTTTGAAATTAATATGGTTCACATCAGATAACTTGCCACGCCAACACCCAAATGTCATTACGCCCAATGGACCTCACAGGGCTTCTCTCCTCAAGTAGGGTTTTGCCCTTCATATCATTATACCACTTACCCTACACCTTCTCCATTTGACAAATTCCCTCAAATCAACATGGTACATGTTACTACACATGCATAGAAGGGTAAAGATAAGACAGTTGACCCACCAACCAATCCTATACCCAACATACCATCTACCCCCATACCTAAAATAACTATCTGCGGCCCCACATACCCCATTTCTAATGGTGTCACACATCACACCATGCTCAAACAATCACTCCAATCTCCCCTCAAAATGTCCTTATATGACCTCATCCAAACCTCAGAATCCCATCGTCAATCCCTCATGGAGGTTCTTCAATCTATCAAGGTTTTACCCAATGACCCTACATCTATAGCCTCCATTATCACACCCCATCATGCAGCCTCTCTCACCAAATTACCACTTTCATCCCCACCTCACCTTATTCACCAAGTGGCCTCCCTCAACTTCTCATAGGCAGAGATCGCACCATACCAAAATGGTGACCCAAACCCAGCCCTCTTCATCTCTATCCACATTGATGACATATAGGTGTGTTGTGTGATGATTGATGGAGGCGCTAACATTAACATCATTTCATCCCATGCATTTTCTCAAATACGCATACCTGATAATTACATGCATAAACATCCAGTCATGTTGCATTCATTCAACGATGCTATCACCTCCACACTAGGCACTGTCATCCTTCACGTCCGCATGCCCCCCCACACTATTCCAAAATTAGTTTATGTTTTGGAGGGGGAATTCCAATATAACTTGTTATTTGGTAGACCCTAGATCTGTGTCATGGGTTGCTTCCACTTTACATCGTTGTGTAAAGTTTGAACACAAAGGACATGCTTATACTATTCCAGCTAACCCATCACCTTTCAAAACATGCAACATGTTTTACCGACCCAATGATGTACTCATACTAGTCAAGCCATCTACTTCCGCAACCATTACCACTTCACCTACACCTACACCCACACCTACTAGTACCGCCACTACTTTTACCATACATACCTCCCCTACTCTTACCACCACAATCACCTCCACTACTGACCCATTAACTTCCCAATACATTAACACCACCTCCGCATCGACCTCTAACACATCATCCATACCAACTAACCACATACAAACCACTGATCCCTTGGAAGGTGTTTTTTCAATGCCTCACTCTGGGGGAGTACCACCTATATAGTGTCAACACCTTCCTTACTCCACACGAGTAAGAAATCCTTCACCAACACCCTCGTTATGATCACCGTATAGGAGAATGCCTCCTTTATGGTCCTCCTCATCTTCATACTAGTCTCACTTATGGGGGACTTGATACTACCACCTACACACCTGAACCACCATCACACACCCTGCCCATTTTCAGTAGACCTTCCAATCACTTACCAATCATTGTTTCACCCCACACCTTACTTCACTGTTGTGCATGAAAGGGTTTTAGTTTTGGCTTTTACGAGCAAGGTCGCCATACCGTTATTCCATGTACCACCCACAAACATAATCACCATAGTGGTATTGGCTTCCCAGAACCTCCTAGCAAACAGGCCTACATTGAACTCATTGAGGACCCTAGCTTGTCTTCACCTTCATCACCCCACCCCCCTCACATATGGAGTCGATGAATCCTGAATCTATCCCTCCTAATTTTTTTTTTTCATAAACACCATTTCCTTGAGGCCTTTGACTTATCAACATGAAGGCGAGGCCTCTTCCACTATTCCATTCCTATATCCTGAGATGATCAATGACGACACACCTACCATTAACATCGTTCAATGTCAGGATGATGAATCCATACTCCACCTACCTTGGTGTAGAAGACTCATATATTCATTGATCGTTACCCTTTGAGATGCAAACCATGTTGAATGAATCAACTATTGAGATCAACATTCATACTCAAGATGACCCCACACATCCTAAAGATCGTACAATCTTTAGATGTTTCTAAACAGGAAGCCCATCACTTCCTTTCTCCGAGATCAATAACCACACTTTCACTTGGTCTTACACAGACATGCCCGGTATTGACCCCACCATAGTGGTCCACAATATCATAACCATTCCTGATGCCAAACCTATCAAACAAAAGCTGAGGAAAATTCACCCTCACATTGCTCTTCTCATCAAAGAAGAACTTCAGCACCTTATTTCCATTTCCTTCATCTTACCCATTGATTATCCTCATTGTATTTCAAAACATTGTCCCTGTTACTAAAGCAACAGGGGGACACCGTATTTACATGGAATTCCGGGACCTCAACCTCACCTTCCCAAAAGATGACTTTCCCTTGCCTGATATTGATCAACTAGTTGATCTTACCAACGGGTCACAAGATTCTCTCACTCATAGATGGTTTCTCGAGTTATAACCAAATTTTACTTGCCCCAGAATATCAGCACAAGACCGCATTCATTACCTCTTAGGGAACCTTTTGCTATCGATTCATGACTTTTGGCCTTAAAAATGCTAGCACTACATATCAACGTGTTATGAATTACATCTTTCATGATATCATGCATTGCATATTGGAAGATTATGTGGATGATCTCTTAGATAAATATTGACGCTGTTCCAAGCACCTCGTTATCCTCGAAAACATCTTTGATCACCTCATTAAATATTGCATTTGCATTCAACCTAAAAATTATGTCTTCGCGGTTCTCTTAGGAAAACTCTTGGGATTTATTGTTTCCCTCCATTGTATAGAAGTTTACCCCTCTAAAGTCAAGGCCATTCTGGAAATGCCTCTTCCCACAAACCTCAAATAACTCCATATCCTGTAAGGTAAATTGCAATCCATTTGCCATTTTATTTCACTTTTATCGGATCAATGTCAACCATTTCATCATCTGATTAGGAAGGATGTCTCCTTTAAATGGGATGAGGACTATCACAAAACTTTTGAGGCCCTAAAACAAAACCTTCTCCAACCACCCATACTCCTTCCACTGAAATATGATCAACCTTTTTACCTATACATATCAGCTATCGATCATTCCTTGGGAGCCATGCTCACTCATCGCAATGAACAACATAGGGAGCAGGTGGCTTATTACATAATCCGTACTCTTTTGGACTATGAAACCTGATACAACCACCTAGAAAAGCTTTGCTTAGCCCTTAGTTTTTGTTGCCACTAAACTCTGCCATTACCTACTCAACCACAAAACCTATGTTGTGACCAAAACCAACCCTTTACACTTCATGTACACCAAACCTTGTCAAAATCAGCGCAACCGCATGATGGATTATTCTTTTAGCTGACCTTGACCTTGAATAAATTCACCCAAAATTCCATCAAGGGCCAAGCTATAGCCAACCAACTGGCTGACGCACCTATTGTCGGCAACTAACCCTCTAAATTTGACTTTCTTGATGAATCCATTGCTACCCTTTCCCTTGATGAAACCCCCCTACCAAATGACATTGTTATTTGACGGTTCCAAGTGTTAGCTTGGGGGTGGATCTGGTGTTATCCTTTTCCCTTTAGATGGAGAACCCATGCCTTCTTCTTTAAAACTAGACTTTCAATGCACCAACAATATTGCTCAGTACGAAGCACTCGTACTAGGTCTCTAGACTTCATATGCCCTCGATTTCAAATCAATCCACATCTTTGGTGATTCATAATTGGTCATAAACCAAGTCAATGGTATGTACCAATGTTGTAACGAGATACTTCAAAAGTATAATCATCATGTAGACATACTTTTGACCAACTTTGATCCTTACACCCTTCAAACCATCCCACGGTCGACCAACAAATTCGCAAACACTATGGCTTGCTTAGCTTCCCAAATACCCACTTCCCCTACCGATTCCAAAATATTTTTTCACTATAAAATTCCTCCATTCACCTTATTATTTACCTCATGATGTTTACTCAGCTAGAACTGACATCCCTGACCCGAGTAAACTTTGGTATAAACAATACTCTGACTACCTTTTCCCTCTCCATCTTGCATCCTAATCTCACCCGTAACGGAAAACGTGACTTCCTTAAGAAGGTCTCTCGTTTCATTATCCTAGGGGGGACTCCTCTATAAGTGTAGATTTGATGGTATTCTCTTAGAGATGCCTCACAAGTTCTGAAATTCCTTATATCATCAAGGAGGTTCATGATGGCATATGTGGAGGTCACTTTAGTGGCCTTGTTGTTACTAAGTGTATTCTTCACCTAGGCTATTACTGGCTGACCCTTAACCATGATTGTTGCGACTATGTCAAACGTTGCAGGAAATGTCAACAAAATTCCAACCTTCATCATACACCCAGTCATGCCTTACAGGGTCACTCGTGACCTTTGGCCCTTCTCTCAATGGGGTTTAGATCTTTTTGGTGAGATCAATCCCCATTCTTCACAACACCCATCGATGGATCATAACTACTACCAAATACTACACAAAATGGGTAGAAGCCATACCACTCATCTCCATGAAAGCTGAGAAAAATATATGAGTTCATTAACCATCACATCATTTGTCACTTTGATGTCCCCTCATTGCCTCATCACTGGTAATGGAAAAATAATTCAAAAACAAAACACTGCAAAAACTTTGCGACGCCTTTGGCATTCAACTTAGTTTCTCATCACCTTATTACCCACAAACCAATGGCCAAACCAAATCCGCTAACAAAACCCTCAATAAAATTCTCATGAAAGTGGTTGACGATACTGGGAAGGATTGGCATACACACATTCCTTGTTCCCTATGGGCTTACCGCACTAGTATTTGCACTTCCACTATAGCTACACCCTTTTCACTAGTCTACGATACCAAGGTTGTTCTGCCTCTTGAATTCCAGATCTCCTCACTTCACATTTGTCTCCATGACATGCTTACTAATGATGAATTTTGTTAGGACCGCTTAACACAACTAGAGATATTAGACGAACGTCATCTTAACACTTTGGATCACCTTAAAGTTTATCAACAACATATCAAATGTGCTTATGACAAACATGTTCATCGAATGAACCTTCCAACTCGGTGACCTTGTTTTGAAATAAAATCAACACATAACCAAGGTAGAAAAAATTAAACGAGGAAAATTCACTCCTAATTAGCTTGGACCATACATCGTAACTCATACATATGGATCAGGTGCCTATCATTTGTTCTCGCTTGAGGGTAAACCCGAACCTGAGCCCCTTAACGCATTACATCTTCGACCATTCTATTATTGACTAGTTGTCCTAGCTCACCCTGTGTCTCTTTATAGGCTCGTCCCTTGAGAGCTATCCATTCCATCCATCTCCCTAACGATTAAACAAGAATCATGTGATTACCCATCACCCTTTTTCCTTATATTAATTATGTGCACCACAGATCTGCACATGGCATGATTCTCATGGAGTACTTTTCATCTTATTTTTAGATGAGATCCCATGATCAACCACCCTTTCCTTCTCAACAAGAACCAAATGCTTCGTTATAGTCTCGTTCATGACTTAAAAGCCAAAAAAAAAACAAAGATGAATCCCTCAGAAGGGACATCTTCCAAAATAAAGGGATTAAATCTTTGAGTCAAACTTCCAATATAAAAGATGAATCCCTCCAAAGGACATCTTCCCACCTTCCATTGTCATTATAAGTAGACTTCTCCCTTGAAGGACAGCTATAAAAAGCTCGCAACTCTCTACATAGTCTTTTAAAAAAAATGGACTATTTTCTCAAACATTACACTTCAAAAGCTTCCCGCATCGATCAACTTCGTGAAGACCTCAAGGAGACATATATTCCTCCCATATAGACTTCTTACATCGATCAGTCTATTTAAAGAGTCAAAAAGAAAAGAAAAAAAGAAAAAAAAGATTTTTCATCATGGACTTGCCTATTGTGATCTTGGCTCTATTGCCCAAGGCATTCTACTTCCCATTTTATGACCTAATTACCTACACCTCTTTACCCGTTGTCTTTTCACTTCATACCTCAAGGGACCTGTTAAACCTACAACATTTGGTGATCATATGACTATTCGTCACTCTTAGAATTATTAATCATGTAATGTCTTTAGGGTCTTACATTCATTAGCCTATCTATATGATGTGTTTCATACGTTTTGATCCTTTCCAATCAGGTGGCTTTATTTCCCCCTCTTATCTTTTCTCTTCTTCATTACCTTTTGATCTTCTCATCCACAGGACTTGGTCCTCGATGCTTACCTTTTTGGGTCATCCTCCCCTTTCACCATAATCACCATCACCTGTAACATTTTTACCATAATCTACCCCCACCTATTAAACCCAAACCAACAACATGACCACAAAACCTACCAGCTCATTTTCATATTCATCCTTAGCTTATGGGAGAACTACATCAGTCTGAGGTCCCTTTTCATTGGGACTATGTAGGTAGCACTTCCAGGGCATGGGGCCCTAGAAGGTTAGCTCAACCACTCTTTACCCTAACCATTTTCCCCCACTTTTACCTAATTTCTTGTTCATCCTCAAAAACCTCGACATCTAAACCATGTACCACATAACTTGTTCCACTTATATTATTTCACATTTTCATACATAACCAACATTTTCTACATTTTACACCATCTCATGCATTTATATTACCATTTGTTCTCCAAATACTGAAATGAACATCCATGCCTAAACCAACCTAACTCAACCATGGCCTATAACCTGACTCAACCATGCCTAACCAACCTGACTCCACCATTGCCTATGTTTTCACTGGTATTGGTGCCTAAAATCTAGAGCATAAACCACTATGGATAGACCAACACTGATTGAATCCATGCCTAAACTGTACCTTGGAATCATGCCTACTCTAATTTCCATCCATATCAAACCAACAAACCCATATATCATATAATACAAAGTAACAAATCCATATCTCTCTAACAAAAGCCATAAACCAATATCTCATCAACACATTAACACATCACCAAATACCATGAATCTCATAATCTAAATCATGAATCATGCCACCTGATCTCATGGTCCCATCTCTCACTCAATCACTCTCACCTATGTGGCCTCACCAACCAATCTCTCTACAGTAACTCTTTGAGAACTCTTCCTATGACACTCTCTTTTTTCCTTTTCTCCTTTTCACAATGCACAGTGAATGAATTTTCAAATGCGGGATTTCTACTTTTTATAACCTACCTGACATGACCGATGTCATGTTAACCCTTGACCATTGTTGGTTCTATTGCCTTAGAATACCACCATCGGTTCATATCCACCATCATCAGCTCATTCTGACTACTTTCGGTTACCATGCCTACTCATTGCCCTCGCATTTACCTCATTTTCCTTACCTCCCCTTTCTTTTTCCTTCCATACACCTACCTGGACCAATTTACCTTCACTTCTAGCCCTCCACCTTCTTCAACCTCACCGCATCCACTGTCGATGCCTCCTGATTTTACCCCTACCTCGGCCTTACCCATGACGTGACCTAGATATTTGAAACCTAGACCATTGCCAGTGACCTTTTGACCTCATGTGTTCACTATACCTTGCAGCACTGTTACCTATGTTGATTGACCTAATGACCTTACCTAGCCTATTACTATGACCGTTTATCATGACCCTACCTTTGGTGTACTGGAACATACCTAAACATTCCTGAACCTAACCTATGTTGTGTTCCTGACCTTATCCTATACCTTGGATACCGGTTTCACTTCACCCTTGTTTGAATAAACCTATCGACCTTAGATGATGTAGAGTTTTCCTGCTCTTCAACCCGGTAGCGTGATGAAATTTATACATGTGTATGTGTTTAAATGTTTCTACCTTTGACCCTGACCCATTACCTAGCTTACCTGAGTAGACCTTGCTCCCTCTCCCCTTGCACCCACTCGCCTTTTCCCCACATTTACCTTTTATCAAACCACTCATTACTTTAGCCTGCTACCTCGTCAATTCCTAGTTTGAGGGGGATCACCTTCACCCTCACATGGGGCAACCACATCTTATTTTTGTTAGCATCACTTACTAATACAAGATATGCAACAAAAAGGGGAAAAATGTAGACACTAAAATTGATCGTCGGGCTCACTCTTTGGTAACTCCAATCATTCAGCACTGCAAGTTTCAGCCAATAGGTTCTTAAAGTGGCAGATGAGGGTAGTTCTAGATAATTGTCTTACAGGTTCCCTAACCATACATCACATTCTAGAACTCACAATGTCAAGAGAAGGGGATTTAATGTAGCAGACAACCATATGGGGGGGCTTTGGTAAGGACTCTTTGGTCTACCTCTGAGACACTAAATGAGGTCAACTCCCGATCTATCGTCATTGACATATAAGCCCCCCCTTTATTACATCACCCAGCCATCCCCCTTCACCCCATTAATATTAATTTAATTAATTCATTATCCTCACCACATTTATTATTTAAATATCTTAATGTAAATAATATCCACACATATACCTTACTTGGGGTACCTCATCAAGTTAACTCAACCTAAGACCTGTTCTTAGCAAGTTACCATAACTAACTAAGACTTACCCAAACCCTGAATATCAATGCCTACACTCCCTCTAACCACATTCCCGCATGTTCACAAAAAAATCCTAGTATAATCTGTCGGATGATGACACAAGATCTGAGGAAATCAAGAAGATCTCCCTAAGTTTAGTAAACCTAGAAAATCCTGCCTTGACCGATGTCAGTTACCCCTAATCGTCGCCGATTAAGCTGGACCATCGTCGGTTACCCATTTTAACCCCAAAACAACCTTATTCTCAAGGTTGGAAGTTGGAAGCAAGTTGGAAAACATTGGGATAAATTTGACGAGTAAGAACACATCTTCAGAGAGCCAATTCTAGAAAGAAAAGACATCCAAGGAAGGAAATTGAGGATCTTCTCCTGCACAGCCTTCCCAGCCATATTCTAAACTATCCAAGTAAAGAGGAGTGTGCATGCAGCCCATACAGATGCTTCTCTTAGGTTGGTCATCACTTGCAACCTTCAAACCCATCATCAACACCTCCATCCTTCACACATAGACTTTCAGGAATGAAATCCAAGTAAGTACAACATCATACTTTCTTAGTTATTTCATTCTATCATTATTTTATCATCCGTTGTTTATCTTACTCCCTTATTGACCATCTCCAACATTTTGTACCTCTATATACCCCTCAAAACCTCATAAAAACCTATTCCAGTCACCCAATACCTCATCCTGACCAACCAAACCCTTTGTGTAATCACAAAGGAGACCAAAACCCCATTCTATGATGTTTCTAGATTCTATAGTAACCGGCACCAGTTATACCTAATCGTGGTCGGTCACCCCCCTGACCGATGCCGGTCTCTATGTTTTCCTACACATTCTTAATAAGAGACATATCCACCCAATTTTACCTCACCCTCACTCACTTGTGACCTACCTGAGACCTTTATCAGACCTCCAGAACCCAAGACCAACCCTTTGACCCTTGGATTTTATTCTAGCTTAGCCTGTTAGATTAGATCTATTTTCTTATTGTATTTTTAAGTGAGATACCTAAATCATTTGAAAATAACAATAGGGTTTACCTTTTTTTCAACATTAATTTGTTTAAAATAGTGGACTGACAGCCATCTAGGAAGTACCATACTTCCCAAATCTAGCTCACGCTAGGCAATTCACTGCCCATATTGTTTAACTCTTTCTAGTGGTTTTGATTTCATTATAGGTAGTTCCTCCTAGTCAAAAGGAATCTCTCATGGTTAGCTGTGGATTCAAAATTCATACGCATGCAACAACCCATCAACTAACATTTGAACAGGTATTCCTCCTACGCCTGTTACCCTATCTGTTTCATCAATGATTCAAAGAAACAATCTGAGAAAAAGGTGAAACATTATCTTCATGTTAGAAGCCTTCTTTTCTGTCCATCGAAAGGTATAATTCATGTTGTTTTTTTAGTATGATCATAGTGATAGAAATTCTTTGAGAAATTCCCAACTTCAGGACATATATAACTTATGACATGATTTTTTTCCTCTATCTAAATGTGAATTATCATTCCAATATTGACTTGAAGGTTCTTCTAAACAATACCTAGGAATATGTCCTCTTTCTTGATAATTAAAAGATATCCTATTCCTTTCAGACTTAGGTCTGCAATCCCTCCATGGATTTTCTTTTTTTACCATAGGAAATTTGCATTCTCTAGCCTAATGATCAAAACCATAACATGAAAAACAATATCTATTAAATTTTCTCTCATACCTAGATTCATTTGGTTTTCTACTTATATTTTTTGGGCTACTTGACTCCTCCAATTTACTTGGAAATTCTTGATGTAGATTCATTGTTTGTTTGCATGTTGGGACAAGCCTTTTCATCCACTTTGGTCTATAAACATAGTTGACAACATACATGGCTTGATTCATCCTTCAAATCCTTTTTCCTTGCTTAAACTATTTTCTCTATGAGAGTATTCAAATCAACTTTTAATTTCTCAAATTATTTATTCTTGTCCTTGATGGATGTTTGACATGACTCATGATCTATTACACCAGACTATCTTTGTTTGATTTAGAAATTATTGAGTTGATTATCTAATTCAATCTTCAGGATCTTTACTTTCTTTTCATGTTCCACAAATTCTTTTTCTTTTTCTTTTAGAGTGATTGAAACATTTTCAACAAATGAATCCATCTCATTCAATTTTTTTTCATGGCGAGATTCCATGTGCTTGATCTCATTCTTCACAACTTTTATCAGAGTTTGAGAAATCTCATATTTTCTCTTCATATTTGATTTTGTTAGAGTACCCATGCTTATGTCTTCACGATCACCTCCAAGCTATTACGAGTTACACAAGATAACCATGCTCTAATACCACTTGTTAAGAATTTTAGGCACTGAGAGGGGGGGGGTGAATCAGTGCTAATAACATCAGTGTTGATAACACTTTTTAAATTAATTTCCACTTTTAAATCTTATACTATTAAACTATCTTGATTTTCATAAGCATGCATCATTAACAATGAAAGATAAAGAGATTAATATACACATATACACATGAGGAGACCATAATTAATGTGGGAAACCCTTTCGGGACAAAAAAAATCCACATAAACTATGCACTAACTTGGAAAACTATCCTTAAAAATTACAAATATTTCTTGATTGAGACACAACTCAATATGGAGCTATAACTCCAATAATTTAACTAGGTCACTACCCAGTCTTTGACAAGCTACCACCTTCCTGGAAGCTACAACTCCCAAATTTATTCTAGCAACAATTGTGACCTTTAATAAGACACTACTTACACGGAGTCTGCAACCCCCTATAATTTAATCAACCACTAAATATTAAGTATGCCACTACTTACGAGGAGGTTATAACCCCCTATGATCTAAGAAACAACTTAGATGGATATTATACAAAAAAAAACATATTCTAGATTCTATGTTGCATATACAACTTATTATGATCACTCTTCTTTTGCACTCATGACTCACTCTTAAAATTCAGATTTATAGTATTCTTCTTACCTCTTTCTAGTTTCTCCCCTCACACATTCATTTACTGATTTTCTGATTAATGGTTTTTTCACTTATGCACAAACATAACTCTCTTCTCTTTCAACACATTGATGGCTCTGTTTCCTCTCCTTTTCTCTGCAACAAACATCTACTCAACTACACTTTGCTCTCCTTTTCTTCAATATATTTGTTTCTGTATGATTTTGGAAAATTTACAGGCTCCTGAAAATATAAGATTGATTCAAAACCTATATATGGATCTCATACACTCATCTAATTTCCTTGGCTCATTACTCTCTTTGCAATAACTCTCTATCTAACTCCTCCCTTTCTCTCCTTTTCTTTAAAAGATTTGTTTCTCCATGCTCTATAAAAATTTACAAGATCCTATTCTCTTAATAGATATTCATTTGATACTCTAAGCTAATATCTTTTTCCTCTTATTTGATTAGAAGATATTCATTAAGAATGAAAGCTCATCTCTCCTTCATCAAGATCAGATATTCAATAACGACGCTATGAAATTTCTTTCTTTCGAAAAACACTTGGCTCGACTACCCTCTTTCTCTTTTCTCTATTTCATCATCAAGCAATTTTGTTTGGAATTTAGATTTTTATAAACAATTAAATATTGCCATCTCTATCACTTTGTGTGCCATGCACTCCATCTCCTTTGTATGCTTTGGAAAAATCAAAGGGGCATTGTAAATTTGTCTACTAAAAGAGTTCCACCTGTAATTTATTTATTAGTTCTATATTTCACACCAAATTCCAATTTTTCTCATTCCAATGCATAGAGAATTAGATTACCTTTCCAATAAGTCCAAAAAATCTATATTTGGACACATGTAACTCAAGATATTGCCATACAGATATTGGGATCTCGTGAGGAACAACATTACTAACCACATTAATATTTGCACCTTAGACTATATAAAAATTCGTTACATTATTTCATTGATCTTGATGCGACCTAGAATTTACCAGTAAAATCCCATGCGCATTGGCACATCACTCAGCCTAGATTGAGTACTCACCCAAAGCACACAAAGGTACCGGGCCCCTATTTAGGGTTGTTATTATAGGATGTTAGCATGATGAAGACTTAAAGCATTCAGATCCATAACTAATATATCATTCTTCAGTGCATGTTCAGATCTAGATCTAGAGAATAACATACTTAAATGATAACCATGATGAAATAAAGCATGCAAGAACCAATTATGATCAAGAATTGATACTCTATTGTAGCCAATATGCTCCATTGTATTAAAAATGATAAATACACATAAGCTTATTACAATAGATAATACCATAGTTGTGACATCCTCATTTTATACATTAGAACAAGTCAAATTTTTTTTTTTGATAAATACTTCCTGGTTCTAAATACATAATTTAGAATTCACAAATCAAATAACCATTCTTATAACAGCATAACCATATGCAGCTGTAATGACTCGGAGTACCTCCGATCTATTCATTTCATGACTCGGTAATCTACCGATCTATTCATGAGTAATAAGAGTTGGAGTTTTCATTTAACACTTCACTCTCGTAGTTCTCTTCCCTATTCTGGGATTCAGAATGCTCTGTCCAAGAAACCTAACTGAATAATTGTTACCATTATTCATCGGCATCTCATCCCTTAGACCAGGTGACTCAGGACAACGCAACCAGCAGCTTACGATACTTTGGCCAAAGATTTGAAACATACTGCTTATGTCTCGTATTCCTTAACGGCATACTCATCAATCTGGAATACGTCCTTCACCCCATTCTTATGTTATATGGAATGTCTTATACCAACTTTTGTCAGTCCCCCTTATCCCAAGTTATTCACTCGGAAATGGATTAGTAAGGTGACAACGTTATATGGATGCTCTCGAGGACTAGGGATAAGATGACATACTGGGTCAACCCTAGTTAAACCAGTGTGTCAAGATACCTCGAGTCTCCTAGGCAGCCTTATAAAGTGGCCACATTACTAATCGGTCCCAGAGTAACTTGTTCGAGTTAAAGGTGTAAATTTTAACGATCAATGCAAAGGGTGTCGTCATAAGTCACCTGCATTGTTGTATCTTCGAGAAGATCCTAATCTTCTCGAAGGTAAAACCCTGTAGTTTACTTGTGCCGTCAACCTTTAAATCTGCCTCGAAAAGATCTACTTATTAATAAGCACTATGCACGTTGAATTAAAATTACATTAAAAGACATTTCCCCTAAGGTTAGCCTTTCCCGATCCCTGGATTCCTCATCCTAGAATGACCTTTCTCAATAAAACCCATTACACAGAGAAGTTATTAAGGCCAAGGTCTCGTCAAGGAGTTCATAGAATATACATAATTCTAAATCAACGAAATTGGACAATAACCCATAATCTTCACATGTGATTTGCCAACCGAACCCATTTTAGGTTTATTTCAGTTCTCATTACTGAATTTATATCGTACTTTTAAGTATCAAGATATAATGATTAAGAATCCAATTAAACGTTGTCCTGGCTTAATCAAGACTAGGGATTAATAATTTAATTCAGCTTGTTTAGTGTTCTGCTTAGGTTTATTTTAACCCTAGTTTCCAGTAAGACAGTGATCTATATTTCAATTTAGCTTTAAATAGAACACACTAGAATTGCTAAACAATCATAAGTATTCAGTCACACAATCTTGCAAAGCTTACATTGATAATCACAAAAGTCTCCAAATTATACAATAATAACAATGCTCTCAAGATATTTGAACCGAAGAAGGTCAAACTATCAAGATACGAATGCAAACACATAAGTATCAAATATCTATTTCCATTCCCTTCAGAACTAATCAATACATTTTATGCATTCAACATACTTGATACAATGCTCAACGGAAAAAGAACATCTTTCCTCATATAGTACATTTAGAGAATCAAACTGTAATTCATCATAAACCAAGTTAAACAATCTGAACATCCTATCAGATCTGCATGCTTTTACCACTTACGGCGATCCATCTGCAAAATTTGTCAACATCGGTCAGTTCGATGAACTGAGCATGATAAGCACTGAGTCTTAAAACAATTGCATTCCATCAACTGTTTTCATTAAACAACCTGTTTAAATGAGATCATTTCACCAAACAAGTATACATGTTTCTGACTATGCTTTTGTAAACAAAAATGACTACAAACGTGTAACTCTAATTATCGTTACAGAATAGTCCTAGATACTTCTCAAATATTTCATCAAAATATTAGGAATCAAGAAGAACGAGAAGTATCCAAATCATCTATCCATCTGAATTCCAAAGACAACAAACATCAGACAGATCATTACATTCAACAGTAAAAGGATTATCATAACAAATCATGATTCCATCAAAATGTTAAAAACAATTCTGACGGTTAGATAAAAAAATCAACATAAACTTTACAATAGAAGAGAAAGAAAACAAGTCATTCATATTTCCCTTCAACAAGTTCATGACTGTACCATCTCCTAAAAAGAAAGCATTCACCTTACATGCATACGAATAAGTCAGATGAGCCACAAGAAGTACCACTGTTTTGTTAACATCAAATATAACAAAACTCCTGTATATTAGCTATCATGCCAACAGTGATGACTATCTACCAAACAGACTCTGCATGACCTCCCACATGAAGCGACAACAAGAAGATATTCATTACCATTTCCTGTTGAAGTGCAGTCGACAACTCCTAAGTTCAATCTAGCTCAAGAATGGATATCCATGCAACAGAAGACGTAAACACGCCAATAATCCCTTACATCAACCTACAGCCCATGCTAGTCCCTACTAAACACAGTAAGGCTTTTCGACCCTAAGGTCGAAATCAAAGAACTTCTATTATATCACAGTCAACAATAGACTCCATGGTATTAAGCAATTGATGTTTCCCTAAGACTATGCGGAGATAACCATACAAAATTCCCACAACATGCACAGCCTCATCTAACTGGAATAATCAGAAAGGAAACATAACATACTTATTCTCATCTGGACACATTCAGAGTTTGAAGTATGGTGTTCACGACCCACTTTTACAGAGCTAAGACACATGATATCTATCTATACTCAAGGAACCCCAACAGTGTCAAAAACAACAGTGTACCAAATCAGGCTAATTAGAGGCAGATACACTGGTTACCTTTCAAGGATTCAACTGAATCCGAACAACAGTAAACAATATAAATAATAGTAAATGATTCCAACTGTGCCAGCAATGGTAAACATTTAAAAATCAGGCTTAATCAAAAGCTAAATACTGACTTCGTAACAAGGAATCCAACTCAGCCTCTTCAATATTTTTCGCTCAAGCTTACACAGAAAGGAAACGTAAAAATACACCCAAAGAGTCTGTACCAAAAATTCATTACAAAATAACAAAGGTCGTATTACCTGTTATTCCTTCAAGACTACGAAAAAATCAAATTACCAATATTCAAAGATATAAAGCTTCTACAGTGGTCCGTAATATATGAATCTTTCAATGTACTCCACAGAGTCGTTTTGAATACAATAAATAAGTATAATGCAAACTATCATCGAGTTAAATCCTGTAATTTTCAACACAAGGGATGGAGAAACAACTTCTACAGGGTCACAATAAATACTGAAACATAGTCAGTTCTCCATTCAATATCACCTAAATATCATAGTGAAACCCTTACAAGATTTAGTAACCACCACCTATAATAACCTTGACAGAACTTACAAGGAAGTCGAGTTATACTGAACATTCAATCAAAAGTCCAACAGTATCTTTTCCAACAAGTATCGACAACAGGCATCAACAGTAAGCATTAACAACTAGTATCAACTAGTAAGCATTAACAACTAGAATCAACAGTAGCCTATACCCATCAAGGGAAAAATACTTGCGTTCTCACCGAAGCAGGTCCAACATATCTTTCAAGCATACATTTCACAAATTATACGCCGGAATGCAAAACACAATAAAATGGATTGCAACAGTTCGAGAAATAAAATACACACCCATCAGGGGTTAAACTTGAAAAATCAAACCAACAAGAAGATACAGTAACAAAATCACCCGAAGCTTACCCTAAAAATCATCTAAACCCATACTATCATCTGAACAGAGTTGTTCTAATGAAATCACTTGAAAGAAAGCAAGATTTTTAAAGGTTAGGGCCTAACATGTCTAGTTGTTTTCTTAAAATTTCGAAGCAGACCACTGAAAGAGCTTGAACCTTCTCCTTCTTTTCCAAGTTAGATTCACCAACAAAATTTTTCTATTTCCATGACTTATAAATTTTCCTTGCCAGTGAAAAGATCTAGTTACGCTCATACTTTCCATGCAACACCAAGAAGACTGGTGTAAAGAACCAGTGATCAGACAGAGGGAAAACCGGAGTGCATGAAAAACCAAACAAACTACTAACTTTCCATTTTACATGATTTCCTGTGAAACCCAAGCTCGAAGACCAAGTTCATAAATGGCATTTACTCCCAATTTATCGCTCAATCTCCACTGCCACTGACTGCCATAGTTGGCAATGGAAAAATGCACATCAAATACCATTTCTAACTTTAGCGACTCTACCATGTCGGCTCTTGCTAGCCGTTTTAAAAACTTCTACCAATTTACCTGTCCTTCATGCTTATCCCTGCATTTAGTGACATATAAACTTCCGCCCATGGTTCGCACCCTTCCAAAGGTCCCCTTTCCTTCCTTGTTCAATAGTTAGGTTAGTAACTTAGGTTAGGATTTAGGATAACGCCTAGTCTCACCTATTAGCACATAGATACTAACTTAGAACATTAGCTCTTAGCTTAGGTCTAGGTTAGATTAACACTAATCTAACCCATAGGTTAAGTTTAGTTTTAGGTTACTATCCTTAATAAATCCAGTTTAGGTTTAATATTTCAAATGCTCAGAAAAAGAACCTACAACATACATTCTCGAACAGGGTTCACTCCTGCAATGCCATTAGGCTATTGAATTTTATGTAACTGATTTGTTACCTGGTCCGCGATCAAGACCTTCCAGATATATCACAATATCGGGCACCAGTCCATTTAACATGATCAGCCTAAGTTATACCCCGGACTAGCTTATTCAATGCATCCAGACCTTGCAACCTGCATAAGGTCTATAGTTTTAATTTATCACGAATAAACTTAAAGCACCACTTGGATCAATACCACTGATCCAAGGCTAGGTCTTATATATGGCTAACTCCATAATTCATTCTGAGGTCAGATTAAACTTAGGTAAAAAATGAAAGAAATAAAAGAGTCTAATCATATTCCGACTCAGTCAAAGATTTGCAATCTTGCAAAGAAGATACAGTCCATATCAAGCATGACTTCTCAATCAAAGGAACACATCCTTATTTACAAAAGAAATCACATATCAACACTTGTATGCTCAGGAGGAAGTAACAATAGTTCAGGGTGTTACATGCTTCCCTCCTAAAAAGATTCATCATCCCGATGATTACATATTCAATTAACCTTCAGGTCAACCAATTTATCAGTTCACAAAACAATGCAACTATTTTCCAACTTGAATAGTTCCAGAAATCAATGTCACAACACATTTTATTCAGCCTGAATAATGTTTTCCTTCATCTAGCTTTCATATAAACTTAAAAAAAAAAATATAAGTTCATAAAAGAAATGTTTCGTCAACAGATTTCATTCTGTTGAAAAAGAGAAGGAAAAGCAATCTTCATCTCTTCCAAATTTTCCCAAGTTGCACTTTCTTCATTAAACTGGTCCCACTGGACCTTACATTGTTGTATTTCACGATTTCTTAAATGCAGTTGGCGAGTTTCCAGCACTTGTGTGGGTTTAACCACGATTATTCCTGGGTCTTCAACATGCAAGGAATTCCAATTTAAAACATGTGACAGATCTGAAATGTATTTCTTAAGCAAAGAAATATGGAAAACATCATGCATGTGAGATAAAGTAGGTGGTAATGCTAATCGATAAGCTACAGGATTGATTGTTTCGACAATTTTGAAAGTTCCCACGAATCGAGGTGACAACTTGGAAACCTTGCCAAAAGTTATAGAACTCTTTCTAGGTTTAACACGAAGAAAAACCTTCTCACCAAGCTCAAACCTTCGATTAACCCGCTTAAGATCATCATAGCTCTTCTGTCTATCCGCTGCTTCCTTTAATCGTTCACGAATCAGCTTAACTTGCTGTTCCATTTCTGTGAGAATCTCTGGTCTAATTACCACTCTATCCTCAACACTATCCCAGCTAACAGGAGTTCTGCACTTTCTTCCATAAAGTTCTTCAAATGGTGCCATTTTAAGAGATGAGTGATAAGTGTTGTTGTATGTGAATTCAACTAATGGAAGATACTCTTCCCATTTATACTATTGATCCATGCAATACATTCGCAACATGTCCTCCAACACTTGATTTACCCTCTCAGTTTGTCCATCCGTTTCCGGATGATATGCAGAACTGAAGTTTAGTTTTGTTCCAAGAGCTGTATTAATCGTTTGCCAAAACCTTGACGTCATTCTTGGATCCCTGTCAGATATAATCAATTCTGGTACACCATGCAACCTGAAAATTTCGTGTACGAATCTTTTGGCCAGCACTGGTGAATCATCCTTTAGATTTCCAGTGATGAAATTAGCTACCTTAGTTAGTTTATCTATAACTACCAGGATAACATCATGTTTATTCCTGGACATGGGTAATCCTTGTACAAAATCCAAGGTTATTACTTGCCATTTGTACTGCGGTATGCTATGAGGGATATAACAGTCCAGTGGGGTGCATATGTTCTGCCTTAACCCGCTAACACTCCAAACAATGGGTCATAAAATTTATGGCATCCTTTTTCATACCCTTCCAAAAGTATTGCTATTTCAGATCAGCAAGCATCTTTGTGATACCCGGGTGTCCAGAGAAAGGTGAATTATGAAATTCAAATAACAACTTCTTTCTCAAAATCATTCAGCATAGGTAATGGCTATACCCTATTTTCATAACGCAAGATTCCTTCATTATCAAAATGAAAACCTTTATACCTTTCATCATTAGGTTCTGGAGCAAGTAGTTGCTTTTTATTTGCTGAAAGTATGCATTTGATTCTGAGGCACTCTTTTACCTCATAGTTTGAACTGAGTTCTTAATGTTATAAGAGCAGAAATGTGCCTCCTACGACTTAGAGCATCAGCTACTCTATTCTCCTTCCCTTTGATATAGCTAATATCAAAATCATATTGTGATAAAAATTCTAACCACCTTCTCTGTCTGGCATTCAGATTAGGTTGAGTGAAAAATATATTTCAACCCCAAGTGGTCAGTTTTCAACTCAAAAGGTTTCCCAAGTAAATAGTGTCTCCAGATTTGAAGTGCATGAACAATTGTAGCAAGCTCCAAATCATGAGGAGCATAATTCAATTCATGTAACTTAAGTTTTCTACTTTCATATGCTATGAATTGATCATTTTGTAGCAAAACACCTCCAAGGCCTTCCCCAGTAAAGCATCCGTTACAACAGGTAAAACTCCCATTAGGGTCCTTGGTACAGCTAATATAGGTGCAAAAGTCAACTGGTCTTTCAGACTTTTGAAAGCCACTTCGTACTTATCATTCCATATGAATTTCTTATCCTTCTTTTGTAAGTGAAGTTATTGGTGCAGCTACTTTAGAAAAATCCTTACAAATTTTCTATAGTAACCAGCAAGACCCATGAAGCTTCTTACTTCGTGCACATTATTTGGTGCAGGCCACTCAGTTATTGCCACTATTTTTGAAGGATCTACAGCAATTCCTTCTTTACTTATGACATGACCCAAATAGTGAACTTCTGAATCAAAGAAATTTTACATTTGGCATAACTTACCATACAACTTTCTTTTTCTCAAAATTCCCAAAACTATCTTTAAATGCTCATTGTGCTCCTCAACACTTTTAGAATAAATGAGAATATCATCCAAGAATACAAGTACAAACTTGTCCAGATATTCTTGAAAAATATTGTTCATAAAATTCATAAAGGCTGCGGGTGCATTAGTTAATCCAAAGGGTAGAACCGTGAATTCATAATGTCTGTACCTTGTTCGGAAAGCTGTTTTATGAATATCTTCTTCTCTAATCCTTAACTGATGATAGCCAGATCGAAGATCTATCTTAGAATAAACTGCTGCTCCAATGCATCTGATCAAATAGATCATTATCCTAGGAAGTGGATATCTGTTCTTGATTGTTGCTTTGTTCAACATCCGATAATCAATACACAGCCTAAGTGTTCCATCCTTATTTTTCACAAATATTACAGGCGCTCCCCAAGGTGAAACACTTGGTCTAATCAAACCTTTAGACAAAACTTCTTGCAACTGTGCCTTAAGCTCACACTAACTCTGTAGTAGTCATCCTATAAGGCACTTTGGAAATAGGTTCCGTTCCTGGTTTGATTTCGATGGTGAAGTCAAACTCTCTCTTGGGTGGTAACCCTGGTAATTCCTCAGGAAAAACATCCCTGAAACTTTATAACAGAGGAAATCACTTCATGAAGAATCACCATCTTCTTCTGAAAATTTAGATATCTTTACTGCATAAAGGGTACATCCTTTAT
Source organism: Taxus chinensis (assembly GCA_019776745.2). NCBI lineage: Eukaryota > Viridiplantae > Streptophyta > Pinopsida > Cupressales > Taxaceae > Taxus > Taxus chinensis. The sequence continues at coordinate 599,278,963 of CM034154.1, read as the reverse complement.
TCTTAGCAATTTTTAAGCTGCATAGCTGATAGTTTTCTAACTGAAATTTCCCGTTTCACACCTTGAATCTCTATTGTTTCCTAGCTGATCATCTAAAAATTTTATGTTATTTTCATAGCAATCTACCTTTGCTTTTATGGTCAGCTAACCAATTGACGCCGATGACAATGTCATACGATCCCAATTAGGTATAACATAGAGGTCAACTTCCGTGGAGAAATTAGGTAAGTCAAGGACTTCCCCAAAAAGACACATACTCACTGTATGAACAGAGTTATTACCATATTATACAGTCTAAGATTTATCCATTTTTCACTAGCTTTTCTTTTAAGTTTAGAAGCAAGTTTATTAGAAATGAAACATTCAGTAGCTCCTGTATCAAAAAGAATAGTGACAGGTATGCCAAATAACTTACCCGGAACTTCTATAGGTGTCACTTGCTTTTCAGCTTGCTTGTCTGCTACTACAGCATGTATCTTATGCTGCTGATTACGATCATCCTTCTTCAAAAGGGCATTGATTTGCGTAGTGGTCTTTGCCACAATTGTAGCAGTCTCCTACAGGTCCCTTTTTAGGCTCAAAATTTCCTCCACTCTTGTAATTGTCACGTTGTCCTCCATAGGGCTTCTGCCCATTGTTATAATTTTTAGCAAAATTATCCCTTACATTTCTAGTAGGCTTAGTTGCCACTGCTTTCTTACTATTATCCCCCGGAAACTTACTTTTGTTTCCAAACTTTTTCCATGGTCCCTTTTTGGGTGCAAGAGAGGTTGAAGAAGGGTTTGCAGTCTTCTTCCACACTTCCTCTTTATGAGCAGAAATAGCCTTTAATTTCTGTTCTTTCCTTATGGCCTTTTCAACAACTCCTTCCATAGTGGTTAGACTTTGAACATCGACCTCTCCCCCTATCATGGGATTCAATCCCATGACGAATTTCCGTATTCTGAACTTCTCGTCAGTTTGATACTGCGGTACATACTTGAGGTATTTTGTAAACTGCTCCCAGTATTCAGTTACCGTTAGCTTCCCTTGAGCTAAGTTATGAAATTCTGTCATTTTATGATCATAGAAAAGTTGTGGCAGCCAACGTTGCCTAAAATAACCTTTAAATTGATCCCAAGTAACGTTGGTCTCATCAATGTTTTGTTCAGCTTTACGGCTATCCCACCACGAAGATGCTTCGTGGGAAAGCTAATAGGCTTCGCAAATAGCTTTGGTTTCCTCTGAGAAGTTCCTTATTGCAAAGTACTTCTCCATTTCACTGAGCCAGTTCTCAGCTCCATCTCCTAATGTGGTGCCATCATACTTAGGTGGGCTTATCCTTTTTATATCATTAGTGAGTTCTGCTGCCAACCTGGCCTTTTTATTTTCTAGTTGGATAGGTTCATTTCCAGCATTAATATCAACACCCATATTGGGGTTGTCCTCAGGAGGTTGCTGATTGTTATTATCAGCTTCTTCATCCTCCTCATTTCCCATCACCTACTGTTCAAGTATAGCTAAACGATCTCTTGTGTCCAACAGGGAAGTAAGGATCTCATCAAGTTTTTGGGTTGTTTCCGCTCCTCCTTCAGGTGGAGCATTATTTGTAACGTTCCCCCTTGTTCTAACAATTTTCTGTTACAAGAAAATTCAGGTTTTATCAGATTATGGACATAATAGGCCCAAGAGCTATAACCTTCAGCTCTGATACCAAGATGTAACATCCTCATTTTATACATTAGAACAAGTCAATTTTTTTTTTTGATAAATGCTTCCTGGTTCTAAATACATAATTTAGAACTCACAGATCAAATAACCATTCTTATAACAAATAACCATATGTAGTTGTAATGACTCAAAGTACCTCCGATCTATTCATTCCATGACTCGGTAATCTACCGATCTATTCATGAATAATAAGAGTTGGAGTTTTCAATTAACACTTCACTCTCGTGGTTCTCTTCCCTATTCTGGGATTCAAAATGCTCTGTCTAAGGAACCTAACTGAATAATTGTTACCATTATTCATCGGCATCTCATCCCTTAGACCAGGTGACTCAGGACAACGCAATCAGCATCTTACGATACTTTGGCCAAAGATTTGAAACATACTGCTTATGTCTCGTATTCCTTAACAACATACTCGTCAATCTGGAATACGTCCTTCACCCCATTCTTATGTTATATAGAATGTCTTATACTGACTTCTGTCAGTCCTCCTTATCCCAAGTTATTCACTCGGAAATGGATTAGTAATGTGACAACATTATGTGGATGCACTCGAGGACTAGGGATAAGATGACATACTGGGTCAACCCTAGTTGAATCAGTGTGTCAAGATACCCCGAGTCTCCTAGGCAACCATATAATGTGACCAGCCATATAACGATCAATGCAAAGGGTGTCGTCATAAGTCACTTGCATTGTTGTATCTTTGAGAAGATCCTAATCTTCTCGAAGGTACAACCCTGCAGTTGACTTGTGCCGTCAACCTTTAAATCTGCCTTGAAAAGATCTACTTATTAATAAGCGCTATGCACGTTGAATTAAAATTACATTAAAAGACGTTTCCCCTAAGGTTAGCCTTTCCCGATCCCTGGATTCCTCATCCTAGAATGACCTTTCTCAATAAAACCCATTACACAGAGAAGTTATTAAGGCCAAGGTCTCGTCAAGGAGTTCATAGAATATACATAATTCTAAATCAATGAAATTGGACAATAACCCATAATCTTCACATGTGATTGCCAACCGAGCCCATTTTAGGTTTATTTCAGTTCTCATTACTAAACTTATATCGTAATTTTAAGTATCAAGATATAATGATTAAGAATCCAATTAAATGTTGTCCTGGTTTAATCAAGACTAGGGATTAATAATTTAATTCAGCTTGTTTAGCGTTCTGCTTAGGTTTATTTTAACCCTAGTTTCCAGTAAGACAGTGATCTATATTTCAATTTAGCTTTAAATAGAACACACTAGAATTGCTAAACAATTATAAGTATTCAGTCACACAATCTTGTAAGCTTACATTGATAATCACAAAAGTCTCCAAATTATACAATAATAACAATGCTCTCAAGATATTTGAACCAAAGAAGGTCAAACTATCAAGATACGAATGCAAACACATAAGTATCAAATATCTATTTCCATTCCCTTCAGAACTAATCAATACATTTTATGCATTCAGCATACTTGATACAATACTTTACGGAAAAAGAACATCTTTCCACATCTAGTACATTTAGAAAATCAAGCTGTATTTCAACTTAAAATCAAATTAAACAATCTGATCATCCTATCGGATCGATGTGCTTTTACCACTTACAGCATCCATCTGCAAAAATTTTCAACATCGGTCAGTTCGATGAACTGAGCATGATAAGCACTAACTCTTAAAACAATTGCAATCCATCAATTGTTTTCATTAAATACCCTGTTTAAATGAGATCAATTCACCCAACAAGTAAACATATTTCATCAAAATATTAGGGATCAAGAAGAACGGAAGTATCCAAATCATCTATCCATCTGAATTCCAAAGACAACAAACATCAGACAGATCATTACATTCAACAGTAAAAGGAATATCATAACAAATCATGATTCCATCAATATGTTAAAAATAGTTCTGACGGTTAGATAAAAATATCAACATAAACTTTACAATAGAAGAGAAAGAAAACAAGTCATTCATATTTCCCTTCAACAAGTTCATGACTATACCATCTCCTCAAAAGGAAAGCATTCACCTTACATGCATACGAATAAGTCAGACGAGCCACAAGAAATACCACTATTTTGTTAACATCAAATATAAAAAAACTCCTGTACAATAGCTATTACGCCAACAGTGACAACTATCTACCAAACAGACTCTGCATGACCTCCCACACAAAGCGACAACAAGAAGATATTCACTGCCATTGTCTGTTGAGGTGTAGTCGACAACTCCTAAGTTCAATCAAGCTCAAGAATGGATATCCATGCAACAGAAGATGTAAACATGCCAACAATCCCTTACATCAACCTACAGCCCATGCCAGTCCCTACTAAACACAGTAAGGCTTTTCGACCTACGGTCGAAATCAAAGAAATTCTATTATATCGCAGTCAACAATAGACTCCATGGCATTAAGCATTTGATGTCTCCCTAAGACTATGCGGAGATAACCATACAAAATTCCTGCAACATGCATAGCCTCATCTAACTGGAATAAACAGAAAGGAAACATAACATAATTATCCTCATCTAGACGCATTCAGAGTTTGAAGTATGGTGTTCATGACCCACTTTTACAAAGCCAAGACACATGATATCTATCTATACTCAAGGAACCCCAACAGTGTACCAAATCAGGCTTAATGAGAGGCAGATACACTGGTTACCTTTCAAGGATTCAACTGAATCTAAACAACAATAACAAGATAAATAAAAGTAAATGATTCCAACTATGCCAACAATGGTTAACATTTAAAATCAGGCTTAATCAAAAGCTAAATACTGATTTCGCAACAAGGAATCCAACTGAGCCTCTTCAATATTTTTCACTCAAGCATACACAGAAAGGAAACGTAAAAATACACCCAAAGAGTCTGTACCAAAATTCATTACAAAATAACAGAGGTCGTATTACCTGTTACTCCTTCAAGACTCCAACAAAATCAAATTACCAACATTCAAAGATATATAGCTTCAACAGAGGTTCATAATATACGAATCATCCATTGTACTCCAAAGAGTCATTTTGAATACTATAAATAAGTATAATGCAAACTATCATCGAGTTCAATCCCATAATTTGCAATGCAAGGGAGGGAGAAACAACTTCTAAAGGGTCGCAATAAATACTGAAACAAAGCCAGTTATCCATTCAACAAAACCTAAATAACATAGCAAAACCCAACAAGGTTCAGTAACCACTACCTTAATAACCTCGAAAGAACTTACAAAGAAGTCCAATCAAACTGAACAAAAAGTCCATCAGTATCCTTTCCAACGAGTATCAACAACAAGCATCAACAGTAAGCATTAACAACTAGTATCAACAGTAGCCTGTACCCATAAAGAGAACAATTCATGGGCTCTCACAGAGCAGGCCCAGCATACATTCTTGCATATATTTTGCAAATTAAAGCCGGTATGCAAAACACCATGAAATATTGCAACAGTTCAAAAATTAAAATACACCCATCAAGGTTTTAATTGAAAAATCGAACCAGCAAGAAGATACAGCAACAAAATCACGCACAGCTTATCATAAAAACCAAATGAATCCAACAATCATCTGAAACAGAGTTGTTCTAATGAAATCACTTGAAAGAAAGCAAGATTTTTAAAGGTTAGGGCCTAACATGCCTGGTTATTTGCTTAAAATTTCGAAGCAGACCACTGAAAGAGCTCGAACCTTCTCCTTCTTTTCCAAGTTAGATCCACCAACAAAAATTTGCTATTTCCATGACTTATAAATTTTCCTTGCCAGAGAAAAGATCTAGTTACGCTCATACTTGCCATGCAACACCAAGAAGACTGGTGCGAAGAACCAGTGAACAGACAGAGGGAAAACCGGAGTGCATGCAAAACCAAACAAACCATTAACTTTCCATTTTGCATGCTTTCCCGTGAAACCTGAGCTCGAAGACCGAGTTCATAAATGGCATTTACTCCCAATTTCCCGCTCAATCTCCACTGCCACCGACCGCCATAGTTGGCGATGGACAAATGCGCATCATAGACCATTTCCAACTTTGGCGACCTGCCACGTCGGCTCAAGTTAGCCGTTTTAAAAACCTCCACCAAATTACCTGTCCCTCATGCTTATCCATGCATTTAATGACATAGAAACTGCTGCCCATGGTTCACACCTTTCCATATGTCCCCTTTCCTTCCTTGTTCAATAGTTAGGTTAGTAACTTAGGTTAGGATTTAGGATAACACCTAGTCTAACCTCTTAGCGCATAGGTACTAACTTAGAACATTAGCTCTTAGCCTAGGTCTAGGTTAGATTAACACTAATCTAACCCCTAGGTTAGGTTTAGTTTTAGGTTACTAACCTTAATAAATCCAGTTAGGTCTAACATTTCATATGCTCAGAAAAAGAACCTACAACATACATTCACGAACAGGGTTTACTCCTGCACTGCCAAATGGCTATTGAATTATATGTAACTAAATTATTACCTGGTCCACGATCAAGACCTTCCAGATATATTACGATATCAGGAACCAATTCATTTTACACAATCAGCCTGAGTTATACTCCGGACTAGCTTATTCAATGCATCCAGACCTTGCAACCTGCGTAAGGTCTATAATTTTAATTCATCACGAATAAGCTTAAAGCATCACTTGGATCAATACCACTGATCCAAGGCTAGATATTATAGATGGATAACTCCCTAATTCATTCCGAGATCAGATTAAACTCAGGTGAAAAATGAAAGAAATAAAAGAGTCCAATCATATTCTGACTCAGTCAAAGATCTGCAATTTGCAAAGAAGATACAGTACATATCAAGCATGACTTCTCAATCAAGGGAACACATCCTTTTAAAAGAAATCACATATCAACACTTGTATGCTCAGGAGGAAGTAACTACAGTTCAGGGTGTTACAATAGTGTATGCGCGCATCAGATTTGGAAGCATAACCTCACAATAACTCAGTTCTTACATACTATCTCTATCCTACATAGTTAACTACTTATTTATAAGGGTGGGGAATTTCCCTTCACTACTTATCGAATCCCAAAATAGGTCACATGTTATTATTAGTCACGTGCCATTAGAATAATAGCCACACATGAAAGTGTGCTAACAATAGACTTCTTCTAATTAACTGTCACTAGTAAATCTGTTTTCATCCTATACCCATATAAAGTGCTTCGTAGATGATCCTCCAAAAATATCCAATGTGTGTTGCATAAGTTTTTAACCAATTTTTGTGTTCGGCATGCTATCTCCAAAAATAGCTCATCGTCGTGAAAATGACTAAGTCATGAATTTGTCTCTATCCTTAGCGTATGATTCCTTCCTGATCCTCTCACCCTTTTTAATGCACTCTTCTCTTCTGCATGAACCTTTTGTATATTTTCTACTAAGTGCCATATTTTGACTGACCAAAATTACCCCATACTAATTACATTTCCTCCTCGGAAATGGTTCTCTCCAAAATACATCAAAGAATATGAATAAAAGAATAAAAAGAAGATTTATGAATAAAATAATGAATTTACCCTGCAACATCTTCTACTTCAACTGGAAGAATCAATTCCAGATATTATTCTTTTATTTCTACCTCTAAATTCTGCCAATCATTGAGCATGACCTCTAACTTTTCAGGGATGTCTACTACAATTGACTCTAGCTCATCTTTTGCAATTTGTCCTTTCTCATTCTGCAAGACCAAAACAATGTTGGACATTGTAGTAATTATTCCTTATAATAATTCCATATTTTGTGTGATGAGTTTCCCAAGCTCATATAGTCTTTCCTTATGTGGTTCTTGTGTTGTTGTAAGGGCCTCACACTTTTTCTTGAAAAGGGATAATCAATTTTCTCAGCCCAAGGTCTCATCCTTCAGGGATTTTAGGACTTCATTGTCCTCTATAATGGTCTAAGTTCTTATAATGGCTTCTAAGGCTATACAAATATTCAGTGCTAAGAATATTAGGTAAGTCTTAGTTAGTTATGGGAACTTGCTAAGAATAGGTCTTAGGCTGAGTTAGGTTGGTGAGGTGTCTAAGTGAACTATATGTGTAGATATTATTTTAAATAAGATATTTAAATAATAAATATGGTGAGAATAATGCATTAATTAAATTAAATTAATTAAATTAATACTAATGGGATGATGGGGGTCATGTCTGGGTAAATGTAATAAAGGGTGCTTATATGTCAAAGGAAAAAAGGGGAGTGTGACCTAATTTTAGTGTGTACATTTTTCCCCTTTATGTTGCATAGCTTGTATTGGTAAGAAACGCTAACAAAAATAAGATGTGGTTGCCCCATGTGAGGGTGAAGGTGATCTCTCTCAAACCAAGAACTGACAAGGCAACAGGCTGAAGTGGTGAGTGGTTTGATAAAAGGTAAATGTGAAGAAAAGGCAAGTGGGTACTGGGAAAAAGGAGTGAAAGGTCTACTCGGGAAATCTAGGTAATGGGTTAGGGTCAAAGATAGCAATAGTCAAATGCACGCACACGTATAAACTGGAGCATGCTACCAGGTTGAAGAGTAGGAAAACTCTTCATCATCTAAGGTCAATAGGTTTATCCAAATAAGGTTGAAATGAATTCAGTATCCAGGGTATAGGATAAGGTTAGGAAGCACAATGTAGCTTAGGTGCAGGAACATTTAGGTATGTTCCAGTACACCAAAGGTAGGGTCAGGATAAAGAGTCATGGAAATAGGCTAGGTAAGTTCATTGGGTCAATAAACACAGGTAACAGTACCGCAAGGTATAGCAAACACATGAGGTCAAAGGTCACTAGCAATGGTCTAGCTCAAAATATCAAGATCACGGCACGGGTAAGGCTGAGGTAAGGGTAAAATAATGAGTCCCCGAAGGAGGAAAAATGGAGGTACTAAATGATGAGGTTAGGAAAGGTAAGGTAATGGGTTGGGTAAAGGTATGGGGTAAAGAGTAAGGCAGAGGGTGGGGTAAAATGGAAAAGTAAGGGCAATGTGTAGGTAAGGGTGGCCAATGGCAGTCATGGATAACTGACGTCGGTGTAAGATAATTGGCGACAGTTAGGTAGGGCACGAGATTAATGCCGATCAAGGGTAACCGACGTTGGTGAGGTCGGGTTTGGTATAAAAACAAAAAAAATCCACATTTTTATTATTCATTTGTGAATTGCGAAGTGAAGAAAGGAAAAAAAAGAGAAAAGTGAGAAAAGCATCTAGAGGAAATGGGACAATGAGCTGGCAGTGTGATTGGATGGTGGTTGGGTTTGGGAGTAGTGGGTCCACGAGATCGTAGCAAGGAATTTGAGTGGTCGGAGGGTGTGGGTAGATATTTGGTGATGGCAGAGGTGGGAGAGGGATCGAGTGGACCACCTGCACAATGGACAGACATGCCACCGAGATGGCAGCAATGCGATGAGGTAAGCACCCAACTCTTTAATGCTAATTAGATAGAGTAGATGGTGTAATATATGGTTTGAGTAGAGTTTTGTGGGTGTTGTTATTTGTTGGGTAGAAAAAAAGTTAAATCAGGTATGGGGGGAAAAATGGGAAAAAAAGAGGTGGGGATGGATAGGAAATCAGATAGGTGAGGTGGCGAGGGGTTGTGAGGTAATGTAGGTCAGTGTAGGAGGGGTAAAACGGATAGGTGTGAGGGTTTGAGAAAACAGGGGTTTGGGAAGTCATGGATTTTTCCATGACGATGACTGGTGTCAGTCAAGCTTGGCCAGCGTCAATCAGGTAGAACCGAGATCGGTCACCTAATAGGTGACCAATTCCTGTTACGTGGAGCCGTGGTTGGTTATGTCAAACTGATATCGGTCACCAAATAGGTGACCAATGCCAGTTTAAGGGTGACCATTTTTGGTTAGGCTGAACCGACACCAGTTAGGATTTTAGGCTCAAGGGTCCAAAAAAATGATTTAAGTTAGGTGGTTGAGATGGGTAAGGTAAAAAATAGGGTGGTGGGTTATGATAAGTGAGGAATAAGGTCATGGTAAAGGTAGATTAGTGTTGTGCTTTGGATTAGATGCAGGGTCGATTGCAGTTACACATGCGAGATAGGGTTCCACCGCTGCTGGTGACATTACGCGGCCTAGTGACTCCTTTGGAGCTGTAGCACGTGGAGGCAGTGGGCTTGAGTGGTATTCAGCACTACTGACATGTTTTTCGAAAGCCTAGTTTGATGTTCGCGCTCATCGATAGATGGGACTCCGTGACCAACACGTTCTAGCTTCCGACGGGTGAGATAACTATCACCCTAGAGGACGTGTTTTGGACTCTGAGGTTACCCATATTAGGGGCCCATGTGTATTATATCTCCTTCAAGGCATCACAAGAGCTGATCGAGAATGTATTTGTTGAGGGGGGCGGTGGAGTTGAGTTTTCATAGTGCCAGTTTGAGCTATGGTGATATGTACCTAGCCCAATCAGGTGAGACAAGGTTAGTAGTTTTATTGATGGAGGTAGTGTGTTGCTATGCACTTCCTAATACAGAGGGTGGACACTTTCCCTTATCACTAATGGGGGTGTTCCATGATATGATGGTACATGAGACATGCTTTGCCTGGGCACTAGCATTCTTGGTGCAGCTTTATAGGGAGCTGTGGGCATATGGGTGGCTACACAGGTTTAGCCTATGATGTACATTTATATTGAACTGCTGGGACTATGAGCATATAGTCTATGTTTGAATAATAGGGATGCCCCGAGAAGATGCATTCCCATCGAGATGTGTGTGGTTGGGATATAGAAGATGGGTGCTAGTTGTAGGAGAGCAGAGGCCAGATAGGACAACATATGATGTGGCCCATTTTTTATAGTTTTTGGAGGGGTTGTCCGGAGTGGACATTATTTGGAGGCCATATGTGGGCTTCCCCTCATATAGGCATATGCATGAGGAGCTAGCTGAGCTCCAGCTAGAGAGGTGGATATAGGGTCGCCGCACCGGGGAGGATGAGATGATCCCGGTTGACAAGGTTTGACAATAGTTTGGGCTTATACAGGATATTCCTCCACCCTTCCCATAGTATCAGAGAGATGATGTGGAGAGGCCTCTCCCACTACCATAGCCTCCAATGCCGATAGGAGAGGAGGAGCAGCCAATGGATGGGTGGATTGATGATGCCAGATGCACAGATAGGTACATGCAATGGTGGGTGGATCAGTTACGAGGCATACCACCAAGACTCGGGCACTCAGACTTAGCTACTATGACAGTGTAGAGAGACGCCCTACATGGGTAGGTAGTGACGTTGATCACATAGATGGGTATTTTAGAGACACAACTAGAGGGATCAAAGGTAGAGGTTGTAGAGCTATGGGTACAGGTGGCCAGTCTGCAGGCCCAGATGGTAGAGGGAGAGGGTGGAGGAGATGGAGACAGAGATGGTCAGGTGACAGCCTTACAGGCTCAAGTGGCAGGGTTACAAGCTCATTCAGCCACAACCCAGGCATAGATTTGGGTCTTACAGGCCTAGATATAGGCATAGGGATAGGGGGCACCACCAAAGGCACAAGGGTAGGGGCCACTGTCACAAGCACAGGGAGCTAGTCCTAGTTCACAGGATGGTGCAGGGAAAATACAGGGGCTGAGACCTATGGGACGACCATAGACCATGCCTATATCTAGGCTATGGGATGCCTTAGGTGAGGCGTGATACTATCAAGACCATCTCATGGCAGTTGAGATAGACTTCCTCTCTTACAAAGAGTATAGGTAACAACAGGCATCCAGTGAGAGGATGAGATCCCACACACATAGCGTGGAGAGCACAGGAGGTCAGCAAGCTCTAAGGCCTGATCAGGGAGAGGCCACTAGCGCACGGTGACCAGAGTGAGGTGATGTGCCAACATGGGCATAGGAGGCTGAGGGTGTAGGTGACACAGAGATGGAGGACATCTAGCGAGATGTCTGATATGCAACCTCCCTATTTTTGATGTATACTAGTGTTTATTGGTGATATATATTATGGCCTGCATGCCATAGATGGTGAGGATGTACGAGTGATTTTTGTATATTTTGAGCATGTACTAACTTGTGTGCCAAAGTTATTTTATATTGATTCATTATTTTGTTGTATATACGAGACCAGCCTACATGTCGATGAAATTTTGTATTGTATATCAGCCTGTGTGTTGACAATTTTGAGATGATGGCCATGATGAGAAAGGCATGTATTTTGAGACACACATTTATTGATTTATACGATGAGATTCATGGTATTTAGTGATGTGTTAATATGTTTATAAGATATTGGATGTATGGCTTGTATTAGATGAGATATGGATTTGTTGTTTTGATTATGGAAATTAGGTGAGTTAGGCGTGATGGAGTTAGGTTGGTTTAGGAATGGATCAAGTCAGTTTTGGTTAGGAATGGATCAAGTCAGGTTATAGGAATGGTCGATTCAGGTTGGTTTAGGCATGGATGAGTCAGGTTAGTTAGGCATGATTGATTTATGTTTGGTTTTGGCATGGATGAGTCAAGTTAGTTAGGCATGATTGAGTTATGTTTTTTAGGCATGGTTGTGTTGATAGTAGGTGAAGTAGTGATTCATTATTTTTTTTGTAATGAATGATACTATGGGTCATATGTGAGATGTGGTATAATCTTTGCATAGTGATGATAGAGAAATGGTAGGTGTATTAAATGTATGCTATGGTAAACAACTTGTTATATATGTGGCTTAATTTCTAATTTTGTTAGAAAATGGGAACTAAGTGAAATGTGGGGAAAATCGTGAGTTAGGTATGGTTGATGAATTTTTTTAGGGTAGAGAAAATGGCTGAGCTAACCTCCAAGGGCCCCATGCATTCGGAGTGTTGCCTACATAGTCCCGGTGAAAAGGGGACTGTTTCGCACAGAAATGCTTCTTTTCCTGGAATAGAGTTGCTTCTATCCTTTCATTCCTTTGGGGAAATAGATAAGGGTTAGGGATAGGAGGAATACCTATTGAATTTCGAGAGGGTGTGCGTGTACCGTAGAGAGAGATCAGATCGATTTTAAAGAAATCCTTTTTGTCTGGGAAGGACTACCTGCAAATAAGAATACAAGACCACCAGATTCTAATTAAACAATAAATGAGGGAACTTCCTTGGGCCCAAGAAATATTAGACTTCCTTTCGAAGGTGGTCAGTTCCCCTGCTAATATGAATTAACACAAATCCTAACAAAGAGGCTATTGCAAAATTACCAATTTAATTACCTTGTTAGAACAATAGAGAAAAGGCTAGTCTTGGTTTTGAATCATAGTGACTGATGCCGGTCACTCTCACCGGTACCGGTTTCTGATAACCAATATTGGTATGGGTAGTGATTTAGAGGCTTTGGTGAAGTTTGGCTACAAGATGACTATGGTGTTTATTAGGGCTGGTAAATGATTAGAGATAGGTAATGGTGGTGATGGAGAAGACTTAGAGAATATGTGGGGTTGTTCTTGGGGCAATGTCAGGGTAGAGGAATGATAGTTAGATGTAGGGTGTTACCAGGTAGTAGATCTGGAAGTAGACTTGTAATTACTATGATTCAGAAATCTAAGAAATGCTTATTAAATGAACGTACAAAATCCTACTTACTAGTTCCTGATGAAGATACAGGTCCAAGGACTGTTATGACGAAGATAGGGTTCGGGTAGGATGATCTGACAATTCAAGATGAGCTATCTTCTCTCCCAATGCTTGGATGAGTGTCACTGGGCTCTGGTTACTCAGTTGCAGTCTTGGGCTTGATGTCCTTCTCTGTAAACCGCCTCTCTTTCCTTCACTTGTCTCTGCTCGACCAAGTGAATTCCTGATTCTTCCAATGACTTCTGATTCGGATCAATGAAAATCCAACCTCTTTTTTTTGGTTGGGGGAGGTCATTTACAGGGAACCGATGGCGGTTACGTAACCGATGGTGGTCAAGTAGGAACCGATGTCGGTTAAGTGAAAGTGGGCTATTTTTAGTAAAATAGCCAACTTTCACTCCTTTTCTCCTGAGGGATTAGTTGTGGGCTTGGTCAAGTCATTATGAGGTTGGTTTTGGGTGCGGGTGAGGATTAATTAGTCATGGGTGTGGATGTAGACCAAGTTATAGGTCTTAATTAGGTTAGTTTAGGGTTAGGACTAGGTCATGATGAGGTGGCAAAATGAGGTGGCAGGTTTGGAGATGTGGATTTATTAATTATAAGGTAATTAATAAATAATTGTGTAAGGTTTAGGTGATGAGGTTAGGTTGTGAAATGAGATGCGTGGCATAGGGGGTCATAAGACACAAATTTGGTGTCTACATTAGCCCCTTGTTGTCGTGTAGCTTGTCTTGTAAGGCTACACTGACAATAATAAGAAGTGGTTACTCCTGTTAAGGGTATAGGTAATCCCCCTCAAATCTATCATAGATTGAGGTAGTGCGAAATTAGGGATAGGGTTGATAAAGGGTAAATGGTGTTGAGATGATGGTAAGATGGTGGGGTAAGTTTGAGGAGGTAAATGCGTGTCAAAATGCAGTAGTGCGACCAAGATACATGATTTGAAGAGCAAACAAGCAATTCATAGGTAAAGTTCGATAGTTTATCCAAACAAGGTTTATATAATTCTGGTATCCAAGGCATAGGAAGTAGCTCCAGGGGATATAATGGGTAAGGTACATGAACATTTAGGCATGTTCGGCAGTACCAAACGGTTGGCTTGGTTGAGATAAATGTCATGGTCTCGGTCTAGGCAAAGTTGGTCGACTGATCAATTCAAGTATCTTAGTCATGCTAAAACACAAATAGGTGAGCTCGATTGAACAAATAGCTACGTAATGGGTGGATAGAATCGTAATTTGCGGGCTTTGGTCGAGGTACTTAATTAGTGTGGCCTTGGGTCGGGCCAAGTGATGAGTGAGGGCCTTGGGTCAGGTTTGATTGGTTGGGTGCGGCCTTGGGTCGGGCCGGATTGGGTGGTTGCGGCTGTGGGTCGGGCCTGATTAGTTGGTTGTGGCCTTAGGTCGGGCCGGATTGGTTGGTTGCAGCCTTGGGTTGGGCCGGATTAGGTGGTTACGGCCGTGGGTCAAGCCTGATTGGTTGGTTACGGCCTTGGATCGGACCTAATGGTTGGTTGTGGCCTTGGGTCGGGCCAGATTGGGTGGTTGCGGCCTTTGGTCAGGCCAAATGGTTCGTTGCGGCCTTGGGTCGGGCCAAATGGTTGGTTACAGCCTTGGGTCGGGCCTGATTGGTTAGTTGTGGCCTTGGGTCGGGCCAAATGGTTGGTTACGGCGGTGAGTGTTATCAATATAAATACGCAAAAATATTTATATTTTTAAGGAAAACACAACACATGATAGGTTATGGTAGGGGATGGTCAAGCTAACCTTGGGAGACTCCATGTCTCCTAAGTGCTGCCTACATAGCCCATTGCACAAAGCAAGGAGGGGCCTCAGACCGATGTAGTTCTCCCTTAGGACTAGGGAGAAGTGAATTCAGGCAATTTGGTTGTGGTTAGGCAATTTGTTGGTTGGTAAGAGTTTGATGTTGGTAGGGTAATGTTGTTGGTGTTGGTAAGGTATTGGCAATGTTGATGTAGGTATAGGTGAAGCGAAAGTTAGCCTACCCAAGTAGTAGGGAATCGTGTCTTGATTAAGGTCAACACACAATCCTAGAGTCGTAGCAAAAGAGGCAAAAGTGTCCCGTAGTTGAGAAGAGCTAAAAAAACCACATATTAACATAGGATGAGCTTGAATCCCTAGGTACCTTGCATAGGTGAGAAGTTGATAGGTGAAAAGAGTTGTATAATCATGATATATCGGATATACGTCACGTCCCTTGAGTTTTGTTGCTTTGAAAAATGGTGAGGTGAGGTGGTTGATATAGGCGGGGGTGCTGAGAACTTGTTATAAGGTGATTATTTTGACAAAAGAGAACCAAACCTAAATAGACAAGTCCATGACTCAAAAGTGCTTTTGGAATACTATTTTTTACTTCTCTCTTTTTTTTTTGGATATAGACTGATCGATGCGGGAAGTCTACATGGGATATGTATTTTTTTGTTCTTGAGGTCTTCACGAAGCTGATCAATGTGAGAAGCTTTTGATAAAGGCTAAATTTGTATAGCTGTCCTTCAAGGGAGCAGTCTATTTATAGTAGCAGATGTGGTTTTTGTGCATAGCTGTCCTTCGAGGGAGCAATCTATGTATAACTTAGAGGTCTAGATGTCCGTTTGGCATGAAGCATCTAGTTTTGTAGGAAGTTTGACTCAAGAATATCCCATAAGTGTATAATTGAGAACATGTTATTTGATACTTTTAAGTCATGGACCAGACTA
Organism: Taxus chinensis; assembly: GCA_019776745.2. Classification (NCBI taxonomy): domain Eukaryota; kingdom Viridiplantae; phylum Streptophyta; class Pinopsida; order Cupressales; family Taxaceae; genus Taxus; species Taxus chinensis. The sequence goes on along the minus strand of CM034154.1, from coordinate 599,263,011 downwards.
AAAAGGGCAAGGCATCTTTAAGAGGAGGTAATGACCAAACCATGTGAGTTTGATTCTATTTTGAGATGTATGGAACAAAAGTGTATGAGGTAGTAAATGAGCTCAAGGGATGAGCGCAAGGTAGATAAGAAGTGATATAACACTAAATTCAGCAGTAGAATGGTCGAATATGCAAGGCATTAAGGGGTTCAGGCTTAGGTTTACCATTAAGAGAAGCTAAACGGTAAGTGCTTGATCTGTAAATATGCGTGATAATGTAAGGCCCAATCCAATTAGGAGCAAATTTTCCACGTTTTCTCTTTTCTAGTTTGGTTACATGTTGATTCTCTTTGAGGACAAGATCACCAACCTTAAAGGTACACTCATGGAGTCATTTATCATAAGCACGCTTGATGCGTTTTTGATAGATTTGAAGGTGGTCAAGAGCTATAAGACGACGCTCGTCAAGAAGCTCCAATTGGGCTAACCGCTCTTGGCAAAAATCATCATTGGTGAGAATATCTTGAAGAGATATTCTTAGGGAGGGTATTTGTATTTTGAGAGGCAAGACAGCCTTGGTACCATATACCAATGAAAATGGTGTGGCATTAGTGGAGGTACGAATGCTGGTACGATAAGCCCAAAGGGCAAAGAGGATGTGATCAGGCCAATTGCTTCCATAATCGTTAACAACTTTCATGAGGATTTTGGTTAGGGTTTTATTAGAAGATTCAACTTGACCATTGGCTTGTGGATAGTAAGGTGATGAGAAGCTAAGTTTGATACCAAAGTTGTCACAAAGGTCTTGTAACAACTTATTTTTGAAAGATTTTCCATTATCTGTTATCAGGTGATGAGGAACGCCAAAACGACAAATAATGTGATGGTTAACGAATTCTACAATTTTTTCCTTTTTGGTTGAAATGAGTGGAATGGCTTCCACCCATTTAGTGTAATATTCGGTTGCTGTGATTATCCAACGGTGACGTTGTGAAGAGGGCGGGTGAATCTCACTGATAAGGTCTAAACCCCATTGTGAGAAAGGCCAAAGATCTCGTGCGACCTATAGCGGATGGCTAGGAGTATGTTGAAGGTTGGCATGTTGTTGACACATAACACAATGCTTAACATATTCGTAGCAGTCGTTATTAAGAGTAGGCCAATAATAACCTAGGTGAAGGATTCGTTTGGCTACAACAAGGCCACTAAAATGTCCACCACAAATACCGTCATGGACTTGTTGGATGGTATAGGTGACCTCTGCACCGGTTAGACATCGAAGGAGGATGCCATCAAAGCCACGTTTATAGAGGAGTCCCCCCATGACGACATAATGAGAAACACTTTTAAGAAAAGCACGTTTGCTGTTACTAGTAAGGTCAGGTGGGAGAACAGAGGTTGTAAGGTAGTCATGAAAGTGGTGATACCAGGTATCTTGCGAATTAGCAGACACATTATTTATCATAAAAACAACCGGGGCTGAGTAAGATGGGGCAAAGAGTTGTTGGACCAAGACGTATATGTCAGAGTTAGCTGGTGAGGAAGGAATTTGCGAGGCTAAGTAAGCCATAGTATCCACAAATTTGTTAGTGGAGCGGGGAATAGTTTGGATAGAATAATGAGTAAATAAGGTCAAAAGTGAATCCACGTAATGTTTGTACTTTTGAAGTTCCTCATTTTTACATTGGTAGATGCCTGTAACTTGATTGACTACCAATTGAGAGTCGCCGAAAATATTGATAGATTTGACACCTAAGTGTAATGCAACCTGGAGACCCAAAACAAGGGCCTCGTATTCCACTGTATTATTAGTGCAGGGGAAATCGAGCCAGAATGAAAGAGGCATAGGCTCAGCATCAAGAGGAATGAGAACAATGCTGGCTCCTCCACCGCGATGGCATTGGTTCCATCGAAAAAGAGGGTCATTGGATATGACTCCTCACTGAGTGAAAGAGTAGCGATGAGTTCGTCGGGGAATTTAAAATTGGTAAATTGTTCCCCAGGTAAAGGAGCTTCCGCAAGTTGGTCTACGATAGTTTGTCCTTTGATTGACTTCTGGTGTATAAATTCAAGGTCGAGGTCAGTGAGGAGCATAAGCCATCAGGTGATGCGTTGGTTTAGATGTGGTTTGGAATACATATAATGAATGGGGTCTGTGTTGGTGATAACAAAATTTTTGTGATTCAAGAGGTAGTGTCGGAGTTTGGTGGTCACGAAAGAAAGGGCTAGGCAAAAATTTTCTACATGTGTATACCTAGTCTCGTAATCCATGAGAGTAAGACTTATGTAATAAACGGCTTGTTCTCGATGCTCAGAGTCACGATGTGTGAGCATCGCTCCTACAGCATGGTCGGTGGCAGAAAGGTAAAGGTAGAAAGGGTGATCGTCCTGAGGTGGGATAAGCACAGGTGGCTGCAAGAGATAGGATTTGAGAGCCTCAAAGGCTTGGTGGCACTCTTCGCTCCATTGAAAGGCAATGTCCTTTTTAAGGAGGTGATGGAAAGGTTGACATTGATCCAAGAGTTGGGAGATGAAACGCCGGATAGATTGGAGTTTACCTTGCAAACTACGTAATTGTTTGAGGTTTTTGGGTGGGGGCATTTCTAGGATAGCTTTGACTTTAGATGGATCGAACTCGATGCCACGCAAAGAGACAATAAAACCAAGAAGTTTTCCCAAAAGGACACCAAAGACACATTTCTTTGGTTAAAGACGAACATAATATTGTAACAGGTGATCAAAAATAATGGTTAAAACTTCGAGATGTTCACTACGATGTTTAGATTTTCCAAGAATATCATCAACATAATCCTCAAGGATAGTGTGCATAATGTCATGAAAAATGTAATTCATAGCCCGCTGATAGTTCGCACCAGCATTCTTAAGGCCAAACGGCATGACACGATAACAGAAGGTTCCCCACGGAGTTATGAAGGTAGTTTTATGTTGATCGGCTGGGGCTACCAAAATTTGATTGTATCCCGAGAAGCCATCCATGAGAGAAAGCATCTCATGGCCCGCAGTGAGATTAACAAGTTGATCAATACTCGGGAGGGGGAAGTCATCCTTCAGGCAAGCGAGGTTAAGGTCCCGGAAATCCATACATATCCAAAGTCCCCCCGTCGCTTTAGTGACAGGTACAATGTTAGAAATCCATTGAGGATAGACAATAGGCAAGATGAAGGAAATAGAAAGCAGTCGTTGAAGCTCTTCTTTGACTAAGAGGGCAATGCGTGGATGCATTTTTCTTAGTTTCTATTTAACTGGTTTGGAATCAGGTTTTAAGGTAATGTTATGGACAGGAATGTTAGGATCAATTCCTGGCATGTCAGTGTAGGACCAAGCGAAAGCTTGGTTGTGGGCACGAAGAAAGGTAGTAAAGGTGGCTTGTTCTGATGTGTTAAGAGATTGTCTGATCTTCACAATGTGAGGATCATCCTCTGTGTGGATGTTGATTTCTATAGTCGACTCATTCAACATGGTTTGAGTTTCAGATGGTAAGGCGCGTTGAATATAAGAGTCGTCCGCGCCAAGGTAAGTGAGGATGGAGTCGTCATCCTAGCACTCAACAACATTAATTGAAGGTGAATCCTCTTCGATCATGTCTGGATAAAGAAGGGAAAGAGAAGATGGGTCCTCATTATTGCATTGATAAGTGAGAGGACCCAGGAAGATAGAGTTTATGAAAAAAAAAAGTTAGGAGGGATAGATTCAGGGTCTATCGACTCCGTGGGTGACGATGGAAAAATGGGTGATGATGGTTCGGAAGGAGTGACTTCGTCATCTTCCTGGATACAACTGATATGAGGTTTCTTTGGTGTAAGTGTTTCAGGAAATCCAAGACCCCTACGATCTTTGTGTTTGCGTGTAGTCACGGGAATGATTGTATGTCGGCCTTGTTCATAAAGACCAAAACCAAAACCTTTCCAAGCACAACGAGTCAAGAAGGTGAGGGTGAAACAACGATTTATCAGGTATTGAAAATCGGATTGGAAGGGAACCACACCAAGGGGAGGTTCAGGGGTAACAGAGGATGCGTCGACACCCCCATACGCTAGGTTGGTGCGGCAATTAGGTGGTCCGTAGGAGATTACTTCCCCCACCCGACGGTCATAGGTAGGATGCGCATGTAACTGTCCGTACTCCTGTGGGGTATGGAAAGAGCTAATGTTATATAGGTGATACTACCCTAGCGTAAGGTGTTGAAAAACATCTACTAAGGGGTCAGAGGTTGGGATGTTGTCTGCAGGAAAGGAAGTGGTATTTGCGACGGTAGTTTCATTAGTTGAAGGTGTAGGTGCGGATGAGGTAGATGGTTGAGGTGTGGTTGAAGTGGATGGTTGGGTTGGATGAATGGGTGTCTTGACTAGTACAAGCACATCATTAGGGTGATATAACATATTGTAGGTTTTGAAGGGGGAGGATCAGGTTTTACGGTGTAAGACTTCCCCTCGTACTCAAATTTTATGCATCTATGTAAGGTGGAGGGAATGCATCCCATAGCCTGGATCCAAGGGTGGCCTAACAACATGTTGTATTGAAATTCTCCCTCAAGGACATAGAAGCGTTCGGGTAAAGTACATGGCCCGACGTGAATATTAAGGATTACAGTGCCTAAGGTAGAAGTAATAGCATCATTGAATGAACGCAACATGGTGGGGTTGGCACACATACAGCTAGAGGGGATATTCATTTGTTGGAAAGCTTTGGAAGAGATGATGTTTAGGCTAGCACCCCTGTCAATCATAACACAACACACCCAAATTTCCCCAACGTAAGCTGAGATGAAAAGAGCGGGGTCAGGTACTTCTGCACCAAAGTCGATAATTTCATCTTCGGAGAAAATGACAGCAGCGGCTTGCTGTACAGAGACAGAAGTGATTGGGGAGATAGGTTGTTTGGTGAGTGAAGCAACATGATTGGGTGTTAAAATGGAGGTAACAGGAAAGGTTTCATTAGGTAAGACCTCTATCCCTTGAAGGATTTCAACGAGAGCTTGTCGATGAGATTCAGAGGTCTGAATGAGATCATACAATGTCATTTTTACAGGTGATTGGTGAAGCTATTTTATCATGGTTCGGTGGGAAACTCCATTAGAGATGGGGTAGGTGGGTCCACGAATAACCACTTTAGGTGGTGGTGTGATCGGGATGGTGGACGAAGAAAGAGAGGCCGCATGTGTGCTTTCTTTATCTTTCCCATTATTTTTCTGCCCTCGCGTAACAACACTAATCATGTTGATCTCGTGAACACGAGAGGAGGAAGACGGTATGGATAAGTCATGGTCTTCGAGAGGTGGGGTTGTAACAATGATAGATCTTAGTGAGGCGGGGAAAGGTGGTATAGGAGAGGGAATTGAAGCTAAAGGTCTCTCCCATCGTAAGTTGTCTTTCTTAACCTTTCTATCTGAGAGAGGTGACTGACGAAGTATGGCTTTCAACGCTTTGCATCCCTCTACATCATGTCTTGGTGTGCGGTGGTAAGCACATATTTTAGACTCATCATAACCTATAGGTCGAGGTTTAGATGGATTATAAGGTCTAAGTGGGGGTAGGGAAATGGTCACATTCTCCACCAACATATCAAGGATTTTGGCGTAAGACCCTTTGAGTAGGTCAAAATTAGAGGAAGATGAGGCTATTAACTGGGTAGTTTTTGGTAATGACAGGGTATGGTTAATTTGTATGGGTGGCGGTTTAGCCAAGGGGTTTTGACAATGGGATTTAACTAAACGTGGCTTCTTCGACGCAGAAGTTATGTTTAGCTGGTTAGATGATGAGGCCAGAGATGATGTGGTATCAGGAAATAACCATGGAGAAAGAGGAGTGATAACAAACAAATCCTTTGATGATGGAATTTGTTTAGGGTTGATAGGTGGACAAGATACGTGGGGTGACAGTGTTGATATACCCTTGGATCTTTGTACGGGTGCAGAAGGTGTAGGTTGTTTAAAAGAAAACGTAGGAGGTATGATGTATTGATGCAAGGTGGAGGGATGAGGTCCCAATATAGAAGGTAGGTGTGATGGTGAGGGTTTTAGTTGTGACAGAGACATAGATTGGACTTGGGCTTTAGGGGATCAAGTTTTTCTCTTAGGTGGATGGACGACTTTACTTTTGGATAAATCTAACCGTTTAGGTGGGTGTGTTAGACTAGGTATTGGTGAGGACCTAAGCATAGGGGAAGGTTTGGTTAGGTCAATAGAGGTGGATGAGGTATTTGGTAGAGATGAGGGGGGTGAAGATGAGGACATATTTATTTTAAGCTTTTGTAAACACTTCAGGCATATGGTAGAGGTGTCTGGATCAGTCATCTGCATTTGAGTAGAATATGGTGTACTCAAATGTTCCCATAGGACTCGTCTATCTTCTAAGGGATGACAATCCTCACGTGTGAATAGGATATTTTATATGGAAGAAAGGTGGGTTGTGATTCTGGCCCACTGTGGGTGTGATACAGGGGTAAATGAGACACTGTATTAATGGGCGTTAAGAGGTCAACCAGTTGCTGAAAAGATTTAGGCGATGAAGAACTAATAGGTAGGAGGGCATGTTTGAGAGGATCCATCATGATTAAAGAATTTGGTGATGTCGGTTCAAGGGGTTTCTCGTCTAAGGATGATGAAAAAAATGGCGAGCCTTCCCCTTGTACAGCAAGAGTGGTAGAAGGAGATGTTTGAGAAATAGATAAGATAGATAACATCCGCTCACAGTCTTGCAAGGATGTGGTGTAAGAAGGCTCATCCGTGAGAAGAGAACTCTGGGTGGTTAATTCCTTGATCGGTAAAGGAACGGCAAGGATTTCGTCTTGTCTTGATGGTGGTAAAGGGGGTTTGGGTCCCTATGTTAGGGAAGAGGTTTGATTCAAAATTTCCTCGATAGAAGCTTTTGGCTAGGAGTCGAAGACTACATGGATTTCATGAGAACTCTCCTTGGCTAAGATATCCTGATTTATGTTACTGTTAGAAGAGTGGTTTGGGAATGGTTTGTTGAAAATTTTCAAATTTTAGTTAGTAGGGGTGTTAGGATTATCGAGGGCTATATCCCCTGCATCAACCATTTCCTGCAATATGTTTTTCAACATCTTGCAGTTTTCATGACTATGTCCTTTCACGCGGTGGAAGTTAAAGAAGTAATTTTCTTTGTACCAAGAAGGTATAGCGCGGGTGGAATCAAACCCAGAGTGAGGTTTAACAGGAGGTAAGGTAATAGCTCTTGCTTTGAGAAATTTTTCTAATATCACACCATAAGTTTCTCCTAAGGGAGTGTAATTGATGGGCTCAGCTTTATACTTATAGGTGGTTTTTGGCGGGGTATTAGATGGTGCTTGGGATTTGACCATCACTGCATGGACAACTCCTTTTGATTTCGAAGCAGTCGATGCATGAGGATTGGTGGTGTTAGGTTTGTTGGTGGAGTCTTGGGTTCGGAAATTAGAGTTTTTGTTGCGCAACCACAATTTCTCTTCCTCTAAGGCTCGAATCTCTAGTTTTCGAGCCATAGTAAAGCCCTCATCAAATGTGCGGAAAGTTTGAATTTGGAGGGTAGGAGAAATGTGCTTAGCGCAGGCCCGTGTAAAGAGTTCGATAAATTCAGCCTGAGGCAAGGCATACGTAAGTTGGTTGATAAGGCTCCGCCATCGTCCAATGAAATCTGTGATAGATTCATCTTCAAATTGTCAGATGGCATAGAGGTCGGTGATAGATACTTTCTTGGCAATGTTAATGGAGAAATGATCCAAGAAAGATTGGGCTAATTGCTTAAAAGAGAAGATTGAGTGCTAGGTTAAAGCACTGTACCACTCCAAGGCGGGTCCTGATAAAGACATGGGAAAGGTGCGGAGTAGTAAGGCATCATCATGAGCAATCAGATAGCAGGCATGTCTAAATGATCGTAAGTGTTGTTGAGGATCCTCCTTACTATTAAAACGAGTAAATTTTGGTAATTCCCATTGAGGAGGATATGAATGAAGGGCGACAGAAGGGTGGATAGGCTCCTGACAAACTTGCTTGTATGTCAGGGCACTACGACTTCCTAAAACAGAAGCCTCCAGATTTTTGCATTTTGTCCATCATTTGTTTGATTAAATCAGTGGTTGGATGAGATGATGGTGCGATTTCCGTAAACGGAGGCGGATTGGGCCAAGGGTTACCGCTAGACAATGGTGGGGTTAAATGTTGATAAGGTATGGAGGACGAATATGTTGAGGCGACCGAATAGGGATGTCCTATATAAGAGGTTGAAGTCACCGGATATGTGTGTGGAAATGAAAAGGTGGGCGGAGCTTGAGAAGGAAAGCTCGTGTGGATAGGTGGCAGAGAGCAAGTCATGAAAGGAGAAGTCTACAAGAGAGACGAGGTAGGAGTAGTCGGTGGTAATGATATGTGGGGCCCAAGATTAACCAAAGGAAAGCCAATCTGTGCCGTATGAACCCCTGAAGCCGCTGAGTTAGGAGACGGGACTAAGGATGAAGAAGGCAAGGTGGAGTTATCAGGCGGAGAAGGAGCTAAATGAGCAGCTATACTAATAGGCATGCCAACAAGGAGTTGACCATCGGGTGTACGGTCAGGGGCATGAGACAAATAGTACTGTACAATGCTAGGATTAGCGTCTAAAAATTTCACAAATTCCTTATCTCCTACAAGGATTTTGGGAACCTCGCTAGTGTCGGTAGGATTCCCCGCAGGATGTGAAGGGGGTGATTCAGGCAAAGGCATGGAGCAGGCATGTGAAACCATGGCTGCAGCTTATTTCTGAGTGATAACAACCATTGACAAGGGTACACAGTAAGGATGCAATCTATCAGGAACAGAAGCAATAACAAAATGTTGGAATTTAGTAGGCTACTGGTTTTAGGAATTGTAAAAGACAGTAACCGATATCGGTCAGGTAACCAATGTCGGTCAGACTGTGGCCGTCGTCGGTAAGTTAACCGATGTTGGTAGAATGGGACTAGTGTAAGCAGCTGTAAGAGGTTGCTGATTTGGTGTTAACGATGCTTAGTATGCCTATCCAACTGTTCTGAAGTGATCACAGAAAATAGTGTATGAAAGAGAAACAGAATCAAAAGCAAGCAAGAATGCACAAGCAAATTAATAGACTAACCCTAGGATTAGTTTTAATCAATTTGGGCTTATGCCTTAGACTCAAAATGATGTCAATCCTAAACAAAATACCTAGGGGGAAATGTCAAGTTTGTTTTGGCTTATAAGGTTACCTCAATCGGGTGGAGGAATACCATGGAAAAGGGGGGATGTTTGAGCTGTTGTGTTAATTATGATGTGATTCGGTATGTGTTGTGTAGTGAAAGTAAGATTAATTTCTTGTCAATACCGTGGATATCACCCCCACGTGTACGACCTATTACTATCCTTAGCGTATGATTCCTTCCTGATCCTCTCACCCTTTTGAATGCACTCTTCTCTTCTGCATGAACCTTTTGTGCATTTTCTACTAAGTGCCATATTTTGACTGACCAACATTACCCCATACTAATTACATTTCCTCCTCGGAAATGGTTCTCTCCAAAATACATCAAAGAATATGAATAGAAGAATAAAAAGAAGATTTATGAATAAAAGAATGAATTTACCCTGCAACATCTTCTACCTCAACTGGAAGAATCAATTCTAGATATTCTTCTTTTATTTCTACCTCTAAATTCTGCCAATCATTGAGCATGACCTCTAACTTTTTAGGGATGTCTACTACAATTGACTCTAGCTCATCTTTTGCAATTTGTCCTTTCTCATTCTGCAAGACCAAAACAATGTTGGACATTGTAGTAATTATTCCTTCTAATAACTCCATATTTTGTGTGATGAGTTTCCCAAGCTCATATAGTCTTTCCTTATGTGGTTCTTGTGTTGTTGTAAGGGCCTCACGCTTTTTCTTGAAAAGGGATAATCAATTTTCTCAGCCCAAGGTCTCATCCTTCAGGGATTTTAGGACTTCATTGTCCTCTATAATGGTCTAAGTTCTTATAATGGCTTCTAAGGCTATACAAATATTTAGTGCTAAGAATATTAGGTAAGTCTTAGTTAGTTATGGGAACTTGCTAAGAATAGGTCTTAGGTTGAGTTAGGTTGGTGAGGTGTCTAAGTGAACTATATGTGTAGATATTATTTTAAATAAGATATTTAAATAATAAATATAGTAAGAATAATGCATTAATTAAATTAATGTTAATGGGATGATGGGGGTCATGTCTGGGTAAATGTAATTGTAGATCAAGAATTTCGCACTTGTTACCTGTCCAAGTTAATGCACCAAACTAAACACAAAAACCCTGAAAAAATCCAATGAAATTGATACCTGATGGATAAGATCCGAAGATGTAGACAGATGAGGAAGCCGATGTAGATAAGACGGGCGTACATGAGCAATTCTACACAATAGATCCAAGTAACCTGCGAGACACCGATGCTTGACAGAAAAAGAGCACGTTAAAAGATATTTAGGTGGACTACCCGAGAAGCGGGTCCAGGAAGCGATAAGCTTCCTCGGCGGATGTCAGTCCACGTTTTTAATTAATCAGAGAAGCATACATGATAAAATATGTACGTAAGGACTAGATTTTCTGATCACAGTAATAAAACAGAATTTAGACAGCAGGCAGAAAGGAACAAAAAACAGGAAACTATGAAATAAAGCTGGATTTATGTTACCTGTGTCCTTTTACCTGTCTGCAGGATGATCGGCGTCGATTATGTAGAATCGGCTTCGACTGATGTGATCGGAATCGATAATGTATGATCGGCGTCGACTGAATAAGATCGGCATCGACTGAAAGTAGATCGGTCGATCGGGGATAGTGCGAGAAGATTTGGAAATCAGAAAGTGAAGGCCAGATCATTAACGTCTGCTGGATGTGCCGAAGTTGGTGAGATACTAAAACAGAGTCACCAGAAGATCAATGGATACGTGTGATGTTGATGTGATAGGAGCAGAGTAACGGTGCTCCTCTCAGGGATTGATTCAGACAGTATCCGCTCTCATTTGATATACTTGATGCTAAAAGATCTCTCGTTCTCTTTCTTACAACCTGTGTCATTGTGTCGTGATCTGTCTCTTTCTCTCTCTCTCCATTTGTGTGTTGTTCTTCCTCTTCCAGAACTGAGTTCTGGGATTCTATTTATAATCGGCGCCGCTCCTAAAAAATCAGCGCCGACCGTACCGGTCGGCGCCGATCACGGAACAAACTCCCGAGATGGCCAAAGTGAACGATTTCCAGAAAGATAAGAGTTACCCCAAATACGGGAAATATCCCGCTTGGGGAAGAGGAAAAATAGGGGTGATACATAGATAGGATAAATGTGGGGTAGATAAGTGGTTAAGATACATGTGAAGAGGTGTAATTAAATATTTAATATTTAATTACTCACGGGTAAGATAAGATAGGGTGAATTAAACTTAAGATAGGTGTTTAAACCACAAATCGAATAATATCCCAAGGGGATAGTGGCGACATAAACGTGCCCTAGGTTACCAGAGAGAGAAAACATGCACAAGGGACACCAGATTGGATAATCAATTTTAGGTGTCTACATTTTGCCCCTTTTTGTCAAGTAACTTGCGATAAGCAAGGTTATGAGACAAAAACAAAGAGATGGAAGAAGGGAAGAAAAAGTGATGATGTGATCCCCCTCAAACTAGGGATGGGATGGGTGATAGAACAGATGATCCCAAGTTTGAAAGAGGTAGATGAAAACGCAGGATGCCCCAGTCGGATGTCTAGAGTAGATCTGATCATTGATGACGCATAAAAATATATAAAGAGGCAGCAACCTAAGGAACTCACATTGGTAGGGCAAACTAGATGGTCTCCTCATGAGACGATGTTAGTACCTACAGACCCATGAGTGTAAGGAGGGCTGCAAAATGGTTAGCATCTAAAGAGAGACACATTGGTAGGGATAACTAGACGGTCTGCAAGGTAGACGACGTTAGTACCTACAGACCCGTGAACCCTAAGCGGCCAAAAAAGGTGAGTGTCCCATGCAAAGGGAACAAACTCGAAATGGATTGTAATATCGATAAGATGTTCCGAAAGGTAATATTCAGCGCACAATAATGATCAGATGGATAAATAAGCCAAGCATCAACACTATGGCAAACAGATATGGAAAATTGGCGGCGATCACAGTAATCGGCGACGACCAAGTTAAACGGCGTCGATCAAAAAAATCGGCGCCGACCAATCGTAGCACATATAAATATGCAGATGGAAAACGTAAACGATTTATTTTCATCATGACGATTAATTCAGAGAGAGTCAAAAATTTGATTTGAGCATCATGGAAGCTTCTGGAAGCGGTCAGAAGTGGAGGAGGACACGACCTGGGGTAAGTGGTTCTTCTTGAACCTGTTGTACTTAATTTTAATTTTTCTTTTTTTTCTTTTTGGGAGGCCAGGGTCTGATTTATGTCTAGACAGGAAATCGGCGTCGATTGTGATCAGAGCGGCGCCGATTGAATTCAATCGACGTCGACTTTGTTTAGATTGACGTCGATTGTAGATAATCGACGTCGATTGTGTATAATCGACGCCGATTAGATGAAAGTTTTATATGATGATGATAGAATTTTGTTCTGGATGCTCTAATTTGGGTAAATATGAGACTAATATTGCTCTTGCTGTCATGGGTGCAGGCACGAGAGGCTCTACACATGAGGGATGCTATTTCCAAGTTACTAGAGACTATTCTCCCTGATGTGACTGATGCAGATTAGCGGCATTTAGAGTTAGCCGGGCTCGGGGGCTTTAGGTACTACAGACGAGTGCCACGAGATGTAGAGCTGATGCGGGCACTAGTGCGATGGTGGGATAGCCATACGTGCACTTTTTGGTTCAGGACGGGTGAGATGACCATCACCCATGAGGATATATATAGGATTTTGAGACTGCCTATCACTGGGGACCCGATAGAGATTACATCGCGAGAGCAGCAGCAGAGGGCCCTAGTTCGATTGTATAGAGATAGGGCAGATGATTCAGAGATAGTGTCTGGGGCAGTGCGGATAGCCTCGCAGTATAGACAGGATAGCCCCCGGAGCAGATGGATAGTTTTGATTCAGATGGCGATATCCTATTTCGCTCTGCCAGATTTAGGATGTGGGAGATTCCCACTATTATTATTAGACTGCGTTTGCGACATTCTACAGTTCAGGTAGGTATTTACCTTTGCTGATGCCTTGATAGCTCAGATATATTACGAGCTATGGATGTACACCACCGGCCGAAGGACAGGTATTGATGTCAGTTTTGTGCTCCATTGCTGGGCATATGAGCATATAGCGGTGATCAGGCCATCCGGGCTTCCTTGGATGCCAGCAATGGTGGGTGCTATTGATTATGGATTCCGGCGATGGCGGGCTGACATGGCCACTGGGGATACAGGGAGATCGGCCGATTGGTATACTGAGCGTTTCAGGATGCTGACACTGGATCAGGTCATCTGGAGGCCATATCGGGTATTTCCGACATGGGCTGGTCAGGATGCTCACTTGGTGACATTGAGACGCAGCAGGGTGGTTAGGGGCCGCAGGCCTGATATGTGGGAGTGAGTCCCGTTTGTGCGGGTATTGAGACAGTTCGGCCTAGTGCAGACAGTGCCGACTACTTACACGCCTTATAGGCGAGATAACAGGGAGACTGATCTGCCGATTTTGATCCTGACAGATCCATTGAGAGAGGCCCCACCCTCCACAGACAGTGATGATGATGCAGGGGTGGATGATGGTTATGTAGCATGGTATGATACAGAGCTACCACGACATCTCCCAGCATCTATAGATGCCGACGAGGAGGACATAGCTACGATGCTGGATAGACTGGAGGGAGAGCATGCCACCTTGACACAGACACATTAGGTGACTCTTGAGGAGATCAGGGCTCTGACAGAGGAGAGGGATGCCCTAATTTTGGAGAGAGACACCACTCACCAGGAGCGAGATACAGCAATCCAGCAGAGGGATCGCTATTATCGACATAGGGAGGCCCTCAGGGCCAAATATGGAGAGACAGGTACTATGTCAGAGTCTGGTACACAGGGTACAACCCTAGGAGGAGCACCACCAGTAGCGTTAGCAGTGTCAGCAGCCCCAGTAGCACCAACAGCACCATTACGAGCACCGGGTACCGTGAGCTTGAGCACATATCAGTCTCTCCTCGCTGAGGTGAGATACTATGAGGATGCCTTAGCGCAGCATGCCCCAGATGTGCCTCGGTATGGGGCGAGGAGGAGATCAGCGACAGCCACAGCGATCGGGGCCTCAGGTGGAGGGAGCACCGGGAGAGACCGAGGTGGGCAGAGACCTCTAGCAGCAGGTGCATCTAGCTCGATAGGCGGTGGCCAGGAGAGACAGCCTGGTCCAGAGGAGGGTGGAGGAGATAGTGTCCTCCATGCATCAGATTTTACTATATAGGGATTGATATATTTTGTATCTGTGCAGTGATGTAGCCTCGATTGGAAGGCATTGTATAGATGGCTTAATTGAAAGCCACCCATTTTTTTTGTACAGACACACATGTATATATAGATTCATCATTTCATTTGTCATATAATTGTTCTCATGCATTTGATTTTGATATACATGGATAGATGTAGCGTAATTGTGATGAATATAGATATAGACTGATAGATGATGAATAGATGTGAATGGATAGATATAGACTGATAGAGGATAGAAATAGATGTGATTTGATGTGATTGATATGTGGATATAATTTTGATGAAAAATAGAGATAGATAGATGTAATGTAACTTGGATGTACATATTTTTCGATATTTTGATGGGTAGATGGATAGACGTGATTGATGTATTCGGTATGTTTGAGATGTTAACTTAATTTTGATGAAAATAGATAGCCAGATTCACATGTGTTGATAATACATACTTTGATAGATAAGATGAAATTAGATAGAAGGTAAATTTTGATTGAATTAACATGTGAAATGTCAATTTGACTGGATGAAAAACAAAGAATAATGGGGAATACTCTTTGCAAGAGCCAAGGATGTAATGAAAACGACCTTGACTAGAAATCAAGAAAATATATCCGGATAAGAAAGAAAATGATAAGTTGGACTCCCAACCATCCATAGATAGAAGCTCGATAGGAAATCAAAAGATCATGCATGTAAGGCCCTATATGAGGTTAAAATAAACCTGACACTAACTAGTAGCAAAACAGATTTAGGAGGGAAACGAAAGGAGCAGTAAGTAAATATCTTGTTGGAATGTACAAGGGACATAATAAATGTCCATAGTGGGAAAATAGGATTCTCCATATGATCGACAAAAGGTCCTGAATCTCAGCTTCATGATTTTGGCAGAAAAGCAAACTGATCAATGCGGGAAGTTTGCTTGATATGGAAAGACTGATCAATACGGGAAGTCTTTCAGTGATGCTAAAAAGTGTATAAACTGACTGAAAGGCTGATCAATTGCAAGAAGCCTTGAATATTTCTTTGAGAAATAGCCGTCCTTCAAGGGAGCGGTCAGTATTTTGAATTTTAATGATAGCCATCCTTCGAGGGTATTGTCTATATTTTTCGAATTTTGATGATAGCCATCCTTCAAGGGCATGGTCTATATTTTTTCTTTTTGATTCATTTGATAACGTATGGATAGTTGTCCTTCAAGGGATCAGTCTATCTTTTTGGATAGCATCTTTCTTTTTTTTTTTTTTTTGGAAATCCTTTTTGGAAGAAACTGAGTTTAGACCTAGATAGATCAGATAGAGGGGAAGAGAACATAAAAGAACATGCACTCATGTCCCAAGTGGATCCGATTAAGATAAGCACTTGGGACAGATGAAGTGGTGATTAAGGTATTCCTACCATGAGGAGGAACATATCCAAAAGAAACATGCAATGAGTAGAGCCGCGATACTCATATTTAAGGTAAAGGATGCAATAGGCAGAGAACCACATAGTTTCGAATCACCATGAAAGTATATGACCGGTTGTTTAGACGGATGAAAGATCTGTCTTGCGAATAGATTTGCGTAAGATAGATTTTAACAGTAGAAGGGCCATAGATGCAAAGCATTAAGAGGTTCCACTTCAGGTATACCATCCATGGAAGATAAACGATAAGCCCCAGATCCATATTTATGAGTGATAATGTACGGGCCCATCTAGTTGGGAGCAAACTTACCACGTTGACTTCTTTCAAGTGTAGTGACATTTTGGTTTTCTTTAAGAACAAGATCACCAATTTTGAAGTCACGGTGCTGCAAGTGCTTATTATAAGCACATTTGACACGCTCAAGATAGACCTGATGATGTTCAAGAGCGTTGAAACACCGCTCATCTAATAATTCAAGTTGTGCTAGATGATTTTGACGATAGTCCTCATCAGAGACAAATTCTCTAAGAGAAACACAGAGAGATGGGATTTGGACTTCCAAAGGAAGAATAGCCTCAGACCTATAGACGAGAGAGAAGGGAGTAGCACCAGTAGGAGTACGAATGCTAGTCCGATAGGCCCAGAGAGCAAAAGGGATATGTAAATTCCAATCCCTACCAGCTCGACTAGTTACCTTTGCGAGGATATTACGCAAAGTTTTATTGGAAGCTTCGGCCTGACCATTAGCTTGAGGATAGTATGGAGAAGAAAAACTGAGCTTGATATTGAAAGCATCACAGAGATTCTGCAAATCAACGTTCTTGAAAGACTTACCATTATCTATGATGAGTTTGTGTGGGACACCAAAGCGACAAATGATGTGCTGATAGACAAAATCAACTATGGGTTTAGCTTTTGTTGAAGAAAGAGGGATAGCTTCCACCCACTTAGTAAAGTACTCAGTGGCAGTAATGATAGAATGATGACGCTGTGAAGAATGGGGATTGATGAGACCAATAAGATCAAGACCCCATTGCGAAAAAAGGCCACAAATCCGTTGTAGGTTGTAAAGCTTGACTAGGGATATGTGTGAGATTGGAATGTTGTTGACACTTGACACATTTCTTAGTGTATTCACAACAATCTTGATTAAGAGAAGGCCAATAATATCCCAAACGTAAGATGCGTTTAGCTACAGCTAAGCCACTAAAATGTCCACCACAGATACCATCATGGACCTCCTGGATAGCTTTAGATGATTCATGGGTTTTGAGGGTACTGAAGCAAAAATACCGTCAAAGCCGCGTTTGTAAAGAATCTCGCCTAGAATAGTATAGCGATTAGCGCATTGGATAAAAGATCTTCTACCATTGGAAGTCAGATCTGGAGGAAGCATCGAATGAGATAAATAATCAACAATCTGTTGATACCACTCATCCTGAGTATGGGTTGTGACAGCATGGATTGAAGTTAGTTGCCCAAGATGAGATGGTTGATCTAATCGTTGTACAGCCACATAAAGTCGCGAGTCTTCGGTAAAAGGTGGGATAAGTGAGGCTAACAAAGCCATTGTATCTTCGAATTGATTTACAGTGTGAGGGATAGCTTGGATAGTGAATTTATCGAAAGATTGGAGTTGAATGAGAACGATATCACAATATTTTTGAAGGATATCATTCTTGCATTGATAGACACCCATGACTTGATTAACGATGAGTTCAGAATCACCAAAGATGTCAATATGACGAGCGCCGAGATTAATGGCATTTTGAAAACCCAAGACAAGAGCTTCGTATTCAGCCATATTATTGGTGCAATCAAAGTTCAATTTGTGTGTGACTGGGGACAGGCGTACCCCAAGGAGGAATCATCACGAAACCCGCACCTCCCCCTTGCTGGCATTTGGATCCATCAAAGAAGAGCTTTACTTTAAATGGAGACAGGACCAAAATCAATTTGTTGGATATATTCATCGGGGAATTGAGCAAGGGGGTTTTGAGTGTCCGGAAGAGGAGCATCAGCTAATTGATCTGCAATAACCTGACCCCTTGATAGACTTTTGCGGGATAAACTCGAGGTCAAATTCTGTCATAAGCATGAGCCAACGAGTGATACAATCATTGTGATAAGGTTTTGCATGAATTGTCTTGAGTGGATTGGACACTTGTGATAATGTAAGTTTTTGTGATTAAGGAGGTAATGACGAAGCTTAGAAGTTACGAAGAAGAGAGCACAACACAGCTTTTCAGCTTCAGAGTAACGTGTTTCATACTCATGGAGGGTGCGACTGATGTAATAGACAGCTTGTTCTTTACCGCAAGTGTCCCGATGCGAGATCATGGCTCCCAGAGCATTGTCAGTCACATAGATATAAAGATAGAAAGGCTCCCCCTCGCGTGGAGGTATAAGCACAGGTGGAGAAAGAAGATAAGATTTCAGATCATCAAAGGCCTTTTGGCAATGTTCATCCCATTCAAAATGAACATTCTTACGGAGGAGATGGTGAAAAGGTTTGACAACGGTCTGACAATTGTGAGATAAAACGACGCAACTGATTGAAGACGTCCTTGGAGACTGTGGAGTTTATTTAAGTTAGAAGGGGGAGGAATCTCAAGGATAGCTTTTATTTTTGCGGGGTCTACTTCAATACCCCTAATGGAAATGATAAAACCTAAAAGTTTACCAGTGAGAACGCCAAACACGCACTTAGATGGATTTAGACAAAGACAAAAGTGGATAAGCCTCTCAAAGAGAGGTGCAAGGATGAAAAGATGATCCTGATGACGTTTGGATTTACCGAGGAGATCGTCAATGCAATCTTCCATAGTTTTGTGTAAGAGATCATGGAAGATGTAGGTCATTGCTCGCTGATAGGTTGCTCCTGCATTCTTAAGACCGAAAGGCATGACACGATAACAAAAAGTCCCCCAAGGAGTTATGAAAGAAGTCTTATGTTGGTCTTCTAGTGCGATGAGAATTTGATTATATCCAGAGAAACCATCCATAAGAGAAAGCATCTCATGACCCGCAGTTAAATCCACGAGTTGGTCGATATTAGGTAAAGGAAAATCATCTTTTGGACAAGCAAGATTAAGATTCCGGAAGTCAGTACAAATTCAAATTTTCCCAGTAGCTTTAGTTACTGGTACTGCATTGGAAACCCATTATGGATAATCGATGGGTTGGATGAAGTTAGCCGAGAGTAAGCGCTGCAATTCTTCTTTAACAAAAAGGGCTACTCTAGGGTGCATTTTACGCAATTTTTGTTTAACTGGTTTGATGTTGGGAAGAGTAATGATATTATGGACCACAATATCGGGATCGAGTCCTGGCATATCCTCATATGACCAAGCAAAGGTTTGACGATGTTTGGAAATAAAAGTGGTAAAATCTCCTAACTCCTGTGGATTAAGGGATTGGCCGACCTTAATGATGCGAGGGTCTTCAGAAGTCCCTATATTAAGGTCGATAGTGGCTTCGTTGAGAAGCGTAGACATGTCAGAAGGAATAGTCTTGGGAAGATATGAATCCTCTGCCCCCAGATAGGTGAGGACAGAATCATCATCCGCACAGTCGATAGTATTGATAGTAGGAGAGTCGTCTTCAACTATTTCGGGGAAGATTAACGGTATGGAAGTGGACCTGTTGTTAGTCTTATAGGCTAGCGGCCCTAAGGAAATGGTATTGATAAAAAAAAAAAAAGTTAGGTGGGATGGAAATGTCATCGTCCACATCGAGTGATGCTTCTGACTTAGCGGGAGAAGATGGTTCCTCAATAGGAAGAGGCTCATCGAGAATAGTGACGGTGGCTTTTGAAAGAGGTTTAAATCCTAAACCAAATTTTTGATGTGGCATGAGAGTAGGAATGGATGTGAGGTCATGCACACCTTGTTCATATTTTCCCAGGCCAAAACCCTTCCACGCGCATCGATATAAATAAGTTTTCGCAAACATGGGATTCTGTAGATAATCGAACCCTGTTAAGTAAGGTTTGGTCCTAGGAGGAGAATCTGGGCGATAGTGAGGCGTATCAAGACCACCGTAGATGAAATTAGTCTGTTGATTGGGTAGACCAATGGTGACGATGCGACTGAGACCTGGTTGATATTCAGGTTGTTTGTCTGGTCTACCATACTCACTAGGTTTGAGATGGGCGTCGAAAGAAAAGAGAGGAAGCTCTCCCAGCGAGAAGCGCTGCAATGTCTCTTCTAGATTTTGTAAATTCGGTAGTTTAGTTGCAGGTATGGAAGAAGATGAGGCCCCGTCAGGAGAATAGACATTTTCCTTTAGAGGGGCAGACCTTGTGGTTATGTCGCATTGTGCGGAAGGAAAAGGATCTCCTGGATGAGTATATATCTTGCCCTCATATTGATATTTTAAGCATCGATGGAGGGTGGATGGGACACAATGCATTGCGCAAATCCAAGAGCGTCCAAGGATCATATTATAGTGGAATTTTTCCTTCGACAATGTAGAAGAGTTCGTGAAGCAGCTTCTTACCTACTCGAATGGGTAAGACCACAGTTCCTAAAGTAACTGCTAGCTGATCGTTAAATAATCAAAGGACGAAAGGTGGGGGTGACACTACGTTCTTTGGTAACTTAAGTTGCTCAAATGTGTGCGAGGAGATGACGTTGAGTGCAGCTCCACTGTCGATCATAACGCGTTTTAATGTAGTGTTGTCGATTTGGACTGTGATAAAGAGGGGAGCCTCCAAATCCTCTGAAGAAAGAGGAGGAATTTCCAAATCTTCAAAAGAAATGGCGGTTGATAGTCTATTCAAACCAACAACCAACTCGAAGGGTTAGGGCTCATCTGAATTCACCGCGATGCGGCACAGATTATCAATCAGAGCCTGGTGATGTTGTGGAGAGGATTGAATGAGGTCAAAAAGAGACATTTTGACCGGAGCCTGGGTGAGTTGTTTCATAACACTCTCCTCAACTGACACGGGAATTTGAGCCCGAGGTGCAGCACGAATAGAGACCCAAGGTCGTGGGGCTAATGAGGAAGGAGGAACTCCTTCGGGGGCTGTAGAAATGACAACCCGTGGTCGAGATGCTGTAGATGAAGATGGATTATCATAGTGTTGGGTTCTAGTGGTGATATGGATTGTGTCAATTTGAGATGGTGGAAGATCAATTGGAGTGGAATCACTAGAGGTTTGAGTGGATCGTTGGGGTTCAGATGGAGCTAAGATGATAGGAGATACTTGTTTCTCCTCCTCCAGCAAAAGATCACTTTCTTCCAAAAGGTTGTTGACGACAGATTGAATAGCTTTACATCCCTCAGTATCATGACCCGGGGTACGATGGTAAGCACAAATCAGATCAGAGTTAAACTAGGTAGGTTTAACTCCTTTAGGGTTATAGGGTTTAATCGGAGGAAGAGATATGGATGAAGATTGGATAAGTTGGCGGAGGATTTCAGTGTAGAACCCGGTAGATGAAGATGAGGACAGAGATGATGAAGGTGCTTCTTTTACTTTAACAGACTGCCGAGGTAAAAGAACCTGCATGTTAGGTTTGACAGTCTTTTTAGGGATCATCTTATTTTTTTGGACATCTGGAGGAACAGTCTTGGGCACTTGAGATGGAAGTAAGTGAGACATGATTGATTTTGGTGGAGGGGGAGCCCCTAAAATATATTTTGAAGATGATGGAGATGTGACAAGTGTTGTGGTCTTTAAAGATAAGGGAGGCTGCTTGGTCGAAACTAATAATGATTTAGATGATGTCGATTTAGATGAGGGAGAAGCTTCCAAAGTAGGTGTAATCGGAGGAACATAGGGTGCCTTGGTTTTTGGTAATGAAGATGATGATCCTGATAAAAGAGGTGATGTCCTTTTAGTAGGTAAGTCCACTTTTCGGGGTGTTGGTGAAGAATGTGTTGTAGAAGAAGATGATGGTTTCGATAAGAGTGTAGAAGAAGACGCCTTCTCAGTGGGCAAATCCAATCTTTTATGGGGCGTAGAGAGATATTTTTGTGGGAAAGCACCAAGGGTCTTGATGGTTCGAAATATGGGCTTTCCTTTTTCAGGGATGGTGACAACTTCAACGGCATAAGGTGATTGTAACCTTTTCGGAGGAAGCAAATGGGGAGGTACTGATGGTGCAACGTTAGATTTTGGTTGTCTCAGTTTAAGTTCGGGAACCAAGTGTATAGGTGTCGGTGCTACTTCTTTTGATTTTCCTTTAATGGGGGAAGCAGTATTGGTGATGGAAGGAGTGAGTGATGAAGAAGCAGTTCCTTGCGAAGGGACTACTCCTGGTGCAGTAATTATGGGTGAAACTACTGTAGGAAAGGAGACAGGAAGAGTCAAAATCGAAGATGCTTCCGTCAAAGTCAGTACAATTATAGGTACGTTTACTAGGGGTATAGTTGCAGCGAGAATGGGAGCAACAGAAGTAGATGTATCTGCAGTGGAAACTTGAAGGGATGTAATTGCCTCGAGCATTGAAAGAATGTTTGACGATGAGACAGATGAGGATGACACTGTCTCGGGTATGGATGGAAGGTCAGACAAAGGAGCGGAGAGAGATGAATGCGTATCTAGCAATGTAGGAATATTCAAAGATGGGCTATCTGAAGATGGTGGAATTCCAGTGATTGACGAAGTGGAAGGAGATTCTGGTTCGGTCGATGTGTTCGTAGATGGCTTGGTTTCAGAAGAAGATTCTTCAGTAGAGATGAAGTTGATAGCATGAGTGTTTGGTTTTTGAGACTCTGAAGCATTATGGTTCAGGGAATGATTAGGAAAAGGTTGTTTAAAAACATCCAGTGCCTAATTTGGGGGAGCATTTGGGTTATCCAGAATGAGCTCGCCTTTATCAATGAATTTCTGGACAAGATTTTTGAAAGTCTGACATCGTTCGCTGTCGTGACCTTTGGTTCTATGATAATGACAGAAATCATTTTCCCTATACCAGAATGGACGTTCTTGGCTTTCATCAATATTCCTAATGGGGGGAAGTTCGATCATGCGAACTTCCAACATTTTCTCCAAGATAGAGGCATATGATTCTCCCAACGAAGTGAAAGATCGAGATGACAAGGACCCTTTTCGAGAAGATGAGGAGTCTCTCCGTGGTGTTTGATTAGAAGTATTATCGGCTCGTGATGTTTTTAATACAATAGCGTTGGTGGATCCCTGATTTATGTCTTTAGAAGGGGAAGAATTTGGTTTGGTAAACCGAGAAAAATCTCGTTTAGATTTAGAGCGAAGTTTTAGCTTCCCTTGTTCAATGGCGCGAGATTCAAGTTTGTGTGCCATCGTAAAGGCTTCTTCAAAGGTGTGAAAAGTATGGATCCTTAAAGTGGAAGAAATGTGATTAGCACAAGATCGAGTAAACAACTCGATTTGTTGGGATTGAGGAAGAGAGAAAGACAATTGGTTGATTATCCCTCTCCAACGAGCGACAAAGTCTGCAATAGACTCATCATCGAATTGACGAATGTTATAAAGATCTGTAATCGAGATATTATGCGCGATATTTATTGAAAAGTTTTCAACAAACATCTGGGCCAATTGAGAGAAAGAAAACAAGGAATGTTGAGGAATTTTATTGTACCAGTGTAAAGCAGGACCCACTAGCGATGTAACATCCTCATTTTAAACTTTAGAACAAGTGAATTTTTTTTTATTTTTTTTTAAATGCATCCTAGTTCTAAATACATAATTTAGAACTCACAAATCAATAACCATTCATATAACAGACAACCATATGCAGCTGTAATGACTCGGAGTACCTCCGATCTATTCATTCCATGACTCGGTAATCTACCGATCTATTCATGAGTAATAAGAGTTGGTGTTTTTATTTAACACACTACTCTTGCGGTTCTCTTCCCTAATCTGGGATTCAGAATGCTCTGTCCAGGGAATCTAACTAAATAATTGTTACCATTATTCATCGGCATCTCATCCCTTATACTAGGTGAATTAGGACAACGCAATCAGCAGCTTATGATACTTTGGCCAAAGATTTGAAACATACTGTTCATGTCTCGTATTCCTTAACGGCATACTCGTCAATCTGGAATACGTCCTTCACCCCATTCATATGTTATATAGAATGTCTTATATTGACTACTTTCAGTCCTTCCTTTCACAACTAAATCACTCTGAGGCAGATTAACAAGGTGATAATGTTATATGGATGCCCACGAGGATTAGGGATATGATGACATACTGGTTCAACCTTGCAGTTCAACCAGCATGTCACGATACCCTGAATCTCCTAGGCAGCCATATATCATGACCACGTTCTTAATCGGACTCTGGGTAACTCGTGCGAAATCAAGTGTAAATCTTAGCGATCAATGCAAAGGGTGTCGCCATGAGTCATCTGCATTGTTGTAACTTCGAGAAGATCCTAATCTTCTCGGAGGTATAACCATGCAGTGGACTTATGTCGTCAACCTTTAAATCCGCCTTGAAAAGATCTACTCAATACCAAGCGTTACGCACTTGAGTTTAAATTACTTTTAAAGACTCTTCCCTAAGGTTAGCCTTTCCCGATCCCTGGATTCTTCGTCTTAAGACGACCCTCCTCTATAAAACCCATTACATGATAGAGGTATTACAGTCAATTCTCATCAAGGAGTCATTAGAATACACCTGATTCTAAAGCAATAGAATCGGACAATATCTCATAACCTTTGCTTGAGATTGCCTTCTGAACTCCATTTGATTGCATATCAGTTCTCTTAACTGAATTTATATCATACTTTTTAGTATAAAGATATAAATGATTAAGAATCCAATTTAATATTTTCCTGTCATACTTAGGACTAGGGATTAGTAATTTAATCTAGTTTGTTTAGCGTTCTCTTTAGGCTCATTTTTAACCTAACTTCTAGAAAGACAAATATTTAAATCCAATATTGCTTTCGCTAGAACAGATTAGAACTTCTAAACACTCATAAGAATTCAATCTCATTTTCTTGTAAGATTTCATTGTCAATCACAAAAGCATCCATATTATACAATGATAACAATGCCTCTTCGTTACATAAACCGAAGAAGGTCAACTATCAGAAATAGAATACAACACATAAGTATCAAACACTTATTTCCATTCCTTTCAAAACTATACAATTACATTTTATGCAAAAGCATACTTGATAAAATGCTTAACGGAAAAGAAACATCTTTTCACATATAGTACATCTATAAAATCAAGCTGTAATTCATTATAAATCAAATAAACAATCTGATCAGCCATCAGATCTGCATTGCTTTTACCTCTTACGGCAACCATCTACAAAAATAGTCAACATGAGTCAGTTCAATGAACTGAGCATGATAAGCACTAACTTTTAAAACAATTGCAATCCATCAATTGTTTTCATTAAACACCCTGTTTAAATGAGATCAAATATCCAAATAAGTAAACATATTCAGACTATGTCCTTGTAATACAAAATGATTACAAATATGTAACTCTATCATTGTTACAAAATAGTCTTAATCACTTTCTAATATTTCATCAAATATTAAAAATCAAGGAATGAATGTATACAAAAAATCATTGGATCCAAATCACAACATTGGTCAGATTGTTTCATTCTTCCAAAAGGGAAATAACATAACAATTCGGGATTCTACCAAAACGCTACAAAACAATTTCCCACTGTTAGACAAATATCAACAAATATGAAATAACGGAAGAGAAAGAACCAATCCATTCATACTTCCTTTCACATAAATTCATCACTGTACCGTCTTCTCCTATGAAAACATTTATCCAGTATATAAATGAACAAGTTAGACAAGCCCCAAGCAAGATCGCTGTTCTAAATCACGAAATAGAAACACAGCAAAACTCCTGTACAGCAGCTAACACATCAACAATTCATGTGTCAACCCTAAGCCCAATGCTAGTTCCTTTTACACAGTAAGGCTTTGACACAAGTTGAAAACAAGAAACTACAAGTGTATCGCTGTAAACAACAACCTTATTGCATCAAGCAATTTGAGGTTTCCTAGAGACTATGCTATGTTGACCACACAGTATTTCCAAATCATGCTCAGTCAAATCGGACTGAATAAATGGAAAGGAACATAGCATACTTATTCTTGATCAGTCAAAATCGGACTGAAGTAAAAAAAATGAATACAACCAATCAATCCTTACCTTGGCGCATGCAAGTCTTAGTGTGGTATTCTCGACTTACCCAAACAAGGTCAGAACACGAAACAGTCATCCATACTCAAGGATCTCAAACAGTGAAAAAAAAAAACAGGGTCCAATGTCAAGTTCAGAATGAGACAAATGTACCAATTACCTTTCCAGAATTCCAAAGGATTCAAGCGGAGGTAATAATTCAAGCAATAGCATATGAATTCATACTGATATTCATCAACGAAGCATAATAAGAATCAGACAAACAAATTAATCTCTGATTTCACACCAAGAACCCGACTGAACTCTACCAATCTTTTTACACAAATTTGTACAGGTCGAAAACGTAAATGTTCACCTAAGATTCTGTACCACAAAACCCATGCAACACAAGAGTAATTCCCAAAAATAACAGAGGTCTATTACGTGTTATTCCTTCAAGTCGCAGGTTCAACAATCACCAACTATTTAAATATATTCAACTTGAATAAGATTCAAATATAAATCATACAATCGACTCCTCAGAGTCGTTCAGATTACAACGATTGTAAATATATACATATATATGCACACGCTGTATACTGTTAACGGGTTCATACCCATAACCGCTGAACCCTACAACAGCGTAATATGAAATTTGTGGATAAATCCTTCTATGCCATTCATGGCAAACATTTAGAATGAAACAAGTGTAAGCAAATCAAATACCCATTTCAAGCAAGGAAATCGACTGAGTTACTTTGAAACTTTCGAACAGCTTTTACAAAAGAAATGCAAATTCATACCCAGGAAGTCTATATCCTTATTTATTACAAATAACAGTGGCCAAAAGACCTGTTTCTTCTTACCAGGCTTCCACGAAAATCAATTCACAAAACTTATGGATGAATCTACATTCTCAGCAATAGATAGCAATATACGATTCAATCATGGACTCCACTGAGTCGATAAAATAAAGTACAAATGTATCTATATTATACACAGTCAACAAGTAATCCCGTTATCACAATAACAAGGAAAGCAACTTCCGCTAGGTCGTATAGACTACGGTAACACAACAGTTACCTGTTCCTAGCAAAATTAGAAGACAATGAAAACCCAAAAAGTATCATTATACACTATCAACAAAAACCACGAAAGAGTTTCCAAAGAAGCAATATTACTGATCAATCTTACATTATCCATCAAAATCATTCCATACAGTTTCCACAGCAAGAAACAGTGACCACAAATCAACAACATACAGTGGTCTATTCTCAACACAAGTATATTCTTTGGGCTCACGCCAAACAGGCCGAGCATTCATGCTCTTTATATATAAATATCTCATATATTTAAACCAGAAAGAATACACAAAGGAATAGAGCCACAATTCAAATTT
The DNA here is from genome assembly GCA_019776745.2 of Taxus chinensis. Lineage (NCBI taxonomy): Eukaryota > Viridiplantae > Streptophyta > Pinopsida > Cupressales > Taxaceae > Taxus > Taxus chinensis. Next base: position 599,235,671 of record CM034154.1, on the reverse strand, counting down.
AACAAACACCCATCAAGAGGAAATTGAAAAAATCGAACCAGAAGAGATGTAGTACCAAAATTTAAACAAGATCTCCATAGAGAGTCCTTTATTTTCTCAAAACATTTGAACAGAGTTGTTCTAATGAAATCACTTGAAAGACAGCAAGATATTTAAAGGTTAGGGCCTAACATGCCTGTATTTTTGATCAAATTTCTGAAGCAGACCACTGGAAGAGCTCAAACTTCCTTTTCTTTTTCCACGATAAAGCGACCAACAAAATTTTGCTATCTCCATCACATATATATCCTCCAAGACAGAGAAAAGAGCTATAGCAGTTCATACTTGCCATGCAACTCAAAGAGAACTGGTGCGAAGAACCAATAAACAAGCAGAGAGAGAGAGAAGACCGAAAATCGCGACAAACCAAACAAACCTTCAACTTCCCGTTTGCATGCCTTCTCGCGAGTTCAGAGCTCGTCTCCCTAGAACATTGAATGCCATTAAACCAACTTTCCCGCTTAAACTCAACTTCCACCGACCGCCAGAATTGGCGACGGTCCAACTACAACTCATGCTCATTTCCAAACTTAGCGACCTGCCACGTCAGAACAAGTTAGCTGCTGCTAAACCTTCCGCCATGACCTATCCCTCATCCTTATCCCCAGCATTAATTGCCATAGAAAACGCCGCCCATGGTTCGTACCCCTCCATAGGCCCCTTCACAATCTCCTCATTAGTTAGGTTAGTATCTTAGGTTAGAATTTAGGGTAATACCCATACTAACCAATTTACACATAGATACTAACTTAGGATATTAACACATAGCCTAGGTCTAGGTTAGCTTAGCAATAATCTAACCCCTAGGTTAGGTTTTAGTTTTTAGGTTACTAACCATTAATAATTCCAGTTAGGTATAACATTATATATGCCAAGAAAAGACCTAAAATCATGCATCTCCGAACAGGATTTACTCTACAGCCGTTAGGCTACAGGAATATACATGACAGAATTATTACTTGGTCCACGTCCGAGACATTCTAGATATACTTCCATATCGGGAACCAATTCATTTCTCAAGATCAGCTTGAGTCATACTCCTGACCAGCTTAATCAATGCTTCCATACCTTGCAACCTGTTCAAGGTCTGTGATCTAATTTATCTCAAACAGATTTAAAGCATTACTTGGATCAATTCCACTGATCCAAGTCTAGATATTATAGATGAATATCTCTATAATTCATTCCGTGATCAGATTAATATTCAGACACAAAATGAAATAAATAAAAGAGTCTAATAATATTCTGACTCAGTCAAGATCTGCAATCTGCAAGAAATTCAGTACATATCAAGCATGATTTCTGAATCAAGGAACACACCCTTTTACAAGAAATCACATATCAACACTTGTATGCTTAGGAGAAAGTAACAACAGTTCAGGGTGTTACATGCTTCCCTCCTAAAAAGATTCATCATCCCGATGAATTACATATTAAATTAACCTTCAGGTCAATCAATTTATTAGTACACAAACAATGTGACTACTTCCATATTAAATAGTTTCAGAAATCAATGTCACAACACATTTATTCAACCTGAATAAAGTCTTCCTTAATCTAGCTTTCGTAAATACTTAAAAACAATCAGTTCATAAAAGTATATTTTTGTCAACAGTTTTCATTCTGTTGCAAAAAGAGAAGGAAAAGCAATTTTCATCTCTTCCAGGTTTTCCCAAGTTGCACTTTCTTCGCTAAACTGGTCCAACTGGACCTTACATTGCTGTATATCACGATTTCTTAAATGCAATTGGCGAGTTTCCAGCACTCGTGTGGGTTTAACCACGAATATTCCTGGGTCTTGGACCTGCAAGGAATTCCAATTTAAAACATGTGACAGATCTGAAACATATTTCTTAAGCAAATAAATATGGAAAACATCATGCATGCGAGATAAAGCAGGTGGAAATGCTAAACGATATGCTACAGGATTGATTATTTCGACAATTTCGAAAGGTCCCACAAATCGTGGTGACAACTTAGCAGCCTTGCCAAAAGTTATAGAACTCTTTCTGGGTTTAACACGCAGGAAAACCTTATCACCAAGCTCAAACTTTCTATCAACCCGCTTAAGGTCAGCATAGCTCTTCTGTCTATCCGCTGCTTCCTTTAATCGTTCACGAATCAGCTTAACTTGCTGTTCCATTTCTGTGAGAATCTCTGGTCCAATTACCACTCTATCCTCAACACTGTCCCAACTAACAGGGGTTCTGCACTTTCTTCCATAAAGTGCTTCAAATGGTGCCATCTTAAGAGATGAGTGATAAGTGTTGTTGTATGTGAACTCAACTAATGGAAGATATTCTTCCCATTTATACTGTTGATACATGCAATACATTCACAACATGTCCTCCAACACTTGATTTACACTCTCAGTTTGCCCATCCGTTTCTGGATGATATGCAGAACTAAAGTTTAGTTTTGTTCCTAGGGCTGCGTTAAGTGTTTGCCAAAACCTTGACGTCATTCTAGGATCCCTGTCAGATATAATCAATTCTGGTACACCATGCAATCTAAAAATTTCGTGTACGAACCTCTTGGCCAGCACTGGTGAATCATCCTTTAGATTTCCAGCGATGAAATGAGCTACCTTAGTCAGTTTATCTACAACTACCAGGATAACATCATGCTTATTCCTGGACATAGGTAGTCCTTGTACAAAATCCATGGTTATTACTTGCCATTTGTACTGCGGTATGCTATGAGGATATAACAGTCCAGCAGGGTGCATATGCTCTGCCTTCACCTGCTGACATTCCAGGCAATGAGTCACAAAATTTATCACATCCTTTTTCATACCTTTCCAGAAGTATTGCTATTTCAAATCAGCTAGCATTTTTGTGATACCTGGGTGTCCAGAGAAAGGTGAATTATGAAATTTAACTAACAACTTCTTTCTTAAATCATTCAGCACAGGTACATATACCCTATTTTCATAACGCAAGATTCCTTCATTATCAAAATGAAAACCTTCATACCTTTTATCCTTAGGTTCTGCAGCAAGCGCTACTTTTACTTGTTGGAAGTATGCATCTGATTCTGAGGCACTTTTTACCTCATCTTTAAACTGAGTTCTCAATGTTATAAGAGCAGAAATGTGCCTCCTACGACTTAGAGCATCAGCTACTCTATTCTCCTTCCCTTTGATATAGCTAATATCAAAGTCATATTGTGATAAAAATTCTAACCACCTTCTTTGTCTGGCATTCAGATTGGGCTGAGTAAAAATATATTTCAGTCCCAAGTGATCAATTTTCAACTCAAAAGGTTTTCCAAGTAAATAGTGTCTCCAGACTTGAAGCACATGAACAATGGCAGCAAGTTCCAAATCATGAGGGGCATAATTCATCTCATGTAACTTAAGTTTTCTACTTTCATAAGCTATAACCTGATCGTTTTGTAACAAAACACCTCCAAGGCCTTCCCCAGAAGCATCCGTTACAACAGTAAAATTCCCATTAGGGTATGGTACAGCCAATATAGGTGTAGAAGTCAACTGGTCTTTCAGACTTTTGAAAGCCGCTTCGCACTTGTCATTCCACATGAATTTCTTATCCTTCTTCTGCAATGAAGTTATTGGTGCAGCTACCTTAGAAAAATTCTTTACAAATTTTCTATAGTAACCAGCAAGACCCATGAAGCTTCTTACTTCATGCACATTCTTTGGTGCAGGCCACTCAGTTATTGCCACTATTTTTGAAGGATCTACAGCGATTCCTTCTTTACTTATGACATGACCCAAATAGTGAACTTCTGAATCAAAGAAAGAACATTTGGATAACTTACCATACAACTTTCTCTTTCTCAAAATTCCCAAAACTATCTTCAAATGCTCATTGTGCTCTTCAACGCTCTTAGAATAAATGAGAATATTGTCCAAGAATACAAGCACAAACTTGTCCAGGTATTCTTGAAAAATATTGTTCATTAAATTCATAAAGGCTGCGGGTGCATTAGTTAACCCGAAGGGTAGAACTGTGAATTCATAATGTCCGTACCTTGTTCGGAAAGCTGTTTTATGAATATCTTCCTCTTTAATCCTTAACTGATGATAACCAGATCGAAGGTCTATCTTAGAATAAACCACTGCTCCACGCATCTGATCAAACAGATCATCGATCCTAGGAAGTGGATATCGGTTCTTGATTGTTGCTTTGTTCAACATCCGATAATCAATACACAGCATTAGTGTTCCATCCTTCTTTTTCACAAATATCACTGGTGCTCCCCAAGGTGAAACACTTGGTCTAATCAATCCTTTAGACAAAAGCTCTTGTAACTGTGCCTTAAGCTCGACTAACTCAGTAGTAGTCATCCGATATGGCGCCTTAGAAATAGGTTCCGTTCCAGGCTTGATTTCAATGGTAAAATAAAATTCTCTCTTGGGTGGTAACCCTGGTAATTCCTCAGGAAAAACATCCCTGAAACTTTGTAATAGTGGAATTTGCTTCATGTAATCACCATCTTCTTCTGAAGATTCAGATATCTTTACTGCATAAAGAGTACATCCTTTATTCTTAGCCTTTTTAAGCTGCATAGCTGACAGTTTTCTAACTGAAATTTCCCGTTTCACACCTTGAATCTCTGCTGATTCCAGCTGATCATCTAAACATTTTATGTTCTTTTCATAGCAATCTACCTTTGCTTTATGGTCAGCTAACCAATTGACACCAATAATAATGTCATACGATCCCAAAGGTGTAACATAGAGATCAACTTCCGTGGAGAAATTAGGTAAATCAAGGACTGCTCCAAAGAGACACATACTCACTGTATGAACAGAATTATTACCATACTCTACAGTCCAAGATTTATCCATTTTTTCCAGCTTTTCTTTTAAGTTTAGAAGCAAGTTTATTAGAAATAAAACATTCAGTAGCTCCTGTATCAAAAAGAATAGTGACAGGTATGCCGAATAACTTACCCGAAACTTCTATAGGTGTTGTTTGCTTTTCAGCTTGCTTGTCTGCTACTGCAGCATGTATCTTATGCTGCTGATTACGATCATCCTTCTTCAAAGGACATTGATTCGCATAGTGGTCCTTACCACAATTGTAGCAGCCTCGTACAGGTCCCTTCTTAGGCTTAGCATTACCTCCAGCCTTGAAATTGTCACGCTATCCTCCATAGGGCTTCTGCCCATTGTTATAATTTTTAGCAAAATTATCCTTTACGTTTCCAGCAGGCTTATTCACTGCTGCTTTCTTATTGTTATCTCCTGGAAACTTACTCTTGTTTCCAAACTTTTTCCATGGTCCTTTTCTGGGTGCAAGAGAGGTTGAAGAAGGGTTTGCAGTCTTCTTCCGCACTTCCTCCTTATGAGCAGAAATAGCCTTTAATTTCTGTTCTTGCCTTATGTCCTTTTCAACAACCCCTTCCATAGTGGTTGGGCTGTGAACATCGACCTCTCCCCCTATCACAGGATTCAATCCCATGATGAATTTCCGTATCCTGAACTTTTCGTCAGTTTGATACTGCGGTACATACTTGAGGAGTTTTGTAAACCGCTCCCAGTATTCAGTTACTGTTAGCTTCCCTTGATCTAAGTTCTGAAATTCTGTTATTTTCTGATCATAGAAAAGTTGTGGCAGCCAACGTTGCCTAAAATAGCCTTTAAATTGATCCCAAGTAATATTGGTCTCGTCAATGTTTAGCTCAGCTTTTCGGCTATCCCACCACGAAGACGCTTCATGAGAAAGCTAATAGGCTCCCCAAATAGCTTTGGTTTCCTCCGAGAAGTTCCGTATTGCAAATTACTTCTCCATTTCACTGAGCCAGTTCTCAGCTCCATCTCCTAATGTGGTGCCATCATACTTAGGTGGACTTATCCTTTTTATATCATTAGTGAGTTCTTCTGCCAATCTGGCTTTTTTGTTTTCTGGTTGGACAGGTGCATTCACAGCATTAACATCAACAGCCATTTCGGGGTTGTCCTTAGGAGGTTGCTGATTATTATTATCAGCTTCTTCATCCTCCTCATTTCCCATCACCTGCTGTTCAAGTACAGCCAAGTGATCTCTTGTGTCCAACAGGGCAGCAAGGATCTCATCAAGTTTCTGGGTTGTTGCCGCTCCTCCTTCAGGTGGAGCATTACTCGCAACGTTCCCCCTTGTTCTAACCATTTTCTGTTACAAGAAAATTCAGGTTTTTATCAGATTATGGACTCAGTAGGTCCAAGAGCTGCAACCTTCAGCTCTGATACCAAGATGTAACATCCTCATTTTAAACTTTAGAACAAGTGAATTTTTTTATTTTTATTTTTTTTAAATGCATCCTGGTTCTAAATACATAATTTAGAACTCACAAATCAATAACCATTCATATAACAGACAACCATATGCAGCTTTAATGACTCGGAGTACCTCCGATCTATTCATTCCATGACTCGGTAATCTACCGATCTATTCATGAGTAATAAGAGTCGGTGTTTTTATTTAACACACTACTCTTGCGGTTCTCTTCCCTAATCTGGGATTCAGAATGCTCTGTCCAAGGAATCTAACTGAATAATTGTTACCATTATTCATCGGCATCTCATCCCTTAGACTAGGTGAATTAGGACAATGCAATCAGCAGCTTGCGATACTTTGGCCAAAGATTTGAAACATACTGTTCATGTCTCGTATTCCTTAACGGCATACTCGTCAATCTGGAATATGTCCTTCACCCCATTCATATGTTATATAGAATGTCTTATACTAACTACTGTCAGTCCTTCCTTTCACAACTGAATCACTCTGAGGTAGATTAACAAGGTGATAATGTTATATGGATGCCCACGAGGATTAGGGATATGATGACATACTGGTTCAACCTTGCAGTTCAACCAGCGTGTCACGATACCCCGAATCTCCTAGGCATCCATATATCATGACCACGTTCTTAATCGGACTCTGGGTAACTCGTGCAAAATCAAGTGTAAATCTTAGCGATCAATGCAAAGGGTGTCGCCATGAGTCATCTGCATTGTTGTAACTTCGAGAAGATCCTAATCTTCTCGGAGGTACAACCATGCAGTGGACTTATGTCGTCAACCTTCAAATCCGCCTCGAAAAGATCTACTCAATACCAAGCGTTACGCACTTGAGTTTAAATTACTTTTAAAGACTCTTCCCTAAGGTTAGCCTTTCCCGATCCCTGGATTCTTCGTCTTAAGACGACCCTCCTCTATAAAACCCATTACATGGTAGAGGTATTACGATCAGTTCTCATCAAGGAGTCATTAGAATACACCTGATTCTAAAGCAACAGAATCAGACAATATCTCATAACCTTTGCTTGAGATTGCCTTTTGAACTCCATTTGATTGCATATCAGTTCTCTTAACTGAATTTATATCATACTTTTTAGTATAAAGATATAAATGATTAAGAATCCAATTTAATATTTTCCTGTCATACTTAGGACTAGGGATTAGTAATTTAATCTAGTTTGTTTAGCGTTCTCTTTAGGCTCATTTTTAACCTAACTTCTAGAAAGACAAATATTTAAATCCAATATTGCTTTCGCTAGAACAGATTAGAACTTCTAAACACTCATAAGAATTCAATCTCATTTTCTTGTAAGATTTCATTGTCAATCACAAAAGCATCCATATTATACAATGATAACAATGCCTCTTCGTTACATAAACCGAAGAAGGTCAACTATCAGAAATAGAATACAACACATAAGTATCAAACACTTATTTCCATTCCTTTCAAAACTATACAATTACATTTTATGCAAAAGCATACTTGATACAATGCTTAACGGAAAAGAAAGATCTACATTCTCAGCAATTAGATAGCAATATACGATTCAATATGGACTCCACTGAGTCGATAAATAAAGTTAAAGATTGTATCTTATTATGACACAGTCAAACAAGTATCCTGTTACACAAATAACAAGGAAAAACAACTACGCTAGCGTCATATTAGAATACGGTTAACACAACACGTTAACCTGTTACCTAGCAAAATGAGAAGACAATGAAAACCCAAAGTATCATTATACCTGTTCAACAAACCATGACAGAGTTTCCAAAGTAAGCAATCATACTGATCAATCTTCAGTATATCCATCAAAATCATTCCATACAGTTTCCAAAGCAGAAACAGTGACCACAAATAAAACAACAACAGTGGTCTAATTCTAACACAAGTATCTCTTTGGGCTCAGCCAAATAGGCGAGCAATTCATGATCTTTATATATAAATATCTCATAAATTGAAACCAGAAGAATACACAAAGCAATAGAGCCAAAATTCGAATTTAACAAAAACACCCATCAGAGGGAAATTGAAAAAATCAAACCAGAGGAGATGCCAGTACCAAAATTTAAACAAGATCTCCATTAGTAAGAGAACCTTATTTTCTCAAATATAATGAAATCACTTGAAAGACAGAAGATATTTAAAGGTTAGGGCCTAACATGCCTGTATTTTTGATCAAATTTCCGAAGCAGACCAATGGAGAGCTCAAACTTCCTGTACTTTTACATGATAAAGCGAACAACAAAATTTTGACTCTCTCCATCACATATATATCATCCAAGACAGAGAAAAGAGCTATAGACAGTTCATACTTGCCATGCAACTCAAATGCAGAATTGGGGCGAAGAGAACCAGTAACAAGCAGTAGAGAGGAGGAGAGAGAGAGAAGAAGACCGAAAAATCGTGACCAAACCAAACAAACCTTCAAACTTCCCGTGTAAATACCTTCTCGCGAGTTCGAGCTAGTCCTCCCTGAACATGAATGCCATTAAACCAACTTCCCACTGAAAACTCAACTTCACCGACCGCCCGAATTGGCAACGTCCAACTACAACTCATGCTCATTTCCAAAACTTAGGCGACTGCAAAGTCAGAACAAGTTAGATGATGCTAAAACCTCCGCACCATGACCTCTCCCGGCATACTTATCCCCAGAAGTAATTGCCATAGAGACACACCAAAACGTTGACAAGGTTTCGCACCCCTCCATAGGCACTCACAATCTCCTCATTAGTTAGGGTTAGTATATTAGGTTAGAATAGGGTAATACCCATACAACCAATTTACAATAGATACTAACTGGATATAACACATACGCTAGGTCTAGGTTAGCTTAAAAAGAATCTAACCCCAGGTAGGTTTTAGTTTGTAGGTACTACCATTAAGAATTCCAGTTAGGCTATAACATTATATATGCCAAGAAAAGACCTAAAATTCATGCACTTGAAAGGATTTAACTAACAAGCAGTAGCCTCCAGGATAGACATGATAGAATTATATTGGTCCACGTCCGAGAACCTTAAAGATATACTTCAATAGCGGGAACCAATCATTTCTCAATATTAGCCTGAGTCATACTCTGACGAGAGCTTAATCAATGCTTCCATACCTTGCACCCGTTTAAGGTTGGGTTTTCTGTGATTCTAATTTATCACAAACAGATTTTTAAAAGCATTACTTGGAACAATTCCACTGATCCACGGTCTTTTGTTTTTTTCTAGATATTATAGAGATATCTCAGATAAGTCATTCCGTGATAAGATAATATTCAGACACAAACGGGAACATAAAATAAAGCGTCTAATCATATTCTGACTCAGTCGAGATCTGCCAATCTGAAGAAATTCAGTACATATCAAGCATGATTTCTGAATCGAGGAACACACCCTTTTAACAAGAAATCACATACAAAACTTGTATGCTTAGGAGAAAGTAACACCAGTTCAGGGGTTAAAAGACGGACATAGGAAAAGTGTGGGCATAAGCTCAGGATCCTGGACTATGAGGTAGCAAGACATGTTTGAAGCTCACAAATGTTGTTGAGGGTCCTTCGACTATGAAATTTGAAAATTTAGGAAGTTCCCATTGGGGAGGATAAGGCTTAAAAGACACTGAGGGTGAATGGGTTCCATTACCACACTCTTAAAAGGGTATGAAGGACGAGCCATTTTGTGGGAGGTTCCAAAAAAGTCTGTGTTTTCTTGAAAAGAATTTGCAACACGTCAGATGAGGAGGGGAGGAGGACACACTGGCATCAGTCCTACATAAGAGGCAAATGGTGGAGTTGTTTTGAGGTGTAACGGGCGGGATTCATCGTTGATGATAGGATGATAAGAGGGAGTAACCAGGTGTTCTGGGTGAAACCTGGTGGGGTATTTTGCTGTGAAGGAGCTGGTGTATAGGAAAGCTGTGGGATAATAAGTGGTTGAGAAATGAAGGTTGGATGACTGATGGGCCTTGTGATCTGGTGGACTCCTATGCTGTTGACTGAATTGGGATAGAATTGAGGACATGAGTACCGATTTTGATGGACAATTGGGGACCAAGACCTGAAAGAGGCTTTTCTACTGACGGATTAGGCATAATTTTCCCGAAGCAGACCACTGGAAAGTCAACTCTTCCTTTTTCCATTATAAAGCGACCAACAAAATTTTTACTATCTCATCACATATATTAATCCTCCAGACAGAGAAAAGAGCTATAGCAGTTCATACTGCATGCAACTCAAAGAGAATTGGTGCAAGAACCAGTTAACAAAGCAGAGAAGAGAGAGAAACCGAAAATCCGTGACAACCAAACAAACCTTCAACTTCCCCGTTTAACATACCTTCTCAGCGAGTTCCGAGCTCGTCTCCCAGAACATTGAAATGCCATTACACCACTTTCCCACTTAAACTCAATCTTCCCCGACGCGCCAGAATTGGCAACGGCCAACTACAACTCCATGCTCATTTCCAAACTTATCGACCACCTGCCACGTCAGCACACGTTAGCTGATGCCTAAACCTTCCGCCATAGACCTATCCCTCATCCCTTATCCCCAGCATTAATTGCCATAGAAAACGCTGCCCATGGTTCGCACCCCTCCATAGGCCCCCTTCACAATCTCCTCATTAGTTAGGGTAGTATCTTAGGTTAGAATTTAGGGTAATACCCATACTAACCAATTTACACATAGATACTAACTTAGGATATTAACCACATAGCCTAGGTCTAGGTTAGCTTAACAATAATCTAACCCCTAGGTTTAGGTTTTAGTTTTTATAGGTTACTAACCATTAATAATTCCAGTTAGGTATAACATTATTATGCCAAGAAAAGACCTAAATCATGCATCTCTGAACAGGATTTACTCTACAAGCCGTTAGGCTACAGGAATATACATGATAGAATTATTTACTTGGTCCCACGTCCGAGACCTTCAAGATATACTTCCATATCGGGAACCAATTCATTTCTCAAGATTAGCCTGAGTCATACTCCTGACGAGCTTAATCAATGCTTCCATACCTTGCACCCTGTTTAAGGTCTGTGATCTAATTTATCACAAACAGATTTAAAGCATTACTTGGATCAATTCCACTGATCCAAGTCTAGATATTATAGATGAATATCTCTATAATTCATTCCGTGATCAGATTAATATTCAGACACAAAATGAAATAAATAAAAGAGTCTAATCATATTCTGACTCAGTCAAGATCTGCAATCTGCAAGAAATTCAGTACATATCAAGCATGATTTCTGAATCGAGGAACACACCCTTTTACAAGAAATCACATATCAACACTTGTATGCTTAGGAGAAAGTAACAACAGTTCAGGGTGTTACAAGCGACATAGGAAAAGTGCGGAGCATAAGCTCCTGATCCTGGACTATGAGGTAGCAAGCATGTTTGAATGCTCACAAATGTTGTTGAGGGTCCTCTCGACTATGAAATTTTGAAAATTTAGGAAGTTCCCATTGGGGAGGATAAGGCTTAAAAGCCACTGAGGGATGAATGGGTTCATTACACACTTCTTCAAAGGAGTATGAAGGACGAGCCCCTTTTGTGGAGGCTTCCAAGTCTGTGATTTTCTTGAAAAGAATTTGAACCACGTCAGATTGAGGAGGAGGCACACTGGCATGTCCTACATAAGAGGCAAATGGTGGATGTTGTTGAGGTGTCAACGGGGGATTCATCTGTTGATTGATAGGATGATAAGAGGAGTAACCAGGTGTTCTGGGTGACACCTGGTGGGGTATTTGCTGTGAAGGAGCTTGTGTATAGGCAGGCTATGGGATAATAAGTGGTTGAGAAAATGAAGGTTGGATGACGGATGGAGCCTGTGATTGGTGGACTCCTATGCTTGTTGACTGAATCGGGATAGATTGAGGACCATGAGTACCGATTTGATTGGACACATTGGGGAACAAGACCTGAAAGAGGCTTTCTACTACCGGATTAGGCATTAAGGGTGCCGATGCTAGATGATGGGCGAAGGTCACTATTGCTGGAACATTGGAAGAAAGACCCACTGGAGGACAAGGAGCAAGAGCCAACTGACTATTCGGAGGGGGTTGGATCATAAGGGGGTACTGACCTTGGGACATGATGGAGGGCATAGATGAATTAACAGCAATATGCAGGTGCACAGACGCACTCATTATAGCCAGGGCAGAGGACCTCTCAGAAGTAGGTTGTTGAATATTCGAGGTAGCTGTGGTGTTAGGAATAGGTAAGACTATTTGAGAACTAGTCGATATGGTTGGTGGAAGAGAAAAAGGAGGCACAAGGGCCCCGCCCTTCTCCGTGACTCGAGGTGAGAGAGATGATGCAAACTGTTCTACAAAGGCCTGGGACGGTTCACGAGAATAATCGTACACTTGCTGGATTGGTGGTCCTTGATCAGATATTTGAATAGACTTGTGTAATAGGTAGTCCATGAGGGCTACCAGATTGCGATCAAGGAACGCCTGAAATTCAGGATCCCCGCGAGGAACATACTCTGAGTCAAAAGTAGATGATATTTCTGAAGGATTAGGGGAAGCTGGACGTGATGGGGTTGCTTTGGCTTGATAGAAAGGATTATATGACCAGGATGGGGAACTAACTAACAGCGGTCCCGAGGAAGATTTGGGGGGTGCCGAAACATCCACACTAGTGGTAATCTTGGAAGAAGAAGGGGCCAGTTGAGCCATTCTTCTAGATTGTAACTGAGTGATGACCGTCATAAACACGCAAAAAAGAAGATTGACCTAACTAATGCACAGACAATTCAAGCAGCGCAGGTGATTATCTCCTTTAAGTTTTGATGCTTTTAAGAAAGAAAATATTAGGGAAGGCTTTTTAGAATAGGAACTACTCAGATAGCCAAACTAAGGATGGTTTGGGGAATGTTTGGTGAGGAGTCCCGAAGGCACTTCAGTAAAAGACCGTTACGTGGCTTGATATAGGGGCCTACCCCCGCACTTCACACACCGCTGCGATAAGGGAGTCGGGTGCTTTGCCAATATATACCAGAACTTCCGTGAATTTATAGCACGGCTCGAGTACCGCGTAGGCTCTTCCTCTTGAATGTCACTTCCAAGTAGGCGAGGCCAGGGAAGGAATTTTTGTTTAAATGCTTTATACCTAGTGATTTTGGCTTTGTGTGCAAGGGTGAAAAATAAAAATCAAATAGTGTCACTACTGATTTTGATCAATTTTCCAGCCTAATTAAAGCTAGATGAGAAACATACAGCAGCAATGACAAAGAAAAAGTTCTTTTTAAGCACTTAAAAACGAAGTGTTTGATTTCGATGAAGACAAGTCAAACAGATTCTTTCCCAAATGCGATTAAATTCTTTTTAAGCACCAAAAATTGAAATGTTCGAATGTGATAGACAACAAACAAAGAATTTTTTATTTTTTTATTTTTTATTTTTATTTTTTTAATTTTTTTATTTTTTTTAAAGGAGAAAACACCGTAAAAGAGAAATACCTATAGACTTAGCTCTCCAATGTGTGTGGACTTCAAAAAGTGCGTTGTTGAGCTCTTCCCCTCAAACAATCCCACGAACAAGCAAAGTGCTCCGCAAGAAGAGGTTAAGCAAACACCAAACAAAATCCAGAAAGATATATCCGGATAATGGTGAAACGGAAATTTGTATTTCAAGGAACTAGAAAAATTTCAAGGAAATAAAAATTTCACATAAAGAGCAAGATTAAAACGATGAAAGGAAATGCTCAAGCAGAATTGATAGAAATCAGTGAAGAAAAAGAACAAAGCTCAAAACTAGAAAAGAAATGAACTTGCCAATAAGGGACTTTGGTTCAGGTCCCACCGGGCGTGCCAGTATGTAGATCAAGAATTTCGCGCTTGTTACCTGTCCAAGTTAATGCACCAAACTAAACACAAAAACCCTGAAAAACTCCAATGAAATTGATACCTGATGGATAAGATCCGAAGATGTAGATGGATGAGGAAGCCGATGTAGATAAGATGGGTGCACACGAGCAATTCTGCACAATAGATCCAAGTAACCTGCGAGACACTGATGCTTGATAGAAAAAGAGCACGTTAAAATATATTTAGGTGGACTGCCCGAGAAGCGGGTCCAGGAAGCGATAAGCTTCCTCGGCGGATGTCAGTCCACGTTTTTAATTAAGCAGAGAAGCATACATGATAAAATATGTACGTAAGGACTAGATTTTCCGATCACGGTAATAAAACAGAATTTAGACAGCAGGTAGAAAGCAACAGAAAATAGGAAACTATGAAATAAAGCTGGATTTGTGTTACCTGTGTCCTTTTACCTGTCTGCAGGATGATCGGCGTCGATTATGTAGAATCAGCGCCGACTGATGTGATCGGCATCGATAATGTATGATCGGCGTCGACTGAATAAGATCGGCGTCGATTGAAAGTAGATCGGTCGATCGGGGATAGTACGAGAAGATTTGGAAATCGGAAAGTGAAGGCCAGATCGTTAACGTCTGGTGGATGTGCCGAAGTTGGTGAGATACTGAAATAGAGTCACCAGAAGATCAATGGATACGTGCGATGTTGATGTGATAGGAGCAGAGTAACGGTGCTCCTCTCAGGGATTGATTCAGACAGGATCCGCTCTCATTTGATATACTTGATGCTAAAAGATCTCTCGTTATCTTTCTTACAACCTGTGTCACTGTGTCGTGATCTGTCTCTTTCTCTCTCTCTCCATTCGTGCGTGTGTTCTTCCTCTTCCAGAACTGAGTTCTGGGATTCTATTTATAATTGACGCCGCTCCTAAAAATTTGGCGCCGACCGTACCGGTCGGCACCGATCGCGGTACAGACTCCCGAGATGGCCAAAGTGAACAATTTCCAGAAAGATAAGAGTTACCCCAAATACGGGAAATATCCCGCTTGGGGAAGAGGAAAAATAGGGGTGATACATAGAGAGGATAAATGTGGGGTAGATAAGTGGTTAAGATACATGGGAAGAGGTGTAATTAAATATTTAATATTTAATTACTCACGAGTAAGATAAGATAGGGTGAATTAAACTTAGGATAGGTGTCTAAACCACAAATCGAATAATATCCCAAGGGGATAGTGGCGACATAAACATGCCCCAGGTTACCAGAGAGAGCAAACGCGCACAAGGGACACCAGATTAGATAATCAATTTTAGGTGTCTACAGTAATAAAGGGTGCTTATATGTCAAAGGACAAAAGGGGAGTGTGACCTAATTTTAGTGTCTACATTTTTCCCCTTTTTGTTGCATAGATTGTATTGGTAAGAAATGCTAACAAAAATAAGATGTGGTTGCCCCATGTGAGGGTGAAGGTGATCCCCCTCAAACCAAGAACTGATGAGGCAACAGGATGAAGTGGTGAGTGGTTTGATAAAAGGTAAACGTGAAGAAAAGGCAAGTGGGTACAGGGAAAAAGGTGTGAAATTTCTACTCAGGAAATCTAGGTAATGGGTTAGGGTCAAAGATAGCAACAGTCAAATGCACGCACACGTATAAACTGGAGCATGCTACCAGGTTGAAGAGTAGGAAAACTCCACATCATCTAAGGTCAATAGGTTTATCTAAATAAGGTTGAATTGAATCCGGTATCCAAGGTATAGGATAAGGTTAGGAAGCACAATGTAGCTTAGGTGCAGGAAAATTTAGGTATGTTCCAGTACACCAAAGGTAGGGTCAGGATAAACAGTCATGGCAATAGGCTAGGTAAGTTCGTTGGGTCAATCAACACAGGTAACAGTACCCGAAGGTATAGCAAACACATGAGGTCAAAGGTCACTAGCAATGGTCTAAGCTCCAAATATCAAGATCACAGCATGGGTAAGGCTGAGGTAAGGGTAAAATAATGAGTCCACAAAGGAGGAAAAATGGAGGTACTAAATGATGAGGTCAGGAAAGGTAAGGTAATGGGTTGGGTAAAGGTATGGGGTAAAGAGTAAGGTAAAGGGTGGGGTAAAATGGAAAATTAAGGGCAATGTGTAGGAAAGGGTGGCCGATGGTAGTCATGGATAACCGACGTCGATATAAGATAACTGGTGACAGTTAGGTAGGGCACGAGATCAATGCCGATCAAGGGTAACCGACGTTTTTGAGGTCAGGTTTGGTATAAAAACAAAAAAAAACCACATTTTTACTATTCATTTTTGAATTACAAAGTGAAGAAAGGAAAAAAAAGAGAAAAGTGAGAAAAGCATCTGGAGGAAATGGGACAGTGAGCTGGCAGTGTGATTGGATGGTGGTTGGGTTTGGGAGTAGCGGATCCATGAGATCGTAGCAAGGAATTTGAGTGGTCGGAGGGTGTGGGTAGATATTTGGTGATGGCAGAGGTGGGAGAGGGATCGAGTGGACCACTAGCACAATGGACAGACATGCCACCGAGATGGAAGCAATTCGATGAGGTAAGCACCCAACTCTTTAATGCTAATTAGATAGAGTAGATGGTGTAATATATGGTTTGAGTAGAGTTTTGTGGGTGCTTTTATTTATTGGGCAAAAAAAAAAAATCAGGTATGGGGGGAAAAATGGGAAAAAAAGAGGTGGGGATGGATAGGAAATCAGATAGGTGAGGTTGGGAGGGGTTGTGGGGTAATGTAGGTCAGTGTAGGTGGGGTAAAAGGGATAGGTGTGAGGGTTTGAGAAAAGGGGGGTTTGGGAAGTCACAGATTTTTCTATGACGATGACTGGTGTCAGTTAAGCTTGGCTGGTGTCAGTCAGGTAGAACCGATATCGGTCACCTAACAGGTGACCGATTCCTGTTACGTGGAGCCATGGTTGGTTATGTCGAACTGATATCGGTCACCAAATAGGTGACCAATGCTAGTTTAAGGGTGACCGTTTTTGATTAGGCTGAACTGACACCAGTCAGGATTTTAGGCTCAAGGGTCCCACCCCTAAAAAATGATGTAAGTTAGGTGGTTGAGATGGGTAAGGTAAAAAATAGGGTGGTGGGTAATGATAAGTGAGGAATTAAGGTCATGGTAAAGGTAGATTAATGTTGTGCTTTGGATTAGATGCAGGGTCAATTGCAGTTACACATGCGAGATAGGGTTCCACCGTTGCTGGTGACATTACGCGGCTTAACAACTCCTTTCGAGCTATAGCACGTGGAAAGGCAGTGGGCTTGAGTGGTATTCAGCATTACCGACATGATGTTTAGAAGCCTAGTTTAATGTTCGCGCTCATCGATAGATGGGACTCCATGACCAACACGTTCCACCTTCTGACGGGTGAGATGACTATCATCCTAGAGGACGTGTTATGGATTCTAAGGTTACCCATATAAGGAGCTCAGGTGTATTATATCTCCTTCGAGGCATCACAAGAGCTGATCGAGATTGTATTTGGCAAGGGGGTGGTGGAGTTGAGTTTTCATAGTGCCAGTTTGAGCTATGGTGATATGTACCTGGCCCATTCAGGTGAGACAAGGTTAGTAGTTTTATTGATGGAGATAGTGTGCTGCTATGCACTTCCTGATGCAGAGGGTGGACACTTTCCCTTATCACTAATGGGGGTGTTCCATGATATGATGGTACATGAGACACACTTTTCCTGGGCACCAACATTCTTGGTGCAGCTTTATAGGGAGTTGTGGGCATATGGGTGGCTATACAGTTTTAGCCTGTGATGTACATTTATATTGAACTGTTGGGACTACGAGCATATAGTCTATGTTTGAATGATAGGGATGCCCCGAGAAGATGCATTCCCATCAATATGTGTGTGTTTGGGATATAGAAGATGGGTGCTGGTTGTAGGAGAGCAGAGGTTAGATAGGACAACATATGATGTGGCCCATTTTTCATAGTTTTTGGAGGGGTTGTCCGGAGTGGACATTATTTGGAGGCCATATGTGGGCTTCCCCTCATATAGGCATATGCATGAGGAGCTAGCTGAGCTCCAGCTAGAGAGGTGGATATAGGGTCGCCGCACTGGGGAGGATGAGATGATCCCGGTTGACAAGGTCTGACAATAGTTTGGGCTTATACAGGATATTCCTCCACCCTTCCCATAGTATCAGAGAGATCATGTGGAGAGGCCTCTCCCTCTACCATAGCCTATAGTGCCGACAGGATAAGAGGAAGTAGCCAATGGATGGGTGGATTGATGATGCCAGATGCAAAGATAGGTACATGCAATGGTGGGTGGCTCAGTTACGAGGCATACCACCGAGACTTGGGCAGTCACCTGACTTAGCTACTATAACAGTGTAGAGAGACGCCCTACAGGGGTAGGTAATGATGTTGATCACATAGATGGGTATTCTACAGACACAACTAGAGGGATCAAAGGTAGAGGTTGTAGAGCTATGGGTACAGGTGGCCAGTCTACAGGCCCAGATGGCGGAGGGAGAGGGTGGAGGAGATGGAGATAGAGATGGTTAGGTGACAGCCTTACAGGCTCAGGTGGCAGGGTTACAGGCTCATTCAGCCATAACCCAGGCATAGATTGGGGTCTTACAGGCCCAGATATAGGCATAGGGATAGGGGGCACCACCAAAGGCACAGGGGCAGGGGCACTTGCCACAAGCACAGGGAGCTGGTCCTAGTTCACAGGATGGTGCAGGGTAGATACAGGGGCTGAGACCTATGGGACCACCATAGACCATGCCTATATCTAGGCTATGGGATGCCTTAGGTGAGGTGTGATACTATCAAGACCATCTCATGGCAGTTGAGATAGACTTCCTCTCTTACAGAGAGTATAAGTAACAACAAGCATCCAGTGAGAGGATGAGATCCCACACACATAGCATGGAGAGCACGGGAGGTCAACAAGCTCTAAGGCCTAATCAAGGAGAGGCCACTAGTGCACAGTGACCAGAGTGAGGTGATGTTCCAACATGGGCATAGGAGGCTAAGGGTGTAGGTGATACAGAGATGGAGGACATCTAGCGAGATGTCTGATATGCAACCTCCCTATTTTTGATGTATACTAGTGTTTATTGGTGATATATATTATGGCCTGCATGCCATAGATGGTGAGGATGTACGAGTGATTTTTTTATATTTTGAGCATGTACTAACTTGCGTGCCAAAGTTATTTTATATTGATTCATTATTTTGTTGTATATACGAGACCAACCTACATGTTGATGACATTTTGTATTGTATATCAGCCTGTGCATTGACATTTTTGAGATGATGGCCATGATGAGAAAGGCATGTATTTTGAGACACACATTTATTGATTTATACGA
This sequence comes from Taxus chinensis, assembly GCA_019776745.2. NCBI lineage: Eukaryota > Viridiplantae > Streptophyta > Pinopsida > Cupressales > Taxaceae > Taxus > Taxus chinensis. The sequence goes on along the minus strand of CM034154.1, from coordinate 599,216,204 downwards.
TGAGATTCATGGTATTTAGCGATGTGTTAATATGTTTATAAGATATTGGATGTATGGCTTGTATTAGATGAGATATGGATTTGTTGTTTTGATTATGGAAATTAGGTGAGTTAGGCGTGATGGAGTTAGGTTGGTTTAGGAATGGATCGAGTTAGGTTTGGTTAGGCATGGTCGAGTCAGGTTGGTTTAGGCATGGATGAGTCAGGTTTAGTTAGGCATGATTGATTTATGTTTGGTTTTGGCATGGATGAGTCAGGCTAGTTAGGCATGATTGAGTTATGTTTTTTAGGCATGGTTGTGCTGATAGTAGGTGAAGTAGTGATTCATTATTTTTTTTGTAATGAATGATACTATGGGTCATATGTGAGATGTGGTATAATCTATGCATAGTGATGATAGAGAAATGGTAGGTGTAGTAAATGTATGCTATGGTAAACAACTTGCTATATATGTGGCTTAATTTCTAATTTTGTTAGAAAAGGGGAACTAAGTGAAATGTGGGGAAAATCATGAGTTAGGTATGGTTGATGAATTTTTTAGGGTAGAGAAAATGGCCGAGCTAACCTCCAAGGGCCCCATGCCTTCGGAGTGTTGCCTACATAGTCCCGGTGAAAAGGGACTGTTTCGCACAGAAATGCTTCTTTTCCTGGAATAAAGTTGCTTCTATCCTTTCATTCCTTTGGTAAATAGATAAGGGTTAGGGCTCGTAGGAATACCTGTTGAATGTCGAGAGGGTGTGCTCGTACCATAGAGAGAGATCAGATTGATTACAAAGAACTCCTTTTTTTCTGGGAAGGACTACCTGCAAATAAGAATACAAGACCACCAGATTCTAATTAGACAATAAATGAGGGAACTGCCTTGGGCCCAGGAAATATTAGACTTCCTTTCGAAGATGGTCAGTTCCCCTGCTAATATGAATTAACACAAATCCTAACAAAGAGGCTATTGTAAAATTACAATTTAATTACCTTGTTAGAACAATAGAGAAAAGGTTGGTCTTGCTTTTGAATCACAGTGACTGATGCTGGTCACTATCACCGGTACTGGTTTCTGATAACCGATATCGGTATGGGTAGTGATTTAGAGGCTTTGGTGAAGGTTGTCTATAAGATGACTATGGTGTTTATTAGGCTGGTAAATTATTGGAGATAGGTAATGGGGGTGATGGAGAAGACTCAGAGAATATGTGGGGTTGTTCTAGGGGCAATTTCAGGGTAGAGGATTGACAGTTAGATGTAGGGTGTTACCGGGTAGTAGATCTGGAAGTAGACTTGTAATTACTGTGATTTAGAAATCCAAGAAATGCTTATTAAAAGAACGTACAAAATACTACTTACTAGTTCCTGATGAAGATAGAGGTCCAAGGACTGTTATGACGAAGACAGGGTTCAGGTAGGATAATCTGACAATTCAAGATGAGCTATCTTCTCTCCCAATGCTTGGATGAGTGTCATTGGGCTCTGGTTACTCAGTTGCATTCTTGGGCTTGATGTCCTTCTCTATAAACTCCTCTCTTTCCTTCACTTGTCTCTGCTCGGCCAAGTGAATTCCTGATTCTTCCAATGACTTCTGATTCGGATCAATGAAAATCCAACCTCTTGTTTTTGGTTGGGGGAGGTCATTTACAGGGAACCGATGGTGGTTACATAACTGACAGCAGTCGAGTAGGAACCGATGTCGGTTAAGTCAAAGTGGGCTATTTTTAGTAAAATAGCCAACTTTCCCTCCTTTTCTCCTAAGGGATTAGGTTTGGGCTTGGTCAAGTCATTATGAGGTTGGTTTTGGGTGCGGGTGAGGAGTAATTAGTCATGGGTGTGGATGTAGACCAAGTTATAGGTCTTAATTAGGTTAGTTTAGGGTTAGGACTAGGTCATGATGAGGTGGCGAAATGAGGTGGCAGGTTTGGAGATGTGGATTTATTAATTATAAGGTAATTAATAAATAATTGTGTAAGGTTTAGGTGATGAGGTTAGGTTGCGAAATGAGATGCGTGGCACGAGGGGTCGTAAGACACAAATTTGGTGTCTACAAGGACCTCAAGCCGATGTAGTTCTCCCATAAGCTAGGGAAGAAAATGAGAAGGTGTGAAAATGAGTCAATAGGTGCTTGGGCATGTTATGGGTTTTGGTTTTTTAGGTGTGGGCAGATCATAGGTAAAATGATGTAGGTGAAGGTGATTATGGCAAAAGAAGAGGATTACCCCAAAGGTAAGTTTCGAGTACCAAGTCCCATATAAGGTAATCAAAACGTCAACAAAGATGGTTAAAAGATGAGAGGAGGGAAATAGAGCCACTTGATTGGGTAGGATCATACCGAGTAGATCATATCTTGAAGGGCGTGATGAACACAAGACCTGAAAGGTATTGTACGATTAACTATTCTATGATGAAGTTAGTCACAAGATCACCAAATGTCGGAATTCCAAGATGTCCCTTGAGGTGATGTAAAAAATGAGAGTGGAAATGGTAAGGTGGGTGAAAGGTAGTTGATTTTATTTGTTTTGAGTGACAGGGCTTTTGGGAAAGAGGTCTGAGGTCACAACGGACAAGTCCATGGCTAAAAAGTTTTTTGTTTTTACTTATAGTTGAGATAGACTTATCAATGCGGAAATTCTATATGGGAAAAAATGAACTCGTTGAGGTCTTCATGAAGCTTATTGATGCGGGAAGCTTTGGTTGCTCTCGTTTTTTTTTTATAAGAGCTTTACATAGTTTTCCTTCGTGGGAGTAGTCTATTTATAGCAGTAATTGGTCAAGAGGAAGATGTCCTTTTGAGGGAGTCATCTTTTTTCATTTGAAGTTTGACTCAAGGAGTTTGGTCCCATGTGAGGTTTTTGAAGTCATGGACAAGACCAAGGTGAAGGATAGGACTCTTGTTCAAAAGGAAAGGTGAAATGACCATGGGATCCCATCTGAAGGTAGATGAAAAGTATCCATGAGAATCATGCTATGTGCAGTGCCATGGTACACATATTCAAGAGAAGAAAACAAGTGATGGGTACTCACATGATTCTTGTGTAATTATTAGGGAGGTGTATGGAGTGGGTAGCGCTCAAGGGATGAGCTTGTAAAGAGATAAATGGTGAGATAAGACAATGAGTCAACAATAGAATGGTTGAAGATGCAAGGCGTTAAGGGGCTCAAGTTCAGGTTTACCATTAAGTGAGGATAAACGATAGGCACCCGATCCATAGGTATGAGTTAAGATGTATGGTTCAAGCCAATTAGGAGTGAATTTTCCCCATTTACTATTTTGTGCTTTGGTTACGTGTTGATTTTATTTCAGGACAAGGTCACTAATTTGGAAGGTCCATTCATGGACACGTTTTTCATAAGCGTGTTTGATATGCTACTGGTAAACTTGAAGGTGATCTAGAGCGTTAAGACGACATTCATCTAATAACTCTAGTTGTGCTAAACGGTCCTGATGAAAGTCATCATCAATGCATATGTCATGGAGATAAATACAGAGTGAGGGGATCTGGACTTTGAGAGGCATAAAAACCTTTGTACCATAGACCAAAGAAAAGGGTGTGGCCGCAGTGGAAGTGCGAATACTAGTGTGGTATGCCCATAGGGAAAAAGTAATGTGTGTATGCCAATCCTTCCCAGTATCATCAACCAATTTCATGAGAATTTTGATGAGTGTTTTGTTATGGTATTCAGCTTGGCTATTGGTTTGTGGGTAATAAGGTGATGAGAAACTAAGTTGAATGCTGAAGGCATTGCAAAGTTTTTGCAATGTTTTGTTTTTGAATTGTTTTCCATTATCAGTGATGAGGCAATGAGGGACACCAAAGTGGCAAATGATGTGATGGTTAACAAACTCACATATTTTCTTGGCTTTCATGGAGATGAATGGTATGAATTCTACCCATTTTTTGTATTATTCGGGTGGCAGTTATGATCCATTGATGGCGTTGGGAAGAATGAGGATTGATTTCTATGACAAGATCCAAACCCCATTCAGAGAAGGGCCAAAGGTCACGAGTGACCTGTAAGGCATGACTGGGTGTATGATGGAGGTTGGAATGTTTTTGGAATTTTACACAACATTTGACATAGTCGCAACAAAAATGGTTAAGGGTCGGCCAATAATAGCCTAGGTGAAGAATACGCTTAGCAACAACAAGGCCACTAAAGTGACCCCCACATATGCCATCATGAACCTCCTTAATGGTATAAGGAATTTCAGAACTTACGAGGCATCATAAAATAATACCATCAAAGCCATGCTTATAGAGGAGTCCCCCTAGAATGAAGAAATAGGAGACCTTTTTAAGGAAGGTGCATTGTCCGTTACGGGTGAGATCAGGAGGTAAGATGGAGAGGGAAAGGTAGTCGGGGTATTGTTTATACCAAAGGTCACTCAGGTCAGCGGTGTCATTTCCGATTGATTAAACATCATGAGGTAAATAAGAAGGTGAATGGAGGCATTGTATGGTGACAAATATCTTGGAATCAACAAGGGAAGTGGGTATTTGGGAAGCTAAGCAGGCCATGGTATCTACAAATTTGTTGGTTGAATGTGGGATGGTTTGAAGGGTGTAACGATCAAAGGTGGTCAAAAGTATGTCTACATGATGTTTATACTTTTGAAGTATCTCATTACGACATTGGTACATACCATTGACTTGGTTTATGACCAATTGTGAATCACCAAAGATGTGAATGGATTTGAAATCAAGGGCATAGGTGGCCTGGAGATCTAGTCCGAGCGCTTCATACTCGGAAATATTTTTGGTGCAGTCAAAGTCTAGTTTGAAAGACAAAGGCATGGGTTATCCATCCAGAGGAATGAGGATAACACCAGCCCCACCCCCACGCTAACACTTATAACCCTCAAATAATAGTGTCATTTGGTAAGGGGGCTCGTCTAGGGAAAGGGTAGCAATGGATTCATCAGGAAAGTGAAAATTAGAGGGTTGGTCCCTAAAAATAGGTGCATCAACCGGTTTGGTCGGCTATAGCTTGGCCCTTGATGGAATTTTGGTGAATGAATTCGAGGTAAAGGTCAGCTAAAAGCATAAGCCATCACGTGGTGCACTAATTTTGATAAGGTTTGGCGTACATGAAGTGTAAGGGATCGGTGTTGGTCACAACATAGGTTTTTTGGGTTGAGTAGGTAATGGCGGAGTTTGGTGGAAATGAAAACTAATGCTAAGAAAAGTATTTCAGGATGGTTGTATCAGGTTTCATAGTCTAAGAGAGTATGGCTTATGTAATAAACAACCTGCTCCCTATGTTGTTCATCGTGATGAACGAGCATGGCTCCTAAGGAATGATCAGTAGCTAATATGTATAGGTAAAAATGTTGATCATCTTTAGGAGGAATGAGTATGGGTGGTTGGAGAAGGTATTTTTTTAGGGCCTCAAAATATTTTTGATAGTCATCATCCCATGTAAAGGATACATCTTTCCAAAGTAGATGATGAAATGGTTGACACCGATCAGATAATTGTGAGATGAAATGATGAATGGACTATAATTTACCTTACAGGCTACGGAGTTGTTTAAGGTTAGTGGGCAGAGGCATTTCCAGAATGGCATTGACTTTAGTAGGGTCAACTTCTATACCATAGAGGGAAATAATAAATCCCAGGAGCTTTCTTGAGAGAACTGCGAAGACGCACTTTTTAGGTTGAAGGAAGATACAATATTTAATTAGGTGGTCAAAGATGGTTTCGAGGATGGTGAGGTGCTCAGCACGACATTTATATTTATCCAAGAGATCATCCACGTAATCTTCCAATATGCAATACACGATATCATGGAAGATGTAAGTCATAACACGCTGATATGTAGTACCAACATTTTTAAGACCAAAAGGCATAACTCGATAGCAAAAGGTTCCCCATGGGGTAATGAATGTGGTCTTGTGCTGATCTTTCGGGGAAAGAAAAATTTGGTTATAACCCGAGAAGCCATCCATGAGTGAGAGCATCTTATGACCAACGGTAAGGTCAACCGGTTGATCAATACCAGGAAAGGGAAATTCATCTTTCAGATAGGTGAGGTTGAGGTCACGGAAGTCCATGCAAATGCAGAGTCCCCCTGTTTCTTTAGTAACAGAGACAATGTTTAGAATTACAATGAGGATAATTAATGGGTAAGATGAAGGAAACCAAAAGAAGGCGCTGAATTTATTATTTGATGAGAAGAGAAATGCGAGGGTGTATTTTTCTCAGATTTTGTTTGATAGGTTTGGCATTAAGAATAGTTATGATATTGTTGACCACTATGGTGGGGTCAGTACTGGGCATGTATGCGTAAGACCAAGAGAAAGCGTGGTTATGATCTTGGAGTAAAGAAGTGATGGCTTCATGTTCAACATCCTCTTAAGATTTTCTTATCTTTAGGATGTGTGGGTCATCCTGAGTATGAATTTTGATCTCGATAGTCGATTCATTCAACATGGTTTGTGTCTTAGAGGGTAGGGACCAATGAATATATGAGTCTTCTGCACCAAGGTAGGTTAGTATGGATTCATCATCCTAACATTGAATGAAATTAATGGTAGGTGTGTCATCATCGATCATCTCAGAATACAGGAATGGGCGAGTGGAAGGGGCCTTGCCTTCGTGTTGATAAGTCAAAGGCCCTAAGGAAATGGTGTTTATGAAAAAAAAGTTAGGAGGGATAGATTCAGGATCCATCGACTCTTTCAGTGAGGGGTGGTGATGAAGGTGGAGCTGGCAAAGGTAGTGATGAAGATAAAGGGGGAGGAGGGCTAGGGTCTTTAATGAGTTCAATGCGGGCCTATTTGGTAGGAGGTTCAGGGAAGCCGATACCACTACGGTCATTATGTTTGTAGGTGGTCCATGGAATAATGGTATGGCAGCCTTGCTCATAAAATCCAAAACCAAAACCCTTCCATGTGCAATGGTGCAAGAAGGTGTGGGTGAAATGGTGATTGGTAAGTGATTGGAAGTTAAAGGAAAATGGGCAGGTTTGTGATGGTGGTTCAGGTATGTAAGTGGTAGTATCAAGTCCCCCATAGGTGAGACTAGTACGAATGTGAGGAGGAACATAAAGGAGGCGTTCTCATATATGGTGATCATAGCGAGGGTGTTGGTGAAGGCTTCCATACTCGTGTGGGGTAAGGAATGTGTTGACACTATATAGGTGATACTCCCCTAGAGTGAGGCATTGAAAAAAACCTTCTAAGGGATCAATGGTTGGTATGTAGGTAGCTGGTATGGATGATGTGTCGGGGGGTCGATGTGGAGGTGGAGTTAATGGATTGGGAAGCTAATGGGTCAGCCGTAGATTTTAGAGTAGTGTTAGGAATAGAGGCGGTATGTGTGGTTAAAGTAGTGGCTGTACTAGTAGGTAGAGGTGTAGTTGAAGAGGTAGTGGTTGCAAAGGTAGATGGATTGACAGGTATGAGCACATCATTGGGTCGGTAAAGCATGTTGCATGTTTTGAAAGGTTATGGGTCAGCTGGAATGGTATAAGTGTGTCCTTCATTTTCAAAATTTACACAATGATGTAAAGTAGAAGGAACGCAACCCATGACACGGATCCAGGGTCTACCAAGCAACAAGTTATATTGGAATCCCCCCTCCAAAACATAAAACAATTCTGGAACAGTGTGGGGGCCCACGTGAACATGAAGGATGACAATACCTAGTGTGGTAGTGATAGCATCATTGAATGAACACAACATGACTATATGTTTATGCATGTAATTGTCAAGTTTGCGCATTTGAGAGAATGCATAGGATGAAATGATGTTAATGCTAGCGCCTCCATCTATCATCACATGGCGTACCTGTATGTCATCAATGTGGATAGAGATGAAGAGGGCTGGGTTTGGGTCATCATTTTGGTATGGCACGATCTCTTCCTCTGAGAAGCTAAGGGAGGCCACTTGGTAAAAAAGGGGAGGTGTGGATGAAGGTTGTAATTTAGTGAGAGAGGCTACATGATGAGGTGTGATAATGGAGGCTACGGGTGTAGGGTCATTGGGTAAAACCTCAATAGATTGAAGAACCTCCATGAGAGCTTGCCGATGGGATTCTGAGGTTTGGATGATGTCATATAAGTAAATTTTGAGGGGAGATTGGTGTATTTGTTTGAGCATGGTGCGATGTGTGACACCATTAGAAACGGGGTATGCGGGACTGCAGATCATTATTTTAGGTATGGGTGCTGATGGTATGTGGGGTATAGGATTGGTTGGTGGCTCAGTTGTCTTGTCTTTTCTCTTCTCCGCACGTGTAGTGACATGTATCATGTTGATTTGAGGGAATTTGGCAAATGGGGAAGGTGTAGGGTAAGTGGTATAATGACATGAAGGGTAAAAAACCTACCGGAGAAGAAAAACCCTATGAGGTCACCTGGGCGCAATGACATTTGGGTGGTGACATGGCAAGTTATTTGATGTGAACCATGTTAATTTCAAATTTTTTGTGTGGCTCTAGGAGTTGTGAGATTGGAGGTTGTGTTTGTTGAGTGCGTATGACTTACAAATCCACAACTGATCATGAGAGCTTACTTTTGGCTAGGAGGAACTACCTGTAATGAAAACAAGACCACCAGAAGGAATTAAAAAATATGGGCAGTGAACTACCTAGCGTGAGCTAGATCCAGGAAGTATGGTACTCCCTAGATGGATGTCAGTCCACTGTTTTAACAAATTAATATTGTAAAAAAAGTAAATCCTATTGTTATTTTAAAAGAATTTAGGTATCTTACTTAAACACATAATAAGAAAATAGATCTAATCTAATAGGCTAAGCTAGAATAGAATCCATAGGTCAAATGGTTGGTTCTGGGTTCTACAGGTTTGATAAAGGTCTCAGGTAGGTCACAGGTGAGTGAGGGTGAGGAAAAATTAGGTGGGTAGGTCTTTATTTAAGGCTGTGTGGGAAAACACAGAGACTGGTGTTAGTCAAGGGTGACCGACGGCGGTTAGGTATAACCAGTGCAGGTTACTATGAGATCTATAAATGTCACAGAACAACATTTTGGTCTCCTTTGTGATTGCACAAAGGATTTTGGTAAGTCAGGACAAGGTATTGGGTGGCTAGATTAGGCTTTTGCGAGGTTTTAAGGGGTCTATGGAGGTGAAAATGTTGGAAAAGTTTGATAGGGAGCAGGATAAACAATGGGTGATACAATAATGATGATATGAAATAAACTAGAGAAGTATGACGTTATACTCACTTGGATTCCATTCTTGAAGGTCTGTGTGTGAAATATGTAGGGGCTGATGATGAGTTTTGAAGGCTACAAGTGATCACCAACTGAAGAAAATATTCTGCATGGGCTGCATGTACACTCCTCTTTGCTTGGATAGATCATATCATGGCTAGGATGGCTATGCGAGAGAAGATACTCAATCTCCTTCCTTGGATGTGAGTTTTGACTAGAATTGGATCTCTGAAGATGCATTATCTCTTTGAGATATGCTCTTGTTTGTCAACTTTCTCCCAATGTTTGCCAACCTTGAGAATAATGTATTTTAGGGGTTAAAAGGGGTAACCGATGATGGTCTGACTTAACTAGCAATGGTTAAGGTTAACTGACATTGGTCAATGGTGAGATTTCGTAGGTTTAACAAACTTAGGGATATCCTCCTGATTTCCTTGGATCTTGTGTTGTTATCCCACGAATTAGACTGGGAGTTTCTTGTGAGCATGTGGGAATGTGGTTAGAGGGAATAAAGGCATTGATTTTTAGGGGTTTGGGTAAGTCTTAGTTAGTTATGGGAACTTGCTAAGAATAGGTCTTAGGTTGAGTTAGGTTGGTGAGGTGTCTAATTGAACTATATGTGTAGATATTATTTTAAATAAGATTTTTAAATAATAAATATAGTGAGGATAATGCATTAGTTTAAATTAAATTAATTAAATTAATATTAATGGGGTGGAGGGGGTCATGGCAAGGTAAATGTAATAAAGGGTGCTTATATGTCAAGGGACAAAAGGGGAGTGTGACCTAATTTTAGTGTCTACAGTGTCCTTAGCATATCCCATGACCGATGCAACATATTTTCCACTTGTTCTTTTCGATCTTGACCCCTTAGGAACTTAAGCTTCAAGATTTGGAGTTTTTTCTGTTATGCCCTGAGTAGTCATGTGTGTTGTCTCATCTGCCTCATTTTCTCCTTATTCTCTATCCTTCATTTCTTCATCCTTTGGCTCTTCCACATTCTCTGGAGGTGTAGCAGATTCAGGCACGCTATCCTCATACTATTCCACCTCCACGTTTAGCTTCAACTTCAATCTTCTCTTCTCAATTGTCTCCTTCTGTGGAGAGATTCAAGGTGATCTGTGAACTGATTTTTGAGTAACACCTTGTGTCATAGTTTTCCTAAACACCCTTTTGAAATGGCTCTCTCCTTGGAGTGCATCCAAGTCCTCATCATCTCCCTCTTGTGGCTGGGGGTGGATTAGTCATGCGCTTAGCTACTACCCTATCTATAGGTTGCCTCCTACCTCTATGCTCCAAACCACCATTATCTTCATGCTCCTCCTCTTCATCATCTACTTCTATTGTCTCTGTGGGATTAGGTGCTGGAACATTTTCCATTGTGTGCTTACATTTTGGTGGCCTTGGGAGTGCAAACTCATTCTCCACATACTTATTGTTCTCTATCTTGGGCTTGAGTTGAAGGTACACAAACACTTCTCCAACATCTCCAATGGCCAATTTTACTAGCTTCATGATTATTATATCTGAGATAAGCCTCTCAATGTACGTAGTCTATCCTAGATATACATATGTCTTTCTCAGAGTGTGGTAGTCACAATATACCTTATCTGTAATGAAGTTAAGAAGGCATGCATTTGTGAACTAGTGAATTGATACCTACAAGTAGTGTGTTGTGAAGGCAAATGACAGTTTGAGCCAAGGACTCCAAGATCCATCCTTCATCACAAATTGTGCAATTCAAAAATGTTGCTAGACTGAAAACTATATTTCCTTACCCACCATCGAAGGCAACTCCTTGGGTATGCACCACTCCTCTTAAAACACCACATGGAGCCTATCATACCACATCTCTACCCTATTTTTAAATGGCCCACCCATGGTCCCTTCTTATAAGTATTTATTAAATCTTTCCAAAGAGATTTTTGTTCCGTGGGATACTCCCAAATCTTCTCCTTTGCCCCATCAAGCACTCCAATATTTATAAACACCAAAGACAATAAAATAGCACCAAAAATAAGTATGTCACCTATATGTGCTTCTTAAATGATTTTATTTGCTATGTGAACCATGATATTGTAGATCAATCCTTGATAAATCTTCCTTGCAATGTGCAACCATATTGTATTCACCTACGACCACCTTTCTTTGTCATTCAACTTTGTTACAAGATGGGTAGTTGTCTGTACTACTAGGTACTTATTCAATTTTTTGATGTCCATACTACGTGGGACCCTTGGTATACCCAAACTCCTTCCTTGTCTCCAGGATCACTGTTTTATCTATTAAGTCACTATCCAGATCTGCTGCTGAGGTGCTTAGTCCTGTCACTGTTGAAATCAAGGCAACTATGATTCTAACCCTCTGTCTGGTGAAGTAGAAGAAGTCCTCACGGACTCTGTACATCAACCATCATTACAATGGTTCATAATTTCCAAAGTATGGCAGCTCATATGACCTGGTAGACTCCAATCTTCTTTAGTAACTTCTCACTAACATCATTATACATTGGTATATCTTTTGTTGTGTGCTAGTTCATTTTTGTGCTCAACAACGCATCTAGTTCTTTCTTATTATTTGATGTGAGATGGTTGTAATCAATGATCTTACATTAATGGATGTGGGAATCCCATTCTTGTCCCATAATCACACCCTTTGGATACTGCATTTCTGAGAAATTACTCTCAGGAGAAATTTCTTCTTCCAGTTCGACCTTCTTCTTCTCTTTTACTCCTGCTGCGGGTGATTTCTTTGGTGCAATTTGAAAAATATCTCTTTTCTACCCTCTTTAATCAAGCAAGTTGAAACCCTAGTTCAAATATTTGTGCCCTAGTGGAAATCACGTGCCCTAGCTCTTTTGTAACACATTTTCTTTGCTCAAATGCTTCACTTGTTAGAATGCAAGCTTCTCCTATGCACAAATCATCTCTCCACATTTGGTTTCACTCTTCACACCTCAACACAATTTCTTGGCTTGTTTTCACTTAGCTCTTTTCAAATTCTCTCTATTACAATGGTGAAAATAAACTCACATCCCATCCTTACATAATTTTTCAAAAATTTAGTGCATTTATTGTTCCTTCACCTACCAACAATCCTCTCATTAATCGACCATTTTCATCCTTTTCATGCGGTACATCTACATGCCCAAACTATAACCTATTAGCATGCCTTCCTACCTTCTAGCCACAAACTTCTCTTTAGCATGCCTCCTTGAACCCAAGGGACTTGTCACTGCACATTCCCTTAGTAGTTCCCATGGCCTCTGCTTACCTCGCATTATACTTGTTTCTTCATTCATCTCCACATATGGTCCTCATTTCCAGAAGCACTTTTTTTTGTTTTTTAATTCTCCAACTTGAATAACACTCATAGGAGATTTTTCCTTTCATGTGTACTCATTTTCAATAGTTTTGTACCTAGATAATAATAACCACCCCACACTAAGAGTATGTGCAGTCCTTTACACATAAAAAGTCTTCAAATAGTAATTAGCTTATAGCACATAACTGGGATTATTATGAAAAAAACACCAAATAAATTAAAAAAGAAGAAAATACATTAAGGAAAATATAGAATTGAAAACTTAACCTAAATGACAACATTTCCTTATTATAAAAACTGAGAAGACTTATTTATAGTAGATTTAGCCTACTCCCATTGAAGTAACCGAGTAGCAGTGTGCCATCAAGCACCTCTAATTGGAAATAATTTTTTCCAAGTATGTGAGTGATAACATATGGCCCCAACCAATGTACTTCGAGTTTTCCTGGATGTCACAAAAAATTAGAATCGTAAAGGAGCACCATCTGTCCAATTGTGAACTTTTTATCTTTGATGTGCCTTTCATGCCATGCTTTCTGTCTGGCCTTTTATTGTTTTTGACTCCAATGTGCTATTGCTCATTTCTCATCCAACTTAATTAACTTTTCAATCTATTATTCTAATTTTTTCTCATCAACTAAACCTCCAGTGTGCACAATACACAAATATGGTAACATGAATTCCATAGGAAGAAATGCTTATGTGCCAAACACTAACTGAAATGGTGTGTCTTTGTTCAACCGTTTATATATTGTTCGATATGCCTAAAGTACTGCAGATACTTTATTATCCCAATCCTTTCTTCCAACATCATAGATTTTTGTCAATGTCTGGCTCAAAATTTTGTGGAAATCATCAGCAGTCCCATTTACCCGAGGATGATATGGTGTAGTCTTATGGTGTGCAATTATGAATTCATCTAATAAAAGTCTAGTTTTCTCATTCATAAATTGTGTGCCCCTATCACTGGTCAAACTTAAAGGACATCCATACCTCATAATAATTTTATCCCATAAAAACCTATCTATTGTATCTGTTGTACAATCCTTTATAGGGGCTACTTCTACCCACCTTGTAAGGTAATCTACGTAAGTAATGATGTAGCATGATCTAGTCCTGTGCGCAGGTGGTGAAATAGAACCCATAAAATCTATAGCCCATTTCTCAAATGGTTTTGTACTATTAATAGGTCTTAGAGGCATTTCATCTCATTAAAATTGTTTCCAAAGACATTGACAATGATCACAAGCCTTGTAATAATCCTCACAATATTTATCATGGTCTCCCACCATAATCCAACAAATAGAATCTTGCACATAGTGGTGTCACCTACATGGTTACCGCCTGTAATACCAACATGAGCTTCCTCTATGATATATGTGTACACATGTTCCAGTACATAATGATATAATACTTCATCCTGACCTAATTTGTACAGGTCACCGCTAATCAACATATAGGGTAATGCACATATAGCAAGTTGTTTCTTCTCATAGGATTTCATTCCTTCTAGTTCCATACATGTTCGTAGAAAGATAACGATGTCCTCTAACTCTAATGGCATTCATTGTAACCTATATAATTGTGCATCTAGTATGGTTTCTTTAATTACTTTTGCTTCTTCTCTTGACTATATTTTGTGTAAATGGTGTGGTCCAAAATTACTTTTCCCTGGTCTTACCACAAATATGAAATCAAATTCTTGAAATAAGAGTACCCATCTGTATATGTGTCCCTTTAATATGAGTTTGTTTACCAAATACTTCAATGCCATGTGATATGTATAAAAGAAAAATGGTGTAGCTAATAGATATTGTCTGAACTTGTGTATCACATAGATCATTGATAAAGCTTTGCACTCTGTAGTTGTATAATTATGTTCTGCAAGAGTCAAATTTCTATTGGTAAAACCGATAGGATGATCTATAATACCTTCTCCAGGATGCACCAATACCATGTTAATGGTAGTGCTAGAGGCATCCACATGTACATGAAATGGTTGGTCCCATGAAGGAAAACACAAAATAGGCACGGTAGTAAGTTTCTCTTTTAATGCAAAAAATGTGTGATGTTGTGGTTCTCCCCAATAGAACATACCTTTTCCTTTCAGTAACTCCTTCAAAGGTGTGGAAATATTGGAATATCCTTTAATAAAATTCCTATAATATCTTATATGGCCCAAAAATCTATCCACCTCACTTTGGCTGGTAGGATCTTTTATGCCTATAATGATTTCAACCTTAGTTGGATCGACCAACAAACCTTATTTGTAGATTATGTGTTTTAACAATATTCCAAATGCTGTAGAAAATATGCACTTATTTATGTTAAAAGAGATACTCAACTATATACATATTTCAAACCTTAAGCGAAGATTTTCATAATGATCTTTAACTAATCCACACACCATCCAATCATACAAATAGACTTGCAAGAAGTTGTGAAAAAATTCCTTGAATGCTTGAATAACTATGTGCGAAAATACAATGAGTATGTTTTTTAGACCAAAATCTAGGGGAAGCTACCCCATTTAGTAGTAAAATTAATCTTTTTCTGATCCTCCTGGGAAATCATAACCCGATGATACCTAGAGAACCCATCTATAAATTAATAAATTATGTTCCCTGCAACGCCTTCTAGTATTTCCTCAATGAATGACGGAGGAAAGGAATCAATCACACATACATCATTTAGCTCCCTGTAGTCCACATAGATCCTTCTTGATATTGATCACCATTGGACTAACCCATTCTGATTCATCTAGGGGCTTGATGATTCAGGACTTCAACATTTTGTCAATCTCTTCTTTGACCTTTTCACACAAGTTGGGGTTCATCCTGTAGGGTCTCTTTCTAACTTGGTGTGTACCACCAAACCCAACACCACCAATTCTCAAATTTCCAAAAGCTCAAATTTCCAGACCCAAGACTCTACCACCAAACCCAACACCACCAATTCTCACACATCGACTACTTCGAAATCAAAGGGTGCCGTACACGCTGTGATGGTAAAATCTCAAGCACTGTCTAATACCTAGCCGAAAGCCACCTATAAGTATAAAGCCGAGCCCATCAACTATACTCCCTTGGGAGAAACTTATGGTGTGATCTTAGAAAAATTTCTTAAAGTAGGAGCTATCACCTTGCCTCCTATTAAACCTTACTCCGGGTTTGATTCCACTTGCACTATTCCTTCTTGGTATAAATAAAATGACTTCTGTAACTTCCATCGCATGAAGAGACACAGTCACGAAAATTGCAAGATGTTGAAAAACATAGTGCATGAAATGGTTGATGCAAGGGATATAACTCTCAACAATCCTAATTCCCCCGCTAATCGAAATTTAAAAATCTTCAACAAACCATTTCCTAACCATGCATCTAACAGTAACACAAATCAAGACACCTTAACCGAGGAGAAGAGTGTTCATGAAATCCATGCAATTTTCAACTCCCAACCAAAAGCTTCTATCGAGGAAATTCTGAATCAGGCCTCTTCACTAACATAGGGATCTGCACCCCCTACACCACCATTAAGACAAGATGATAACCTTGCCATTCCTTTACCCATAAAGGAATTAACCACCCAGAGTTATCTTCTCATGAATGAGTCTTCTTACACCACATCCCTGCAAGACTGTGAGCGGATGTTATCTAACTTATCTATTTCCCAAACATTTCCTTCTGCCAGTCTTACTGTAAAAGAAGAAGGCTCGCCACTGTTTCTGTCATCCTTAGAAGAGAAACCTTTCAAACCAACATCACCAAACTCCTTAATCATGACATATCCCCTCAAACATGCCTTCCTACCTATTAGTTCTTCATCACCTAAATCTTTTCAGCGACTGGTTGACCTCTTAACACCCATTGATACAGCACCTCATTTACCCCCTGTATCACACCCACAGTGGACCAGAATCACAACCCACCTCTCTTCCATAAAAAATTTCTTCTTCACACATGAATATTGTCATCCCTCAGAAGATAGACGAGTCCTATGGGAGCATTTGAGTACACCATGCTCTACTCAAATGTAGATGACCGATCCAGACACCTCTACCATATACCCGAGGTGTTTACAAAAGCTCAAAATGCCTATGTCCTCATCTTCACCCAACTCATCTCTACCAAATACCTCATCCACCTATATTAACCTAACCAAACCTTCCCCTATGCTTGGGACTTCACCAATACTCAGCCTAACACACCCACCTAAACGGTTAGATTTATCCAAAAATAAAGCCATCCATCCACCTAGGAGACAGACCCAATCTCCTCAAGTCCAATCTATGCCTCTGTCACAACTAAAACCCTCGCCGTTACACCTACCTTCTATATTAAGACCTCACCCCTCTACCTTGCCTCAATACATCATACCTCTTGCGTTTTCTTTAAAATGACCTGCACCTTTTACACCCATACAGAGATCCATGGGTGTATCAACACCATCACCCCAAGTATCTTGTCCACCTACCAACCCTAAACAAACTTCATCATCAAAGTATTTGTTTGCTGTCACTCCTCTTTCCCCGTGGTTGTTTCCTACCACCACATCATCTATGGCCTCATCATCTAACCAGCTAAACATGAATTCTATGCTGAAGAAGCCACGTTTAGTTAAATCCAATTATCAAAACCCCTTGTCTAAACCACCACCCGTACGAACCAACCATACCCAACCATTACCAAAACCCACCCAATCAATAGCCTCATCTTCCTCTGACTTTGACCCGCTCAAAGGATCTTACACCAGGAAATCCAATTACGTCATGTTATGATTGATAGGGGTGCTAGCCAAAACATCATCTCTTCCAAAGCCTTCAACAAAATGAATATCCCTTCTAGCTACATGTGTGCCAACCCCACCATGTTGCGTTCATTCAATGATGTTATTACTTCTACTTTAGGCACCGTGATCCTTAACATTCGTGTAGGGCCACGTACCTTACCCGAACTCTTCTATGTCCTTGAGGGAGAATTCCAATACAACATGTTGTTAGGCCGCCCTTAGATCCGAGCTATGGGATTCATTCCCTCCACCTTACATAGATGCATAAAATTTGAGTATGAGTGGAAGTCGTACATCGTAAAAGCTGACGCTCCCCCCTTCAAAACCTACAATATGTTATATCGCCCTAATGATGTGCTTATACCAGTCAAGGCACCCATTCATCCAACCCAACCATCTACTTTGCCCACACCTCAACCATCCACCTTAGCCGCACCTACACCTTCAACCAATGAAACCGCCGCTGCAAATACCACTTCCTTCCTAGCGGACAACATCCCAACCTCAGATCCCTTGCTAGATTTTTTCAACGCCTTACACTGGGGGAGTATCACCTATATAACGTTAGCACTTTCCATACCCCACAAGAGTATAGACAGTTACATGCGCATCCTACCTATGACCGTCGTGTGGGGGAGGTGATTTCCTACAGACCACCTAATTTCTGCACCAACCTAACGTATGGGGGTGTTGACGCATCCTCTTTTACCCCTGAACCTCCCCTTGGTGTGGTTCCCTTCCAATCTAATTTTCAATATGTAACAAATCATCGTTTTTCCCTCACCTTCTTGACTCACTGTGCTTGGAAAGGTTTTTGTTTTGGTCTTTATGAACAAGGCCGACATACAATCATTTCCGTGACTACACGCAAACACAAAGATCCTAGTGGTCTTGGATTTTCTGAAACACTTACACCAAAGAAACCTCGTGTCAGTTGTATCTGGGAAGACAATGACATTACCTCTTCTGAACCATCATCACCTATTTTGTCATCTTCACCCACAGAGTCGATAGACCCAGAATCTATCCCTCCTAACTTTTTTTTTCGTAAATGCTATCTTCCTGGGTCCTCTCACTTATCAACATGATAATGAAGACCCATCTTCTCTTCCCCTTCTGTATCCAGACATGATCAAAGAATACTTGCCTTCAATTAATGTTGTTGAGTGCTAGGATGACAACTCCATCCTCACTTACCTTAGCGGGGATGAATCTTATATTCAACGCGCCTTACCATCTGAAACTCAAACCATGTTGAATGAGTCGACTATAGAAATCAACATCCACATAGAGGACGATCCTCACATTGTGAATATCGGACAATCTCTTAACGCATCAAAACAAACTTCCTTCACTACCTTCCTTCGTGCCTTCAACCAAGCTTTCGCTTGGTCCCTACGGTGACATGCCAGGAATCGATCCTGACATTGCTATCCATAACATTACTTTGAAACCTGACTCCAAACCAATTAAACAGAAACTGAGAAAAATGCATCCAACCATTGCCCTCTTGGTCAAAGAAGAGCTTCAACGACTCCTTTCTGTTTCCTTCATCTTACCTATTGACTATCCTCAATGGATTTCTAACATTGTACCTGTCACTAAAGCGACGGGGAGACTTCAGATATGTACGAATTTCTGGGACCTTAACCTCACTTGCCCAAAGGATGACTTCCCCCTACCTAGTATTGATCAACTTATTGATCTTACTGCAGGCCATGAGATACTTTCTCTCATGGATGGCTTCTCGGGATACAATCAAATTTTGGTAGCCTCGACCGATCAACATAAAACCACCTTCATTACTCCTTAGGGAACCTTCTGCTATCGTTTCATGCCATTTGGCCTTAAGAATGCTGGTGCGACCTATCAGCGGGCTATGACTTACATTTTTCATGAAATTATGCACACTATCCTTGAGGATTATGTCGATGATCTTCTTGGAAAATCTAAACATCGCAGTGAACTTCTCGATGTTTTAACCAATATTTTCGATCACCTGTTACAATATTGTGTTCGTCTTCAAACCAAATAAATGTGTCTTTGGTGTCCTTTCAAGAAAAATCCTTGGTTTTATCGTCTCTTTGTGTGGCATTGAGGTTGATCCGGCAAAATTCAAAGCTATCCTAGAAATGCCCCCACCCACTAACCTCAAAAAATTGCGTAGTTTACAGGGGAAAACTCCAATCTATCCGGTGTTTCATCTCACAACTCTCAGATCAATGTCAACCTTTCCATCATCTCCTTTAAAAGTACATCGTCTTTTAATGGAGCGAAGAGTGCCACCAAGCCTTTGAGGCTCTTAAAGCCTATCTCTTGCAGCCACCCGTGCTTGTCCCACCTCAAGATGATCGCCCTTTCTACCTTTACCTTTCTTCCACTGACCATGTTGTAGGAGCCATGCTTGCACATCATGACTCCGAGCATCGAGAACAAGCTGTTTATTACATAAGACGTACTTTTTGTGGATTATGAGACTAGGTATACACATGTAGAAAAGTTGTGCCTAGTGGCCACCAAACTCTGACATTACCTCCTGAATCATAAAATTTTTGTCATCACCAATGCTGACCCCATCCATTATATGTATGCCAAACCTCATCTAAACCAACGCATCGCCCAATGGCTTATGCTCCTCGCCGACCTCGACCTTAAGTTTTTACACCAGAAATTAGTCAAAGGAAAAACTATCGCAGACTAACTCGAGAAATTCCCTTTACTTGGGGAACAATTTACCAATTTTACTTTCCCTGACGAACTCATCGTAACTCTTTCACTCAGTGAGGTGTCGTATCCAATGACCCTCTTCTTCAATGGATCCAAATGCCAGTGTGGCGAAGGGGCAGGTGTTGTTCTCATTCCTCTTGATGCTGAACCTATGCCTCTTTCATTCCAACTCGATTTCCCCTGCACTAATAATACAGCGGAATACGAGGCCCTTGTTTTGGGTCTCCAATTTGCGTTACACTTAGGTGTAAAGTCTATTAACATTTTTGGTGACTCTCAATTGGTAGTCAATCAAGTTACGGGCATCTACCAATGTAAAATTGAGAAACTTCAAAAGTAAAAAAATTACGTGGATTCACTTTTGACCTTATTTACTCATCATTCTATCCAAACCATTCCCTGCTCAACTAATAAATTTACGGATACTATGGCTTGCTTGGCCTCGTAAATTCCTGCCTCACCAACTGACTCTGACATATTTGTCATGGTCCAACAACTCTTTGCCCCATCTTACTCAGTCCCGGATGTTTTTATGGTAAATAATGTATCTGCTAATTCACAGGATACCTGGTATCACCAATTTCACGACTACCTTACAACCTCTGTTCTCCCACCTGACCTTACTAGTAACAGAAAACACACTTTTCTTCAAAAAAATTCTCGTTATGTCGTCATGGGGGGACTCCTCTATAAACGTGGCTTTGATGGCATCCTCCTTTGATGTCTAACCAGCGCGGAGGTCACCTATACCATCCAACAAGTCCATGACAGAATTTGTGGTGGACATTTTAGTGGCCCTGCCATGGCCAAACGGATCCTTCACCTAGGCTATTATTGGCCTACTCTTAATAATGACTGCTATGAATATGTTAAGTGTTGTGTTATGTGTCAACAACATGCCAACCTTCAACATACTCCTAGCCACCCGCTACAGGTCGCACGAGATCTTTGGCCTTTCTCACAATGGGGTTTAGACCTTATTGGTGAGATTCACCCGCCTTCTTCGCAACTTCACCATTGGATAATCACATCAACCGAATATTACACTAAATGGGTGGAGGCCATTGCACTCATTTCAACCAAAAAAGAAAAAATCGTAGAGTTCATCAACCATCACATTATCTGTCGTTTTGGTGTTCCTCGTCGCCTGATAACAGATAATGGAAAATATTTCAAAAATAAGTTGTTACAAGACCTTTGTAATAACTTTGGTATCAAACTTAGCTTCTCATCACCTTAATATCCACAAGCAAATGGTCAAGCTGAATCTTCTAACAAAACCCTAATCAAAATTCTCATGAAATTCGTTAACGATTCTGGAAACAATTGACCTGATCACATCCCCTTTGCCCTTTGGGATTATCCTACCAATCACTCACTCCTCCACTCAACTAGTGCCAACTCAACCCACAAACTCAAAAAAATAAATTCAAAAATCAAACAAGCAAAAGGTTGGTACTCAACTTGACAATGTGAAAATGACACGCCGTATTTTTCTTTTTATAGGTTTTGACCTATAACCGATATCGGTTAGAGCGCGCCCTAAAACACCGATATCAGTCTTCTGACCGATACTGGTCATAACTAACCGATATCAGTTATAAGCCTAGTTTTTCCTAATTCCTACCCTTATCCACCATATTCCATTTCTCATCACATCGCCTACCCCCGGATTTGCTAAATAGCCTTATTTTGAATTCATGGCCCAACCCAAGGCCGTAACCACTCGATTGGCCGACCCAAGGCCGCAACCAATCACTTGGCCTGACCCAAGGCCGCCACAAACCAATCGGCCCGACCCAAAGCCGTAACAAATCAATCGGCTTGACCCAAGGCCGTAACTAATCACTTGGCCTGACCCAAGGCCGCAACAAACCAACTGGCCCGACCTAAGGCCGCAACCAATCACTTGGCCCGACCCAAGGCCGCAACAAACCAATCGGCCTGACCCAAGGCCGCAACAAATCAATCAGCCCGACCCAAGGCCGTAACTAATCACTTGGCCTGACCCAAGGCGGCCACAAATCAATCGGCCCGGCCCAAGGCTGCAACTAATCATTGGGCCTGACCTAAGGCTGCAACAAACCCACTGGCCTGACCCAAGGCCGCACCCAATCACTTGGCCCGACCCAAGGCCACAACCAACCAATCGGCCCAACCTACGGCCACACCAATTAAGTACCTCGATAGAAGCTTGCAAATTATGATTCTATCCACCCATAATGTAGTTGTTTGTTCAATCGTGCTCACCTGTTCGTGTTTTAGCTCGACTAGGATACTTGACTTGTTCAGCCGACCAGCCTTGCCTAGACCAAGAGCATGACATTTATTTCAACCAAACCAACCATTTGGTACTGCCGAACATGCCTAAATGTTTTGGTACCTTACCTGTTATATCCCCTAGAGCTACTTCCTATGCCTTGGATACTAGGATTATATCAACCTTGTTTGGATAAATTATCGACCTTTGCCTATGAATTGCTTGTTTGCTCTTCAACTCATGTACCCTGGTCGCACTACTGCATTTCAACGTGCGTCAGCTTCTTTGAACTTACCCCACCATCTTACCATCATCTCATCATAATTCACCCTTTATCAACCCTATCCTTGATTTCACGTCGCCTTAATCTGTGATAGATTTGAGGGGGATTACCTATACCCTTAACTAGGGCAACCACTTTTTATTTTTGTCAGTGCAGCTTTAAAATACAAGCTACATGACAACAAGGGGCAAATGTAGACACCAAATTTGGGTCTTACGACACCATTTACCCCGTATCTCATCTCGCAACCTAACCCTACCTCACCACCTAAAACCTTACACACCTAATGATTTATTAATTACCTTATAATTAATAAATCTACATCTTCAAACCCACCACCTCATCTCGCCACCTCACCATGACCTAGCCCTAACCCTAAACCAACCTAATTAATACCTATGACTTGGTCTAGACCCACACCCATGACTCATTACCCCTCACCCGCACTAAAACGAGCCTAATAATGACTTGACCAAGCCTACAACTGATCCCTCGGGAGAAAAGGAGGGAAAGATGGCTGTTTTACTAAAATTAGCCACTTTGACCTAACCGACATCGGTTCCTACTCAACCACTATTGGTTATGTAACTGCCATTGGTTCCCTGTTAATGACCTCCCCCAACCATAAAGAAAGGATCCAGAATTCATTGGCAAGACAGAGACAAGTGAAGAAAAGAGAAGAGTTTACAGAGACATCGAGCCGAAGACTACAACTGAGCAACTAGATCACTGTCACCCTCATTCAAGCATTGGAAAAGACTGAGGATAGCTTCATCAGCTCACTTTCCAACACCAGATCATCCCAACTAAGCCTTACTATCACCACCACATTCCTTGGACCTGTATCTTCATCAGGAACCAGTAAGTATTATCTTGTAGTTCTTTGTTATCGTTTTGCTTTAATTCATATCAAATGGGGAACTGACCACCTTCGAAAGGAATTCTAATATTTCCTGGGCCTAAGGTAGTTCCCTCACCTATTGTCTAATTAAGATCAGGTGGTCTTGTATTCTTACTTGCAGGTAGTCCTTCCCAGACAAAAAGGAGTGCTTCACAATCGATCTGATCTCTCTACGGTACGCGCACACCCCCCCAACACTCAATAGGTATTCCTCCTAGCCCTAACCCTTATCTATTTCTCAAGAGAATGAAAGGATAGAAGCAACTCTATTCCAGAACGGAAACATTATGTGTGAAACAACTTTAACTCCCATAATCAGTCATACATCATCTACTTTTGTACCTCCTCCAACAAGTTCTTCAAGCATACATATTTCCAGTAGCCTCTTGGCCATCATGAAACCTATCATCTCACAAAAACCCAAATCCACAGTTCAAAAATCAATTATGTCTATCCCTAAATCCCTACCACCCATCGACATACGTCTCATTACCATTAATCATTCTCTCTCATACCTTATCTCATCAACATGTGTTTCATACTATGTATACATTTTGTTTCATCATACTCCATCATAGTCACAACCTTATTCTTATAATATTATTTCCCATCCATATCAGTATATTCAATCCTCCTCACAACCATTAGTCTCCTAGCACACTTACAACATTCTAGGAAATATTCCCCTCTCTCAATTACATCAATACCATATCACTTATATTAAAAATTAAACGCTTAGACTTATAATAAATCCACTTCTTCAAACACACAGACACTTCAGAAAAATCCCATGCAAGTGTTACTAATTATAATTGTTATCCTCGAAGATACCATTATGGAACCTAAAAATAACCTTTCCTAAGAATGGATTTACAATAAAACTATCAACCCATATTTGCTTTTCAATGCATATCCTCCACACAGAGAACTCCCAAAATTCATCAAATTATACAGTAAGGAATACCTGTAACATCATGTCAATGCCTTTCATCATGTTGTTATCTTATTGCTCATGACCAAGATCTCATGTTGAGGACATTCCCTTGTAGTTGGGTGGACCTACCCTTGACTGAAACAAAATTATCCCAAAACACTCACTTTTATCATTCACACAATTGACACAATTATTCCTAAAACATTTCTCTATCAATATTGTAAGTAAAATATCCATCACATACCTATATGCCATTAAAAAATTGGGGGATAATTTCATTGTTGATTTCATCACCAGATGGTGATGGATCATCGATCAACTATCCTTTTCCCTTCTACAAACTAAACTGATAGAGTTTTTTCTCGATCCTGCACTAAGCACATATCATCAAAAATTCAAATTCAAACATTCCAAACATTCAACGAGGCCTTTACCATGGCCTACAAACTAGAACTTCATACTCTTGAAGATGGAAATGTTAAATTGTGATCCAAGAAATGAAAACTTGAGTCTTCCTTTAAAAATTCATCCAACAATGACAAATGTAAAGGTTTAAAAAACATGGTTGTTATTAAAAACATATCCAAAGGATTTTTGTATCTACAACGATCCAATCCTCATTATAAATGCACACCTTTAGGGGAATCCTATAGCGCTATCTTTAGTAAGGTTCTTTTTGTTTGTATTATTAAGCTACATCCCATCCGACCCATTGATGTATCTATATCCAAATCATCATGGCATAGAGAAAATTATTATTGTAAATATCATCAAGTCTAAGGACATGATATTGAGAAATGTATTTCATTCATAAATGTCCTCCAAGACCTTATAGACCATGGTGAATTAAAACTTGATAATCTAAATGCACCTCTGAATAAAAATTTGGAAGTGTTTAAACAACCCTTCCCGAATCATCCCCCTTCTATTAGTCAACCTCATTCCAACATTGTAGGGTCTCATCATACCATCATTAATGTTAATAATCCCTCACCCATATTTGCACCATTTTTTTCTACAAATAAATTGCCAACTAAACCACATAGCTCTTTGAGTCTCCTAACTAATAAGATCCCCAACCCATCCACATCACAACATCCAAACCATACAACATCCACTAGCATAGAAACCTCCTATATTATCCTTTAAAAATAATAAAAAATAATCCTATAATTGAAATATTAAATAGATATTTCGAAGACCTTGTCACCCAACATCAAGCTAAAATTCTTGGTAATCCAACATAAAAATGTAACAAATCACCTATCTTAAGAGATATAAATATCACAAGACACTCGCTATATAAATACACCACATGATTCATGTCATTTCCTTTCATTTTAGGACCACATCCCTCATCCAAATTTATAATCACCATCATAGAGTCTAAACCCGTCCTATGGCCAACACCTAAATGTGCCACAAAAAACATGAATCAAACATATCATGCTCCTAAAACATCAAATTATATCCCTTATCTGTCATCCTCGAGATCATGATATTACACTAACATCCTTGTAAAACTCGTTGGATCATCAGTCATAACATTATCGTTATTAATCCCTCTAATCCTCAGGGGTGGAAACCTTCCTGGTATAACTATGAGGCATTTTTTAGTTATCATCAAATATCAGGACACTACATGGAGGAATGTAAATCCCTCCACACCATAATTTGATTTTTCCAAGAACAAAATCTATCAAAGAATAAATTTAGATTTAGATTCTTATTTTGTGCCATCATACCCTCTCTAATAAAAAATCCTAAACTAGAGTATTCCTTTCCAAGAAATCCCAAATAGGATTAGGATTTATTCTTTTCCATCTCTAGAATAATACCAGCCCCATTGTAGTAAGCCAAAAAGTGAAATATATATTTTAGAATTATTTAATAGTAAAAAATATTCATATTCATATTTTCTACCATCTCACTTCATCTTGAAAAGCAAAAAGTTCTATCCAATGTGGATGAGAAAAATAATGGTATCATGGAAGATAGTATTTCTTAATTCTATATTCTTCTCTTATTAATCCTAACATATTTTATGTTGCAGCTCCAATTTGTAATGTAAGAACAACAAAAAAATAGATAATTAGAAAAGTATGTGATGGAGATGCAACAAAAAAAAAATCTATCTTAATTATTTAACATTGAGGATAAATTTTTGTCGTTAAAGAACTAAGTTTTGGAAGACTAAAGTATGAATATACACATCTATGTTGAGATAAGATATATAAATGACTTGAATATTCAAAATCCTATATGAAGAGATGTTCAAGATAAGGTTGGATCTCATAAGACCCATCTCTTTCCCTAAGTGCTCCAAGTTGGATTAGAATTTTTATTTATTTTGTTCTATATTTATATTCAATCGTATATGTTATTAGTAACTATTTTTTATTTTCCTTATTAGTATAAATGTATTAGATTGTATTTTGGTCATTTTATTTTCCACATAGTCTATTTAGTTACTAAATCGACCTCCTCATTAACTATTTATCTAACTACCTATTGTTGTATTTATTCTCCTCCACTATTCAATGTACCCATCACACAATATTTTCTGTTGTACTCTTATCAGTGGTATCAAAGTGACTACTTTGGCAACATGGAAAAATTCCCAGTGCATTGGAATCACAATTCTACACTTTGTGATATGCATGGAATTTTTTAGCATTTTTTGCAAATATTTTGGAAACCTTTGCAATAACATGCATTAGAATTTGCATAGATTAATGAAGGAGAGAAAACCTATCTAATTTGGAGATAGAACACATGAACCTGGATGTTTTATTTTAGGATTTTTGGTGCAAAACAACATTTTTTTACTACTGACCTGTGTTGGAAACCAGACCTGTGTAAGTAGAAATAATGTTTATGAAGCCCAAAACTGGCGTACACAACATAGAACTATATGGAAGTTTATAATTATTGGTTTAGTTCATTTAAATACCAATATTTTGGTAAGACATATCTATTTGGGCTTGTAGTGCAACGAGCCAAACTACATGATTGCATTAAAATTAGCGTGGAGAAAGGAAACATGGAGCATTATTGGTGAATTAGAGACCAAGACCTATATGTTTCCATATAAAGAGCATGTTTTATATGTTTCCTACCATATATACCATGTCTGCACGAAAATTAATTGACTCTGATGCTCATCTCTTGAAATGGAAAAACTATGCTTCTTGGAAGATAAAGATGCACACAATTATCTAGTTTGAGGAGCTCTAAGGAATCATCACTAAAAAAGTAGTTCATCCCTCTAATATAAATGAGAAGAAAAAGTAAGATAATATTTATGTTAAATCCTTGTTGTTGACCACACTAAGCATTTTGAATGGGTTTTAACCATACATACAGGATGCAATGACATTAAAGGTGACATGGGATTCTCTCTCCATCATATACAAAGTGAAGAACCTGAAAAATATCATTCATCTCAAGTCAAATATTCATATAATCAGTATAAAATCTAGTAGTAAAGTAGAGGAATTATTATGTAGTATGGCATAACTATGAGAATATCCTATAATGCTCAGTGATAAGGTGGAAGACAAGTTACTAGTTCCTATCAGATTGAGAGATCTTCCTTCCTAGTTTAGGAAATTTTTCATAACATTGAACTTCACGAAATAAGTGGCGACCTTTGAATAACTGGTGAATTTTATCTAGTAGAAAGTTACCATCCAAATAGTCCATTAGGAGTATAAAGACAAGACACTGATCTTTAGATAAAAGAAGATTCAAAAGTATCGAAAGGGACAACAAGAGAAGTAATCCAAAAATCATCCCAAGAAGTAACTATAGTAGCATAAGTCTATAAAAGTGAGTCAATGGTGTCACATTCACATCACAAATACACATGACACGTGCTAGTTGCTGGTATAATGGCCTCACACAAGGCAATTATAGCAAGGAGAGTACATATATTTGTAGTGATTCTCAATAGTCGAAATCACATCCTCACCACATAAAGTAGAAAGGAAATGTTGCAACCAACCAAGATGATGAATTAGATAAGGAAGTACTAAAATCAACCAATTATGGAAAACACTAGAATGTTACTCTAGTCTCCAAAATATTGGAGCCATCACATAATGTTTATTTGATTGGATATAATGACACAAAGAACATGACAGGTGATATAAAGTTTTTTGATTCATTGACTGATTGTAGTAATTGTTACACCCACCAAAGATCAAGGGAATCCCATGCACACTGGCCTATCACCCAGTGGCATTGGGCGCTCACCTGAGGCACACGTGGGCATCAAGTCTCTCCTTTATGTGATTTTAGTGGGAAAAATCATCTATGATAGGAACTTTAAGGAGAGTGAGTGGAAATGAAACATGCAATCATCATAGAGCTCAGTACAGCTTCTAGACCAATGCAGTCATTCCAGATAGAAAGATACTTAATAGAATATCTGACTGAACCAAAACAGAAAGGAAAAATGCATAAGGATTCATGCTCATTCCATAAACATACATGATACATAACTATAAAGGTATATGTATAATCCAGAATCATTAATGATCATATTCAAATAAGTTGGTAACCTCATTACATCCATTATATCCATTACAGAACATCACAATATGGTAGACTAAAGTCCTACATCATTACTAGAAATACATCCCTTAGCTCTCAAAAATAAAATTTACAATCCGAAGCCCCTTGATGCATCCTTCTCCTATATTTTATCTACCTAACCCAATACAACTCCTCACAGTGTTTATGGAGGGCTCTACTCTCTCGTGATCTACCTCTTCTTTTTCTTCTATGGGTGCTTGTATTTATAGGCCTCTTGAACTACCAACCCACCTTTCTAAGGCTTCAGATCCATTTCCAAAGGTCCAAATGTGGTCCTCCATGGGAGCATGCTCCTCTAGGCCTAAGCTCTCCACTCCTTTCCATGATGGTCTTCTAGAAGCTTCCATCGCAGGTCATATTCCTTCCTAGGCCAACCTTGTCACCAGGCTGGCACCTTATCCACTCCGCATGTGCAGTCAGGTCATGTTTTTTGCATGTCCTTCCTTATATGCCAAATACAACCAAGTCATAAAATATTGCTTTGTCTTACGTGTGTGCACCTTGTTCTTTTAAACCTCCCTAGAAACCTTTCCTGCACGCTTTCTTCTTGTGCTCCCTTCTTTATCTAGGCATTGTGCACCCATGTGCCTTTGTGTACTTATCCAGTAAATCAGGGTCCCAACATCACCCCACACTACACCTGTTCTCAGCCTATGGGAACACTTCTTCAATGAATAAAGAATTAAAATAGACTTAACGTCTTGGGAAAAGAATAAGGGAATGAAGAATTTGGGAAAGAAGAAAGAATGGGGAAGTTTTGGCATTACTGCAACAAGATAGGAAAATATCTTTACAAGTCGGCCTCCAACTTGTTCCAGGCATCGACTTCATTTTGCACTCTCTAGTAGAGGTCACCAACTAGGGCGCTTACCTCCTCAAAACCCAGTCCATCTCCTTGAGTGCTTATTGTTTCAACCATTCCTTCTAATTCCTTTCCCACATTCTCAAGCACATCCATCCTTCTTGTAATTTGTGGGTATAACTCCTTTAGCCAATTTTTAATTGAACCTCATAAGGTTTTGATAGCTTCTGACTTCTTCTCAACCTCAGCTAGGATTCTCTCCCACTCCACTCTATTTCATTTGTTATTCTCTTGGAATTCCTTGAGCTCTACCTCATGAGTGGTGACCAGGATACTCACCACTCTATCTCTATCTATGCAATTGTCATACACAGCCTCAGCAGTATGGGTAGAAATTTTCACATCAATAAGAACCTTGTTGTACTCGGAAATGATTTCTACAACCTTCAATTTGTCCTTCCTTTTCAAGGTGTGCTGCTACTTCTTCCATAGATTCTAAGGCCAGATGGTTGTCTCTCCATGGTGAGGATACGTGTTAAGTATTCTAGGAACTCTAAGGAAGATCCATAATTTTTCATGGGTGGTGCTAGGTTTGGATGCTTCAAAACAATGGCATCTGTGATGGATTATACCTTCTTGTATAGCTTGCGTACCCTTACCTTTTCTTCCCTTAGTTCATGATTTAGTTGTGTGCTAATTAGCTCCTCTTACTTTAAGTCCTTGGTCCTTTCTTCTAGCTCTTATTCCCTCTTCTCTAGCTCTACCTCTAGAAATTTTATCCTGTCATTCTTCCTGAATAACCTAGCTTCCAGTTTCAACTGAGACCTTATTCAACATGTTACAGACTTGTTCATCCAAAAGTTGTTGAGAGCTCACCAAGGGGTTGTCTCCTTTTGACTCAGGCATCTTCATTACTGCCCCTTGGCTTACATCAAATTCTAGCTCATCGATGTTGGACTCAATGGCCCAAGAAAGCATTTTCCTTGTCCAAGGGTATACACCTTCTTCATCAAACGACTTCATTGCCAAGAGTTGATCTGTTAGTACTATGCTTTGGAAGTGCACGTGTAAAACCTTGTTTGGATCATCAATATAGCTCATTCTTAGTCTCTAGATATCCATTTTATTTCCTCCTGTGCATGTTCCCTTAGGAATAGTTACCATTAGACTAAGGCCTTCTATGCTGCCATGATCTTTTCCTACGCTTTCTTCCTTATCTTCATTCATCACTATTTCAGCGTTGTGCTCCAAATCTTGTTCTACCAAGGCCTTAATGATTTTTGTTGCTTCTCTTTCTGTCCACCTCATTTATCTAATCCTTCATGAGGCTTGGAGTTATCTAATCCTTTGTGCCAACCTCTTCACTTCCTCCTATGTCATGGTTACCTTCCTCCTCCTAGCTACCCTTGCATCGTACAAATAGGAACTCATTTTATTCTTCTCCACCCTCTTCTTCTTAATCGTGCATGTTGAAAACAAGTTGTTCTTAGTCTCCTTTAGGTTCATATTCTTCATCATCATCCCTCTCACCCCTATAATTCTCCAAGATCTCTGTGTCCTCCGAATCAACCTCCTTTATCACCTTCTGTTTCTTCCTAACTGGGGATTCCAGTATAGGGGATTTGGCTCTTTATTCTTCCTCCTCTAGCAATTTATCCTCCATGATAGGATCTTCTTGTTCTGGCACCTCCTCTCTGATTGGGGACCTCTTCCTTTGAGTGTAAGTATTTTTTCTAGCGCTTGTTCTTGGGGCGCCCACCATTTGAATACCTTGGACACTTGGTGCCTTTTTCCTTATCTCTTTCATATCCTTTTTCTTAGGTGTGGTCCTCTTTCTACCCGGTGGGTCTTCATGTATAGATATCTCATTTTCAAGATAAGCTCCCTTTTCAAACTTGGGCCTTATGCGAAGGTATACGTGCGCCGCAGAACCTCCCTGTAATGGGTAGAGTTAGGGGTTTCATCATTTGAAATTCATGCGATACATACTTTTCCACGTACGCACGCTTGTTGGGATAGACCAAAATCTTGCACATCTCCCTGTGGTCTCGATCCATATTTCCAAGGTCAAACTTCAGCTTCTTGGGTTCCTTGAATCTATCTACTCCCACCTAGAAGTACTGACTGGTGAAGGGAAATGGAATTTTACACCATGGGCTCATGCTTTCATCAACCAACTTAAATATGCCAATGCAGAAGTGTTGGTATACTGTGAATTCAACTTCTCCCTCTATGAGCACTGACAGTTGTTTTGGGATCCTCCACTCTTCCCCGAATGAATCCCTCAAGTGCATATACCACTTCTCTAAATGCACCTTTTGAATGGTCATCATGTTATCGCAAGTGTATTTTTCAAATCTCTTTGTGGGAAAGGGGTCTTCCTCTGGGTATTCCTAAATTAACTTATCTTCCACATCTGGCACTCCGATCTCTGAAAACACAATTAGTAAGAGGATATTACTGAAAAGTATCTTGTCACCCTCTTGCACATACTGATGATCTCATCCATGATGTACATGGACAAGTTGTAGATAGCACCTTTTGATATCCTTCTACAAACATTGAGCCATGAATTGTTCACTTGCATCCACCTCTCTTGGTCATTAAGTTTAGTTACCAAGTGCGCAACCATTCTCATCACCAGGTCTTGGATATCCGTAGTATCAAAGTAACTTGAACCCTTATTGTATGCATATGTGGTGATGGTTTATTTGATGGATTCTTTGTCACATAGGTCATCCTCTATAATTTCTCCTTCATAGATGAGACCTACAAATTTTGAAATCAGATGAGGGGTTATGCACATCTTGCGCCCCAGGAAGTGAAAGTGGTCTTTGTGTATATGTGACATTGGCCACTGATAGAGGTGCTCAGGCTTCCCAAAGTAGGGAAACTCATAGAGTTGTAATAACCGTGCCTTCTATAGCTTCACTTTTACTTCGTCGCTATAAATGGGTAACCCTTCTGGTTTCCTCTTGTTTGACAGGCGTACTAACTCCAATGCCATTTCTTTTTCAGTCATGTTTTTGTGATGGTTATAATCACTTACAGTTGTTTTTCTTAAATTGGATGCCCACTCTTTTCCAAGAAAAACCCCATATGGGTACTACATTTCTACATACCATTCTTCATTGGTATTTGCAGTAGTTTATTTTTGTTTGCCTTTTCCCTTTAATTTTCCCTTATTAGGTGTTACAGTTGGTTTATTGGGTGTCATTGTGTAGGTTATATTTTCACTTCAACTTCTCTTTCTCTACTTATCTACCCTTTCCAAGCTTAAATCTCAAACTTTTGAAGAAAATCCCTTTCAACCCGTGCCCTAGCTACCAAATCCTAACTGGAAAATTCCTTTCACAAGACGATGCTTCTCTAGAACTCTCTCTACACCTATGAACTACTTCCCTTCTGGTTTACAGATCCAAACTAGTCACTCACGGTTAAATTTTTCCAAATTTTACTTCACACTAATAAACTCTGGAAACCCTAGTTCACAAGAGCTCTTCTTTCTTTCTCGTATTCACAATGTCCATAATTAAGTTCTCAAACTTCTATTTATAGTTTTTCCCAATTTTTAGCATTAAATACTAATTCACCTACCACCATGCTTCAACACTTTATTACAGATTTTTCCACTAAACCAGACTCTAGCACCTCAACTCACGTGCCCAACCTTGTGTGGACAATACCCCAACCTTCTAGTGCACAACCAATCCATCTTGATGGGAGAATCTTGCGCGTGCATCATGAGTGCAGAGGGTACTTTTGTCATGATTTTTTCACTCTCCTACCTCGTGTTGCTTTTGTGCTTCTTCCTCTTTTGTACATGGATCCATAATGCAGCCTTACCCTAACACCAACCATCCTTTCTCACCTTTCCTTCCATGCACTTCCTTCCACAGGTCCATTCAACCGGGCTTTCCAATGCAATCCTTCTTGGTAGTTCACACTTTGCAATTTCTTCCACCTTACCCCACACCACACTAAAATGATGTGCAGACCTCTGTGCATTCACAACCTTCAAAAATTAATGAGGTTACTGGCACCCAAGGCATAACACAAAACAACATCGAAAAAGGGAAACACAAGAAAAGAAAGTGCACTAAAGGAAATACTAAATTATCTGGCAATACTGCCTTATTACAAACACCAAGAAGACTTATTTATAGTAGGGCTTCAACCTACTCCCATTGAAGTGTCCTAAAGATCTTCATCCCATCTAGCACTTAGAGCTAGCATGCGCCTGAGTCATGAATGTACGAGATGATGTAGGGACCCAACCAATGCACCTTCAACTTCCTAGGATGGTACAAAAACTTTGAATCATATAGTAAGATCATTTTACCAACCTCAAACTTCTTGTTCTTAATGTGATGATCATTCCATGCCTTTTGTTTTTCTTTTTCAATTTTTTTGCTCCACCTAGTGAGTGATCATCTTTCATCTAATTGCATTAACTTGTCAATTCTTAATTCCATCACTTTTTCATCTTCCAATCTTCCTGCACGCACTATACACAGATAAGGTAACATGAATTCAACTACTAGGATAGCCTCTGCGCCAAACACTAATTGAAATGGTGTGGCCTTATTCAACCTCTTATAGGTTGTACTATATGCCCATAGAATGACTAATACTTTGTCATCCTAATCCTTTCTACCAACATCATAGATCCTAGTCAACATGTGACTAAGTATTTTGTTAAATGCCTTAGTAATTCCAATTTCTTGTGGATGGTAAGGGGTATTCTTGTGATGAGCCACCATTATTTTTGATAATAGAATCCTTATTATCTCATTCAAGAAATGTGTACCC
Organism: Taxus chinensis; assembly: GCA_019776745.2. Lineage (NCBI taxonomy): Eukaryota > Viridiplantae > Streptophyta > Pinopsida > Cupressales > Taxaceae > Taxus > Taxus chinensis. The sequence goes on along the minus strand of CM034154.1, from coordinate 599,181,613 downwards.
CTGTCACTATTCAAACTTAAAGGGAATCCAAACCTTATAATAATGTTTTCCCATAGGAACCTTGTTGCAGTAGTTGTTGTATAATCCTTAGTAGGTGTTGCTTCTACCCACCTTGTCAAGTAATTTGTGTAAGTGACTATATACTATAATCTAGTCCTACGCGCAGCTGGTGTAATATGGCCTATGAATTTTATAGCCAACTTTTTGAATGGATCGGTGCTAGGAATAGGGCGCAAAGGAATTTCATCTCTTTGCTCTGGTTTTCCCATACATTGACAATGGTCACACACCTTGTAATATTCCTTGCAGTCTTGATATAGGGTCTCCCACCATAATCTAGCCATTAATATATTACGTACAATGACGTCTCTTGGATAGTATCCACGTGCAATACCTCTTTTTTCCTCTTCTATTATGGCTAAGCACTCATGTTCTAGCACACACCGGTGCAGAATCTCATCATGTCCTAATTTGTACAAATCCCCACTAATCAACATGTAGGGCACAGAGTGTATAGCTAACCACTTTTTATCCAATGCCTTCATCCTATTGGTACCCAATTTTTTTCTCCTTTTCAATCTGAGTAGCATTAGAAATATGGAATGAATCTTGAAGGAAAATAGATCTTGATGTGTGTTGTTTTGTAGCCGGGGATGTGATCTAACTGGCACTCAAATTTGTGGAGAGATGGATAGCACTTTGAAAGGATTTGATCTGACCATCACTATTTTAGGTTGTTCCTTTCAACAAGGTAAGATAGCCTATATTGTAACCCCCAAATGGTGAAGGAGATGAAGATATCCCTCAATTTATGCAAATAGTATGTAAAATGCCTTGGGAAAATATGATCAACACTCTGAATCTGAATTTCACAAGTTGTCACTCCCAGATTATGGAGATATTTTCAATGCAAGGAAAGGGTTACTGAAGACATTATATAATCCTGATTTACTTTGTGCATTTTTGTAGATGGGTTAGATTATTTTGTTGACACACAATGCAATGCAAGGGAAGTATGGGGTAGGATTAGTTATTTTGGATGAAATTTCTTGGTGGGATATTTTAGACAAGACTAACAAGAATTTGCCAAATTCTTTGACGACCTTTGCAAGAAATTTATAAGACCCACACAATAGAATGCTTCAAATGGTTTAAGGTATTCCTTTAACTAGGATATGTGCACCAAATGGAAGCCCAAATCTACACTCTTCCACACGATCTTTGATAACCTACCACAAAATATTAAATCATATGAATCAAAAAAGCATCTAGAAATCTCTATTATATCATAACCTAAGGTGCACCCAAAGGTTTACAAAAAATATCTAAATTCAAGGAAGGTAAAGTGAATTTAAATATATTTATTTCTTTATCAAATGAAAGCTCTTCTGAATGTGAGATTGCAGATGCCACTAAACTATCAATAAGAAATGAGACCATGTATGATCAAGAGATATTTTAAACACAAGACTACAATAAGAGAAAGAAACAAAAATTGAAAAAATTCTGAAACATAAGTGCATGCAAAATTTTCCAAGAGATAACACAAAATAATCCAGAAATTCTCAAATCTATCAGCAGGGGAATGTTATAGAAAACAATCTCAGAGCTTGTTAATGGCTTTACAACTGAAACCAACTCAACATGATACAAATCTAATGTAAAAAAGAATTAGAAATGGTTCTCAAGAGGTTTTTTAGAGAATGGGCTTCTCCCAGATTTTCCCGTGATATTCTAACTCTCTCTGATCATTTGCATTTATCAAAAATGCATTATATATCTCTTGCCACATTGGAGCCTTCTTTCCCAAGAAAAGAATATGCCATGGCATCAAGTTTATTACAACAATTCCTCATGATATTCTAAAAGTTATATTTAACCAATTCTGTAAGGAGGAGATGCCAAGCATGCAAAAAAAAGTAAATCATTAAAAATCTTCATCATTATCCATTATGGCGGAACATTTTTCATTCTTCATGCACGCAAACCCCTTTCCTCTCATCATTTCACCATTTCACCTTTTAAGACTACCTCTGCAATTTTCAAATTAACATTTCACGTGTTTATTTGGGCTAGGGAAAAAATCACTTCAAACACATCTCAAATCAAAATATTGAGTCATGAAACCGATTCCAATGATCCTAGAAGGCCAAAACGACATGGAATCGCCAAAAATTTGATGAAATTTGATGCAAAATTTACATCTCCAAGCTTCCTGGAGCAACAATGGTAGCCAAAAATGAAAGTGCATAGTTGCCCTTGATTTGCTCTTTTTCCTTCAATCTGGGCCCTCCACGTGTCAAAATACACTTGGGAATGAAGTTGGGATTTTTTTTTACTTTTCCACATTTTTGGAAAACGGAAAATTTTGACCTTTTTCTCTGCCCCTCCACCCTTGAATTTTGGAGCTAACACGTGGCATAAGGTGGGTCCCATTGGGATCGTGCTTCAATTCTGTGCATTTTTACCTTTTTTGGAAATTGGTAAAATTTTAACTTTTTTCCCCATGGGCCCGCACACCTGATTTCTCCCTCACCACGTGGCACTTTCTCTATCGTTAAAATCCATGGGTCTAATTCTCATTTTAACTCACTTTTTTAGCCAATGGAAAATTTTCCCCTTTTCTTCGACCAAGCCATCGATCCACTCAGTCTTTTAGACACATGTCCACCTATGATTTGCCATGGGGCTGTACTCCAAACTTTTACCTTAGCTCCTTTTTGCAAAAGGGAAACAATTCCCTTTTGCCTCCGCCAGCTCGCTCTGTCCCCGTTCAAGCACCACACTACCACGTGTCCGCCCCCTTCTCCACTGTGGACCCATGGGCTTTTCCTTTCCCTTTTTCCCCTTCACCAAAAGGTAAAATTTTCCTAAGTTCCCTATCAGCTTCCCATTCCTCCCTTGCATGCGAGCTTGACATGTGTCCCCTTGTTGAGTTGCGGGGGAAAATTTGAAGTTATTCCCAAAGCTAAAAAAGGCTAAGTTTTTCAAACAAAACCCACCAATCCTTGTCCAACCTGAAGCGACCATGTAGGAGGACCATTTTAGCTTAATTTTGATAGTCAAATGACACCTGTACTACTATAAAAAATGTAGAATTTACCAGAGATGCCCGAATTCAATTTTTTCAACATGAGTAATGCATTTTTTGCTCAAAAAATAGGGGGAAATTGATTTTATGCATGTTTCGACCATGGGGAAGGATCTTTCAAAGGTACATAGGTATAAAATGATCAATTTTAAAGCTTTCACAATTGGAAAAATGGAAAAACACGACATAGCCCACAAATTTGGAAATTTAGGGCACAAATTAGGGAAAAATTGGAGATTTCTTTCAAATGGGGAAAGGAAAATGAGTTTGTGAGCATTTTGAAAGAATTTAACCTAGATAAAAAAGTTTATAGACCACCAGAAACTGAAAAAAAAAAATTGAGCAAGAACATACTTTAAAAAATAGGGAAACATGGTGCAAGCTTGAGTATTCTTACAAAATGGGGGATGTCGAATGATTTTCAAATGGACTAAGGCATGGAAACAAAGGCAACAACTTCATTCCATGCAATCAAACTGTAAAAATTTTTCAAGAAAGGCAGAGGATCAAAATGGACACCAACATCAGCTCCTGCTCGGGGATGGGCACTCCCAGTGAGTGCCATAAGAACAATAAGTAGACCAAGTGCCAAAAATCACCAAAAACTAGCTGAGAACCCAAAAAAATGGCTGTCACACACCAAGGCAAACAAAAAACTGACAAAACACCAAAAACAAGGTGAAAAACCAAACACTATACACTGTACAAGTTGTGCATACCTCAAATCTGGGGATTAATGCAAGAAATGCTTCAGATGCCTACCATTAACAGGCAGTTCAAGAAATTCCCCATCTAAATATTTGAGAAAAAAGGTATTCTAACCAATTCTGATATAAATGGAGTAAGGTCCCATCCCTAATGCATCAAATTTTCCATGTTTTCCCTTATATTCATTTCTATTATCCCACAACAAAACCAGATCTCCAATATTAAAGGCCCTAGGAGTGACTTTCTTGTCAAAAAATCTTTTCAACTTCTCTCTAAATCTAACATGCCTTTGGTGGGATATTCTTCTCTCTTCATCTAGCTCCACAATCTGATTGATCCTTGCTTCATATGGACTGAGCTCTTGATCTTCAAGTTGTTGAACAAACTGAAATGAATATAATTGCAAATGTAAGGGTAGCAGAGCTTGAGTTCCATACACTAACTCAAATGGGATCTTACCAGTAGCTCTCTTGGTAGTGATTCTATCAACCCAAACTGTAAATTCCAGTCGTTCACCCCATTTTCTCTTGTTTAACTCCAAATTCCTCCTAATGATCTTCAATAAGTTCTTATTGTTGGACTTAGCTTGTCCATTCCCTTGGAGGTTATAGTTTCAAGCATAAGTCAGATTGGGTTCCATACTCCTTGTACATTACCATCAAAGGTTTATCTCTGAAACACATGGCAAGTATCAGCCACAATCTTGACTGGGACACCAAATTTGCATATGATATTATTCAACAAGAAGTCCATAACAACTTAGTGTGTTGCTTTCTTGATGAGGATTGCTTCTACCCACTTGGTGAAGTAATTTGTGGCTACAAGGATCCATTTGTGTCCCAGCACTATAAGGTTCTGAAATCTCACCAATGAAGTCCATCCCCCACTATTTGAAAGAAGCTTCAATTGATACAGGCTGCAAAGGAAGCGAGCCTAAAGCTTTCATTCTTCCAGAGAAATGTTGACACCTTTCACATTTTCTAATTAGCATGGTTGCATCTTTGAAGAGAGTAGGCCACCAATAACTAGCTCTTAAAGCCTTGTGTGTTGTAACCTCTTCCAGCAAAGTGTCCTCCACAAAATCCCCCATGGAAATCAGTAATTACCTTGGGAGCTTCATCTTCAGTTTACACACTTCAAGAGGACACCTTCAGGATTCTTCCAAGCCAGCCAAAAGTTAGTGATGATGTATTTTTGAGAAGCAAACTTGAGAGCTCTTTTCTGATTTTTATTTAAATGTTCAGGACAATAAAGGTGTCTGAAGTAAAATATTACATCCTTGTACCACTCAGAACTTACCAATTTCCCAAGAACATCTGCCCTTTCTTCTTCTAATTCATTTATTTCCACAGTCTACATGTTGCTCTCAGCCATGAACTTAGCAAGACCCAAACCTCTTACTAACTTTGTGGTTTTGGATATCCATATCATACTCCTATAGTTTTTTTACCCATCTACATCTTTTACTTGAGATATCCATCTTTGATAAGATTTATTTTACCATGGTGTGGGGAACATAAGCAACAACTTTTGAACTTAAAATATAAGGCCTAAAAACCTTTGTTGCTTTCACCAAGGTAAATGCTTATTTTTCCATGATTGTATACTTTAACTCAATAGCTTGTAAATCCTTGCTAAAGAAGGCAATAGGCCTCTCAGCCCCATCTTCATCCTTTTGGAGCAAAACAAATGCAATAGTATTCTCATAAGAAAAGGAGAATTTTTGGAAAGGCTTCTTGTAATTCGGAGCTGCCAAGACAGGTGCATGTTTAAGTGTTTCCTTGATTCCTTCAAAAGACTAAATAACATCCTCCTCCCATTTGATAACGTGATCTTTCTTGAACATGCATGTGATAGGAAGATTCAAATCAGCAAAATTGGACACAAACCTTCTAATGAAATTGATTCTCCCAAAGAAATATTGGATTCCCTTCTTCGTTCTTGAAATTGGCACCTTGTTGATTGCTTCTATTCTCTCCGGATCAATCGTGACACCAGCCTTTGAAACAATATGACCAAGTAGCTTGGCCTTTTGCACCCCAAAGTGACACTTCTTTGGATTGAGAGAGATTCCAAATTCTCTACATCTGATCAACATCCTTTCCAAATGTTGTAAGTGATCTTTTCTGCTCCTTGAAAACATAGTCACATCATCCTGATAAACTACAATGAAGTCATCTATATAACCAGCAAAAGCAACATCCATTTCTTTGTGGAAGGTATCTCTAGCATTCATGAGACCAAAAGGCATTCTAATATAAACATATGTTCCCCAAGGAGTGGTAAAGGTAGTTTTAAATCTTTTCGACTCCTTAACAATAACCTAATTGTAGCTAGAGAAACTATCCAAGGTGAACAACAATTCAAATCCAATCACTAACTACAGCATGTTCTCCATGTTTGGAAAATGATAGTTGTCTTTAAATGAAGCTCTATTCAAATTTTTGAACTCTACACAAAGTCTAATATCTCCATTCTTCTTTTTGACTAACACAAGGTTTGCAACCCAAGACGAATACCTTATGGGCTGAATGATCCCCCCTCCTTCAGTTTCATCAATTCACCTTGCATTTTCGTGGAGAGGAGTGGATTAATTGGCCATTTCTTCTGTTTGAATGGTTTGGCATTTGTTTCAAGAGGAATCCCATGCTGAAAACAAGTCTTCTCTATATGCTTTCAGCTCTAAATATGACCAGACAAGGAAATCTTGATATTGTTTTAACAATTGAAGATAGGAATTTTTTTATTCCTTTCTTAAACTTCTGCCCAACCAAATCTTTCTTGGTTTTTTCCTTTGTTCCCAAGTCGTGCTCTTCCACATCCCTTGAGGTAGACATATTTCTATTGATGATGTAATCAACATTGCTAAAATTTGACTCAAGAGCAACCATCCCTCCAGGAATGGTGTTAGTTTTTCAACTGGATGATATCCTTTCCAAAAAAATTATTTCTTCCTTTAGTCATACACACCATTGGTTCCCAATCAATATGCTAATCTACAAACTCACCTTGATTTTTTAATAACCTTTGCACTTGAGCATCATCATCAAACACTTGCCAATGCTTGATGTTGTCAGGGACATCTGGCCTGGTTAACACTTCAACATTATACTCCACAATAAGGTGAAATGGTGAAATCTTCAAATCTTGACCCCAACATTTCCAACTTTTTAGCATCAGCATTCAAAATTCTATCATGGTGCATAATATTGAAGGAATCAAACATCTCAATCATATCCCAAACTGCATGCTTATATTGCTTCATCTAGCATATAGTTTTCTTATTTTGTTTGACAACCAACTATGAATCTCCCTTTGCAATGATGTCCTTGACACCATACTTCCATGCAATTCTCAGACCCAAAAACAAGGCTTCATACTCAGTAATGTTGTTAGTACATTCAAAATTAAGCTTGAAGGAAAAAACAAATTCTTCCATGCTAGGAGAAATCAGAATTACACCAGCACCATTTCCAAATTTGGAGCAAGCTCCATCAAATAACAAAGTCCAAGGAGAACATACCTATTCAAGGCACTTTGATTGATCCATTTTGTGTTCTTTTCCATCAACAAAACCATTAAAATTATCAGCATCAACATCAACAAATAATACTTCATAAGAAGCATTGTTTGGGTCCTCAATCAGATGCAACATTTTCTTTTCTCCATAGAGCTTGACTAGGCTGCCCTCAATGGGAATGGTGGAAAAATAAATATCCATTTTGACACTCCCTCTAACACTTGCAGCCCACTTTCTTGACAATAACATACCCCATTTGGCAGGGCAATCAACAATCACAACATCTAATTTCAAATTCCTCCCGAGATAAGATGCAAGGTGCACCACCAATCCTTTTACACAACCAACTACCGACACTTCTCTTGATTCCATGGTAGTAAAATTTCCATAGGCTGTTGTCACTTTGATATCCAACTCATTCATGACTTCTAGAGGCATGACATTACATGATGCACCAGAATCAAACATATAATTGTGAAGTATCCTATTCTTTATGATCAAAGTTGTGAAGAATGGATCAACATTCAATTGGGAATCAACCAAAGATGTCCCCAAATATACCTCAGGTGTCTCTCTAATATCTTCTACTACTGGTGGTGTTTCAAGGTCAGCAATGATTTGAGGAGGAGTTTCAACAATATTTGCATTTCTTCCTGGAGTAGTCTTCTCTTCTTTCAACCCCAAGTACTCAAATGCTTTCTTCTTATGCTCAAGAATTCTAAGCAGCTCAATTATTGGAACACTCACTTTGATTTGGCTCAATACTTGGGCTATGTCACAGGGAATACTCTTTGGCAAAGTAGCATTGGAAGGGAGGCAAGAAGATTAATTAGATGGAAATGGATTCTTGGTAGCTTGGGCATGAGGAGGACTGTAATTTTTGCTTGGGACAACAAATATTTTAGCAAATGTTTCTCTCCTAGGATATTCTTTTGGAATGCTTGTGAGAAATGGTGTTTTAGGTTTGGCTTGAGGCCTAAATCCCTTAACAAATTTTCTTCTAGTTTTATAGTCTTTCTCTTGAGCTACAACAAAATTCATCAACAATTTTCTATCTTCCTCCCAAGGAATACCACCACCATACTTATTAATCATCAAATCTCTTAAGTATTCAAATTCAATATTAGGAATTTCAAAATATTGCACTACATCAACTTCAAGATTATGAGGGGGAAGGAAAACTTGTACCCACTTGATGTAATCCCAAAAATTTGCAGCTTTCCTAGCACTTATTACTTAAGTAGATGTTTCTCCTCCTTGTGAGCTTGAAGAACAACCCATCATGCAAATATCATCATCAGTACCATCATCATTATTAACTTCACCTTCTTGCTGGTCCACTTCACATGGAGGGTGGGTTAGAAAACACTTATCACACCAATCAATATCAGGAACTTATTCAACAGCAACAACCCTAGCAGTTAGGGGATCAGAAAACACTCTTCCTTCATGTGCTTGAGGATGTCTATTTGTAGACCCCATGGGTCCTTTACCTCTATCATCTACCCTATGATCACCTCTAGGATGATTGGAAAATTTTTCATGGTTTTGTGCTCTTGGTTGACCTTGTGATGTCTACCCAATTCCCTTCTCAGCTCTTGCCAACTTATTTGACATTTCTTTGACAGCCCCTGCCAAAGTTTTCACAACCTCTTCTAAAGCAACACCTTTTCTAGCTTTAGGTTTTTCAGGGTTTATCAAATTTACACCATCTCTCTTGAGATGTTTCCCAATAGCCTTGATATTATTCTCAAATTGAAGTGCCATGGTAAAAGCTTGTCTCAGATTGGTAGGGTTCTTGTCTCTTAAGTAGTAAGCTACCTTATTATCAAATGCATCTGCATATTTGATTAAAAAAGATTCATCACAAGGCCTCAAACCAATAGGAATCCTTCTCAAAGTTTTGTTAAACCTTGTGTTAAATTCATGGACTGATTCATTAGAATTCTTCTTGATATTCTCAAACTCAAACAAGAGAAATCTAGAATTAGTATTGTCACCGTATTGCAATCTAAATGCATTCTTCATCTCAGTCCATGAATCAATAGAATTATCAAGAAAATCCTTGTACCAATCCCTAGCATCATCTTCTAGTGTATGAATGAACAAATTAATATACACATCTTCAAACTCTATCTCAAAATATACCATCATGTTAATAAAAAGCTTGAGATGATGATCACCCATTATGGCATTGTTACCTTGAAACTTTGGTAACCTATTTCTGACATCTTGTGGGATAGCATTTGGGTAACCATCCATTCCTGTAAAATCTATGGGACCAAAGGTGTTAAGAAAAAATGGAGGTCTAGGCTAAGCCATATTGTTTGGTGGAGGTGATCTTGAGGGTGACACAAGATGATGAGGAGTGCAATGTCTTTGGGGCTCAAGAATGTGATTCACAAGACTGGTATTCTCTAAGTGTTGAACTTCTTGAAAAGTTTTACTTGAATTAAAACATAGAGGTGCATATTGGAGAAGGAACTTTCACCCTAGTTGCACAAATGCACTAAAATACCCTGTCAAATATATACTAGCACTAAAAATATTTCCAAACTTTATAGATCGGACCTTCCTCTCTTCTTGAAGTTATTAATCACAATTGCAAATGAAGTGCAACTCCTGCCGGAAACTGATAAAATTACAGGCAGAACTTATATCTTCACTCAATCCATACAAATATGATAATAGAATGATGCTTCAACAATGTATTTACATGCAGAATTTGCAAGGGACTTTACCAGGGTTTAATATGCATTAAAATATCTTAAATATGCATGCACATGGATCAGATTGAACTAAGAGAATATCAAACTCAGAACTCTATTCTTCATTCCAGCCTTATAAATCTGATCAGAAAATTATACTCAGATTTGTAATTCCACATAAATCACACAAGAAGTACTACCAGGGATCTGAAATACTACAATACTGAATAATGTCCCCAACAACGATGCCATTTTGGTGTTGGTACCAAGATTTAATCTCCTTCACAACTTGAGCAGCATCATGGATTTTACAAGACACTCAAGGGTAGATAAATGATTTGTATGTCATTTTGTAGCTGGGTAATGTTGGTTCAAAAATATGTTGAGTGGGCAGATATATGGACAGACGAGCCAACAGTGTGCAGGGCATAGCCCCTCTTTGAGTCAGTGAAGTGAAACTGGTTTATTGCTATTCCACCAGCAGGAATCTTGTGCAAGTCTCACAATATTCTACCTTCAGGGGTTGGGGTCTCATCCCAATAGAGGTATTTCAAACTGTTAAAGAAGGGAAATAAATGGGGTGGGGAGATAGGAAAGATCTGAAGGGAGAAAAGAAATGAATTCCAAATCAAAAAGGTCAGAAGGTCTATGATTTGGGTTGGTAGTATCCAGAGCCAAACCTACTTTACATAGACGAATAAAGAAATATTGATGAATAAATGACAACAAAGTATAAGTAGATTCAATAGAAAAATCACACAGATCTAACATAAGAAAGGTCTGATGTAAAACACATGTATTCAGCACAAAGTCTAAATATTGTATTGATATTCATTTATGTTACAAAAATTTCAAAATATTTTCTTCCTACTTCTATTTATCATCTGAAAAATATCCACCCTCTAAATACAACAAGTATTCAAGTATATATAGAAGGAGAGAAGAAAAGAAGGCAAAAAACAAACCAACCACTTAATTACAAAAATATCTTACAAGAGATTCTAAAGTCATCTAATGACTTCTGACAACTTTGTGGATGACATCATCCCATGGTGCAACATGGATGATGTCATCATTTGTGTCAACATACTTTAGATAATTACAAGGAGAAAGTCGGGAAGAATGAAACTATTCATCATCATCCCATGGATGAAAGGGGGTATCCTGCTTTTGCTATTGCTTAGGTGATGAGATGTGGAACTGGGCATGGTATTCCATGAACTTGTTGATCATGGGTTGAAGTTGATCTTGGGAAGGATCCTTGTGTTGATCAGTGATAGCCTCGCAAGTCTCCCGCTCGTCTGTGAGATTTTCTGAGAGCTTAGAATATTCATTTTGTGTCTATCAGGTACCTAATGAAGTCACGACAGGCCAACAGGTTGTTGATGGATTCGGCGTCGAAAGTGACCTCTGGTCCCAGCCCTTGTGTAATGATCTCCTTGAAGATCCGAATAGTTTCATCCACCTTTCTTAATGCGAAAGGAGGAGTGAGCAAGCCTGGAGACATTCTCAGGATAATTTTCTCCATTTGATGCATTGCATCCAAGGCTTCCTCCTTGATCTTGTCAATCTTCTCCAGGACGAACTCCAACTAATCAACCCGGTAATCCAGAGTAGAAAGGATTTTATTGAGGGCTCTGGGGTGTCCAAAGACGCCGAACTTGACCAGATCTTCAACTGAACAATCAAGCATTTTCTGAAAGGTCTCATGCTACATCCTGGCATGGTCCAGCTCTTCAGAGATGTGTCCTGTGATTTCCTGGAGCTCTTTGTTCACCCGATTGATATTCTAATATAATCTGGTGAACTTGGCGATCACTCCCTCACTTTCTTTGAGGATTTGGCTCCTCCGGGTGGAAAATTCCATACCCTGCTCACTGATTTTGGCATATTCATTAATCTTATCCTGGCTCAGAGGATCAAGAGTTTTGGCGGCAGTTGTAGGAGGTGCACTACCCATTTTCTGCAAGGCGTGGAGAAGATGTTTATTTTGCTCCTTTAACAGCCTCTTTTCTTCCTTTGCTTCCTGGAGCTTCTTGCAAAGGGCATCAACTACAGATAGGGCCTCTCCTTGAAGGCTTTCTGAAGATGTCCCCATTGTGACTTGGGTCATTGTATAATTTGAACACAGATCCTTTTTATCCTTTAAAGGATTGGGGTAAGCTATCTCCATTACTCTCTCTGCTGATGCACTCTAAGAGAAGCGGGTTATAGGCTTTTGCTTCTTGACCCCCTTTTATGGGATAAAAGAGAAGTCCATCGGTGCGATGGGAACTTTCCTCTTTTGTTGGCTCAGGTGCTGAGAGATCCATGCTAGACTTATAGGAGAGGGGCCGGAAATAGAAAAGGGAGCAACTACAGTAGTAGAAGGAAAATGCGTGGAGACACTTGGAGGCGGCATTGAGAGGGAGGCCAAGGAAGTGCTCATGGGAGGAAGAGATATTACAGGGGAGGTAGACATGGGAATGGAAGGGAGCTGAGAGATGAGGGAAGAAAAGGTGGGGGACAGCTCGGCAAGAGAAGAGAAGATGGACGATGAGGAAGGGGGAACAGTAGAAGATGGGGGAGAGGACAGGACCAAAAGAATGGTCACTTGGGTCATTCGAGGAGGGGAAGGAGGAGAGGGAGAAGGGATAGAAGGGACCTCAACAGTTGTAGTAGTGGCAACATACTGAATGGATGTGCCCATCGGAACATCCTCAGCCGCTTCTTTCTCTGGAGAAGCCAAAGCTATAACTTGTTCTTGCGCGGTAGAAGGGGGAATCTCAGGAGTCTCTTCTTAGGCAGATCTGTACTCGCCCTCCTTATCTTTACCTTTTCCTTTTCGTAGATGTTTTGGTTTGGAAGGTGTGTTACCCAATGGAGATGTGGTGAAATCAACTCCAAGGTAGATGAGACCATTCATCATGCACCAGTGCTCTGTTCTCCGCAGATTTTCTTTGACCCTTTCTTCTATCATCTGAGGCGCATTAGTTTTGTCAATTATAGTGAACGGCTAATCGTCCCCACCCGTGTCAAGATATACCTGATCAACCTCTTGATTAGTAGTTTGATAACCTTTTGGGACGATGGCTACGCTATACTGGATGATTTCATCCAAGGCCAAGTGGGAATGGTATTTCCTTCTGAGCTCGACCTCATGATACAGGTCGATATAAATATCCTCGATCTGTGGAATGTGGATTGGATCGAGTTTTTCCTTGGGCAAACAATTCCTTGGGTCGAAAGTGGGCCTTTCCGGGAATTTTTGCTTTAGATTGAGTATCTCCAGCTCTGCAAACATCTCCTGGGCTTTGTGGTGAGAAAGACAAGTGTACCTACCCACTGTGAGGGGGAAAGGAGTTCCACCCTTCTTTCTCTTCAAGCACTTCTCATGATAGGTCATGAGTTGTCTTGATAGCTCCAACAAGATCAGCTTGGGGCTGGCATATCTTGGCAATTTGGTTGGTTCCCCCAAGAATTTGGCTGCCCTTAGATAAGTGAAGGTGGGGAATTGAGTGAATAAGGCCCCCCACTTCTCTGTTACTGCAAGGATGCTCTTGGTCCTACGATCGTGAGTCACATTTGGCCTCAAAAGGAAAATGATGCTATAGAAGAAGGCATTGTTAATCTTTGTAAACTGAGAAATACTATTTTCCAACTTCAGCTCTGGATAGTATTCATATATTTTTACTTGGGGCCAAACCCCACACCACATTAATGCTGGATAATCTCTTTCTGAGGCTACAGCATAAACTATGTAGGAGTTCATGTAGAACCTCCCTGTTTTTGTAAGTTACTGGAGCTGCTCGGATATAGTGCTACTTATGATCTCCACCCACTCGAAGCGTTGATCTGGCACATTCTTGTTCATTGTCTCCAGGTATCTAAGAATCTATTTATGAAATTAGTTGGCATCAGGAATCCCAAATACTCTGCTTAGGAACGTGATGGTATCACTTAGTTCCTTTGAGAAATCACTGCGATGAATGACTTGTGGCCATCTGGTCACCACCTTCTTGTTTTTCAGGTATACCTCATTCATTAATTACATACACTGGTCTTCATTATCCTCCCAAGCCTTGGTGAAATCTTCTTGGCTTATGGCCACAAAGTGCCGGTGGTGAGGAATGCCAAGCATTATTTTGAAGTGCCGGATAGTGAGGTTGATCATGACCTCACCTTTCTCATTCTGGACACACCTTGTGTCTTTGTTATAGCAGCGAGATACTGCCATCATGAACTCGTTTTTCACAGCACTGACCGGGATCCCTCTAGCAAAATGCAGGCCACTTCCTACCAGTTTTTCCATCCACGGACTTCCTGTGACCCTTCTGGTTCTAGCCCAGAAGTCTTCCATATCGATATGACCAAGTTCTGAGTCTCTTATATCTAGGTCACACTCTACCTGGGATTCAAGCATTCTGACCCTCTGATATTTGTACTTCATTTCTTCCTCTGTAAGCTTGGCTTTACCCTTACACTTGGTAGGTCTCTTGCTTGATGTAGACATATGTAGTTATGAACTTAGTTGTTGATCTGCAAGAAGAAGAAGCCAAACCCAATGTAGGAGAGTCATGTTAGCTGTTTAATCTCCCATTAAAGTATTGACAGAAGGAAGAGTTAGCAATTTTAAGGCATCAGGGCGCAGGGTGCATGAACATTGCAGGTTGCAAAGCTAAATATTATGGCGCATAGAAAAATGGTGTTACAAGGGACAAATCAGTGCCAAAGGGCGCAAGGCGCATGGATACTAAACATGACACTTTTTGTTGTTGCAAGTGGGAGTGCGCCGACGCCATTTATATGCATTTTATACCGGGCGCATGTATTTTTCATGTTACACAGGGATTTGGTGCGCCAAAGGTGTGCAATTTTAGCATGTGTAACATAGACTTCAGGTGCGAAAAAGGGGAACTTGGCGCGGTGCATGGGAGGTCTGCATGACATGATGTTGCTGTAATAGGGGATGCGCCTACGCCTTTGAATGCAGTTTCACTTGGCGCAAGTAATGTCGGTGTTGCATAGGGGTAGGGTGCGCCTATGGTGCAGGTATTTGATATGCGACATGGGAGTTGGGTGCACCCAAGGGTGCAGATTTATTACATGTTGCACATGACATTTTTATTGCTGTGATAAGGAAAGTGCCTGTGTCCATATGGAGACTAGTTTTCACAAAGCGCAGAGAGATCATGTGCTGCAGGTAAAGCCGGTGTGCCATAGGCACAACTGTGCTTCTTGTTACAAGGGTTGCGCATGTGCCAAGGGAAAACATAGCTTTTGGAAAATGATTTTTCTTCCTTCTCTGACAGATCATGACTTTTAGGCTTAACTCCACATTACTTCAAGTGGTGAAGGGGTAGTAAGGAGGTTTTGGATTTTTCTTTCAGGGGAGAGTCATCCTAACTAGAAGATCTGGAAAAAGGATGGAAACGGCTTTAGGAGGGAAAAACAGAAAAGCAGGAGGAGCTTCATGGTTCTCAAATCTATTCTACCCTACCACTCAATCAGACAATCAACAGCAAAACAAAAACATGAGAAAAACGAGGACCACTTACCCGGAATATATAGAATGTGAGAGGTGAAACAAGGTCCACAAATGCAACACGAGGATGACAGGCATGCTGACAAGTGCAGAGGAGTAAGATCAATCACGTGTTTCAATTGTGAAAGTGATAGGGTGGATGCACCTATATATAGGAAAAGGTGTAATAAATGCGCCAACCACTTTTTGAAGTGGCGCATCAAAACACTTGTCGACATTACAAATCTTGTACCCTTTGGCGCATCAAAACACATGTTAACACTTGGTTATGTGCGTCTTTGGTGCACCAAAAGTTCTATCAACATGGGAATACATGTGCCCTTTGGCACACCAAAACATGGCGCAACAAAAATATTGTTGACACGAAGGTGCATGAGCCTTGGCGCATGCAAGAAAGGTGCAACACGGGGAGGCACACCAAAATGTGTGTTAACACGTCAAAGGGTGTGCCAAAGGAAATGAAGGGGGCACAGATTTTCCCTGTGTAGCATAGACAAAAGGTGGTGCCCAACCAAAAAAGACCAAAAATGGCTAAGTTCAGGAAAACCAGATTTCCTGGGAAAGGGTTTTTGCAACGTTCCGAACACAGAGGGGTCCCTGATGAGGGACCAGAACAAAATTTTCATGGGTTACCCGCGAAATTTCCCTTGCCAATTTTACGGGATAACAGCTGGCTCTTTCTAGGGACTATCTCTGAGTGAACCTCAGGGGTAGAGAATCCCAGATCTTCATGTGCCTATCCATTGGGTACAGAGTCAAAAACAAGGGTGACCGAAAAAGGGAAACACACAACCAACAAAAAAAAACACAACAAAAACAAACACACAACTGAAGCAAACTGTACAAAGAAGAGAGCAAGCTCTACTTCCTGAAGATTTTCAGATGCTGCCCGCTATAGGGAAGCGGGAGTCCAGTTCCTTCTGGATACGAGAGATAGAAGCTATTCTCTCCATTGAGCTGTTTGATCTTGAAAGGTCCCCTCCATAGGGAATCAAATTTTCCATGCATGCCCTTTGGCTCTCTTCGTTTGTCCCACAAAAGGATGAGGTCTCCCACCCATGGTACTCTTCTTTGCTTAGCTTTTTTATCGAACAATCTCTTGACCTGATTCTGATGTTCGGTGATCCTGTCGACCACTCTTACTCTCTTTTCTTCGAGCTCTACTAGATACATGATCCTCTTTTCAAGGGAATTTTGGAAAGTCTCATCTTCAATTGCTCGTGCTAAGCGCAAAGTAGGGAGTTCTGCAGAAATGGGAAGCTCGGCATCGGTGCTAGATAACACTTGAAAAGGTGACATGCTGAGAGACCTCTTGGGAGTGATGTGGTCCGCCCACAAAGCATCGTATAAGGACTTGTGCCACATTCGTTGATTCTCATCCACTAGCTTTCGTATGATGGTTACTAAGTTTTTATTACTGGATTCTGCCTGACCATTTCCCTGACGGTAATAATCTAAGGCGTGAGCTAGAGTTATTCCGTATTCATAGCAAAAGCCAACAACTTCTTGTGAGCAGAAGCTGGAAGAGTTATCAGCAATAATCTTGTTTGGAATGCCAAACCTGACAATGATATGTTCTTTAATGAAACTATAAATAACCTCGGAAGTGGTATGTTTGACAGGTATGGCTTCTACCCATTTCATGAAATAATCTGTTGCTGTCAAGACATAACTATGTCTGACACTTGATTGGGGATTGAGTGTACCAATTAAATCAATTCCCCACTGCTTGAATGGTTCGTCGATAATGATCGGCATGAGGGGAAAAGCAGCCAACTTGGGCTTGCTGACAAACTGCTGGCAAGGCTCACACTTTTGCTACCCAAGTGGCTGTATCCTAAAAAAGCGTTTGACCAATAGTAACTGGCCCAGATGATCTTGTGCACCATCACGGAAGAGGAGAAATGGCCCCCATAGGCCGAATTATGAAAACTCTCAAGTAACTTCACTTGTTGTGGCTTGTCAACACATCGCAAGAAGATGCCATCTATTTCATGTTTGTACAAATCGTCATCCCAGATGATATATCTGGCTGCTTTGAGCTTTATAGCGTGCTTCTCCTTTGTAGTTAGATGAGCTAGGCATTCACCATAAGTGAGAAAGAAAGCAATATCAGAATACCACTCGTTGCTGGTTGTGACAAATACGATCATAGGTAGAGAATCGGCTTTCTCCAGCTGGCTTTGTGCTTCATGGGTGCAATCATCTTTTCTTTCCTGGAAACTTTTGAACCTTGGTTTTCAGCCATAAGTTGACATAGGCCTTTGCCTCTTACTAACTTGGTTGGTTTTATATCCAGATCATACTCTTGGACTTTTGCAATCCAATTTCCTTGCAAACTTCCTAACTCCTGTTGAGTTAAGATAGACTTTACTACCATGTTAGGAACTAGAACCACTGTATGAGAGTTTAGAATGTAATACCTGAAGCTCTTAACTACCTTGACAATGGTGAAGGCATGTTTCTCCAACTGAGACATCTTTAATTCATGAGGCTTGAGAGGAGAGCTCATAAATGCAATCGGGGATTCAACATTTTGAGAATTCCTTTGCATTAGGATGGCCGACACAGTGTGCTCAGATGCATAGCTATACATAATAAAATCTTTGGAGAAATTGGGACATACCGGGACTAGCACGTGAGCGACGGAGGCTTTTATTTCCTCAAATGACTTCTTCCCTTCCTCGCTCCATCAGAAAGTTGGTGACCCTTTCATCATGTCTAATATATGACAAGTCTTTTCGGCAAATTCGGGAACAAAGCGCCTGAGAAAATTTACTTTTCCGAAGAAAGAGTGAACACCGGTCTTGCTTGTAGGTAAAGTAAGGCTCTGAATAGCCTTAACTCTTTTGGTATCTATCTTCGTCCCTTCTTTGCTAACAACATGTCCCAACAATTTTCCCTCTGTGACTCCAAAACATAGACTTTTTCAGATTCAGGGAGATCCCATGCTCTCGGCATCTAATCAATACTTGCTCCAAATGATCACAATGATCATTTCGCTGTTTGGAGAACACAGTTAAGTCATCTAAGTAGACTACGATGACCTTCCCCATCATACCTTTGAACGTCAAGTCCATTGCCCACTGTTGAAAGGTGGCACCAACGTTGGTCAAACCAAAAGGCATCCTGCTATAGGCGAATGTGCCCCAGGGGGTAGTGAATGTTGTTTTAAATTGGTCTTCAGGTGAGACTTCAATCTGATTGTAGCCCGAAAAACCATCAAGCATGGACAACATTTCTGATCCAGTTACTACCTGTAGAACCTGATCCATTATGGGAAGTGGGTAGTTGTCCTTCAAGGATGCCTGGTTCAGGTTGCGAAAATCTACACATATGCGTATCTTGCCATTCTTCTTGCACGTACTGGCACAATGTTTGCCACCCAAGTACTATGATGGATAGGAAAAATAATCCGTGCGTCCAGCATTTTTTGAATTTCAGCCTGGATAGTACCTGAGATCTTAGGGTTATAATGTCTCTGCTTCTGGCGAAAGGGTTTGACATCTTCTTTCAACGAGATGTCATGCTGGACATCCTTCACCTTAAAAGACTTTAGATCGGCGTAGGACCATGCCAATACATCCATGTATTTCTTCAGAAGTTTGACAAACTTCCGCTTCTCTTCAGGTGTGCAACATTTTCCAATGTTTACAAACTGCGGATGTCCAACCAAACCTAAATTGATCTAGTTCGGTTTCTGGGGAGGAGCCAGGATCATCTCACCTTTTCTTTTTTACAAAACGATCATGCCTGTCGAACAAACGCTCTAGAGAAACCAAACCTTTTGGAATTTTATTTCCTTTGAGCTGACATATGCCGTCGCTTCCTTTTGATTCTTCATTTTGATCGGTAACTGATTCACAGCATGTAGAAGTGGATCCTTCAAAATGAAGTTCACTAAAATTTTCCACCTTTTCTAGAAAGGCAATGAGTTGATATGTCATTGTTGAATACTTGCCAATGTTGAGAATTGTCCGGCACGCTTGGGCGGAAAACCACCTCAATGGTATATTTGTCTGTTTTCAAACCTGGGTGAGGGAGCATGAGGGATGCTGAAATGGCCAATGAATCAGCCATGTCATTCTGAGCTCTTGGGATGGATTTTATTGAAAAAGTGTCAAACTCCTCGATGTTGTCCCACACCGCATTGAGGTAATGTCTAAGCCTTTCATTCTTCACTTGGTATATCCTCTTAACTTGATTTACGACAAGCTCTGCATCACCTTGCACCTTCAGATTCTTGATCCCTCTTTCCTTTGCGGCTTGCATGCCAAGTAGCAGAGATTCATACTCAAAAGTATTATTTGTGTTGAAAAATTGTAACTTGAAAGAGAGAGGAATAACCTCTTCTTCGGGAGATATTAGCACAGGCCAGCACCACACCCACTAGTCGCACAACTGCCATCAAACTACAAAGTCCAGATCTTGTTAAGATCCCCTTCTTGGATGAGGACATCCATTTTTTCAGACTCGGTAGACAAGAAATAGTTTCCCATCCCTGATGATTCGAAGAGAATTTGGGCTTTAGGGTCATCAGAGTTAGTAACCAGGTACTTATTTTGCGATTCAGGCTCCAAAGTTTGCATTACACCTTTGACAGGGATCCTAGCCTTAGACCAGTCCATATGAATCTCCCCACCAACTTCACTACAAAAACTCCTTCCCAGCAGAATTCCATAGGCTGCTGGAATATCGGCAACAAGGACGGTCATTTTTACCCTTTTCTTCGAGAATGCTGTAAACGTAAATTACGTGTCCTTGATTTGACTGATCAGTGGAACTTGCTTGGTTTCCAAGGAATAACATTGGCCAAAAGGCTTGGTAAGGGTGAGGCCCAGAGCATGGGTGAATTTTTTCGGCATGACATTATCGGAAGCTCCAGAATCAATTATGCAGTTGCTTAGTTTGTGGCCATTGATTAGGAGGGAGAGGTAGAAAGGTTCTATCTTGCCTGATGCGGAAGTTGAGGCAACATTTATGCGGGATGAAGGAGGGGTGGAAAGGATTCCTTTTGGGGAAACCTGATTAGTTATGACAGCCTGACTTTGGATGTATTCAGTCAACCTTACAAGTTGTTCAGGGTTTGACTGAAGGTACTCGGCTTTAGACATTTGGATCTTGGTCTTTTTAGCGTGGTCAATTATGTCAAACGTGGCCAAGGGCTGCATTGATGGAGGAATGAGTCCTTCATTTCACGGTGGTAGAGTAAGGTTACTGGCCTTCATGGAAATAGAAGAAGGCTGATTTGGAGGAGAGATGGGGGGAAAATATTTCTTTGTAAAATACTTAACAGGGGGTTGAGCAGGAAGAGGATTACCTCTTTTAGCAATAGTTGGGGGCGTGGATGATGTAGCCTTCTCTTTCTGCACATTGGCAGTGACCTCTGCTTCTTTTCCTTGCGAGCGGGTAAAAACATCATATGATTGTCCACTTGCATATCCTTGGGTACCCTCTTCTTCGTCAGATTATTCCTCATCAAATTCCATATACCCGATAGTAGAGTTGCCAGTCGGTTCACTGACATCTTGATCATCTTCACCTTGAGATGAAGGTTCTTCATAATTTTGCTCTTCTTCTTCGATTTCGGCTAAAGCGTTGACCGGAGGAGCCTCAAGTGCCAACCGCAAAGCAGTTGCAGGCAAACACGTGGCCTATGCGGGACACTGTTGGGAGTGAAAGTTCTTCATGGAATATCTCGGTACGAGGAACTGGGGGAAGCTTGGGCTAACTGCTTCTTTAATGCGAGCAAGTCATTCACCATCTTTTGAAATGCTCGGATCAGATGAAGTAGTAGGAGAAGGGCTCAGAAGCTTTAAGCTTGGACGATTCTCTTTTTAATTCACCAGATATTAGCAAGTTATCTTCGATTCAGATGGCAGTAGCCTGGGTGAGAATCAAGGTAGCTACTTGTTCTTGCAGGAGTAAGAAACTTACTTTCGAGCTCATAGCATTTACAAAGAAACACTTCTGATTCTCTGGTGTTGGAAGCATGGTAGGCAGAACACGGTTGATCAGTGAATTGAAACGGGCGATGAAGTCACACATAGTTTCATTGACCTCTTTCTTTAGGTGAGTGATCTTTGACAGTAACGTGAATGCATCTTCGGAAGGCTTATACCTGTCTTCAAATGCAGCCCGCAAGGTGGCCCAACTAGTAATAGATCCGGCTGGAAAATGCTGAAACCATTCTACTGCGGGCCCTTGCAAGGTTTCCAGAAAAAGGTGAACCGACACATCTTCATGGGTCACATCTAGGATACTGCATGACATGATGAATGCAGATATGTGTGAATCCATGCTTTGGTTTCCACTCCCATCAAATTTGGGAAAATTCTTTCGGTTTCCATGTGGGAGCGCGTGAACAGGATGCGGCAAAGCCAGGGGGCCCATAGCATTTCCCCATGGTACTGCCATTTGGACGGTCGGAAAAAGAATGCGGGCTGGAAGCACAGTTCCACTGAGCAACAAGGCACTGCAAAGTGATGTGGATGTTCCTGATGAGAGATGCTTCCTTTGTGGAGGTGAGACACTCCTGGATGACCGGTCGGCTGAGCTCAGTGATGAGAAGCGAGCTGGTGTTACACTGAAGTTGTGCCTTTGAAGCAGGTCGAAGGTAAGATCAACTTCTCCGTGAGCTCTCCTGCTACGAGTGAATGGTTCACCCGCCAATGTACCTTCCAGATCTACAATTTTTGGAGCGGATTTAAGAACTCTTTTTGGCTGTACCTGCTGATTTTCTGATTATTCTGATGAAAATCAGCAGCATGTACTTTTCTGAATATTTAAATTTTATCCTCCTCTTGAAAACCAATTGCAGTTTATCTTGTTTGATTAACAAGGATAAAATGATGGTAAAACTTAGTAAGCTGATTTTTAGATCTAGAGTTGACTTTTCAAAGAGTTTGAAAATTTTGGTAAACTGTCAAAAACTCAGATCTACGGAAAAATACAGATTTTTATAAAAACTCAGTGAACTAAAGATCTCCAATCTAGCCCAGATCTATGGATCTCTGAAGAAAATTTTCAATTTGGAGTCACTTTTGCAAAAAAAATTGATTTTGAAGCAAAAGTTCAGATTTGCAAACAGGTAATGATTTTTCTGATTTTTACTGATTTTCTAAACATACCACCATCATAGATCTGATAGATCTGTTCGATCCCCAGCGGAGTCGCCAAAAACTGTTGGTTCAAAATCTGTCGAGTGGACAGATCTATGGATAGACGAGCCAACAGTGTGCAGGGCATAGCCCCTCTTTGAGTCAGCAAAGCGAAACTGGTTTATTGCTATTCCACCAGCAGGAATCTTGTGCAAGTCTCACAATATTCTACCTTCAGGGGTTGGGATCTCATCCCAGTAGAGGTATTTCCAACTGTAAAAGAAGGGAAAGAAATAGGGTGGGGAGATAGGAAAGATCTGAAGGGAGAAAAGAAATGAATTCCAAAGCAGAAAGGTCAGAAGGTCTATGATTTGGGTTGGTAGTATACAGAGCCAAACCTACTTTGCATAGACGAATAAAGCAATACTGATGAATAAATGACAACAAAGTAGAAGTAGATTCAACAGAACAATCACACAGATCTAACATAAGAAAGGTCTGATGTAAAACACATGTATTCAGCACAAAGTCTAAATATTGTATTGATATTCGTTTCTGTTACAAAAAGTTCAAAATATTTTCTTCCTACTTCTATTTCTCATCTGAAAAATATCCACACCTTAAATACAACAAGTATTCAAGTATATATAGAAGGAGAGAAGAAAAGAAGGCAAAAACAAACCAACCACTTAATTACAAAAATATCTTACAAGAGATTCTAAAGTCATTTGTTGACTTTTGACAACTTTGTGGATGACATCATCCCATGGTGCAACATGGATGATGTCATCATTTGTGTCAACATACTTTAGATAATTACAAGGAGAAAGTCGGGAAGAATGAAACTATTCATCATCGTCCCGCGGCTGAAAGGGGGTATCCTACTTTTGCTGCTGCTCAGGTGACGAGATGTGGAACTGGGCACGATATTCCATGAACTTGCTGATCATGGGTTGAAGTTGATCTTGGGAAGGATCCTTGTGTCGATCACTGATAGCCTCGCAAGTCTCCCACTCGTCTGTGAGCTTTTCTGGGAGCTTGGAATATTCATTTTCTACATGTCTATCAGGTACCCAATGAAGTCACGACAGGCCAGCAGGTTGTTGATGGATTCATCGTCGAAAGTGACCTCTAGTCCCAGCCCTTGTGAAACGATCTCCTTGAAGATCCGAATAGTTTCATCCACCTTTCTTAAGGTGAAAGAAGGAGTGAGCAAGCCCGGAGACATTCTCAGGACAATTTTCTCCATTTGATGCATTGCATCCAGGGCTTCCTCCTTGATCTTGTCAATCTTCTCTAGGACAAACTCCAGCTGATCAACCCGGTAATCCAGAGTAGAAAGGATTTTGTTGAGGGCTCTGGGGTGTCCAAAGACGCCGAACTTGACCAGATCTTTGACTGAACAGTCGAGCATTTTCTGAAAGGTCTCATGCTGCATCCTGGCATGGTCCAGCTCTTCGGAGATGGGTCTTGCTATTGCCTGGAGCTCTTTGTTCACCCGATTGATATTCTGATATAATCCGGTGAACTTGGCGATCACTCCCTCACTTTCTTTGAGGATTTGGCTCCTCCAGGCAGAAACTTCCATACCCTGCTCACTGATTTTGGCATATTCATTAATCTTATCCTGGCTCAGAGGCTCAGGAGTTTCGGTGGTAGTTGTAGGAGGTGCACTGCCCATTTTCTGCAAGGCGTGGAGGAGATGTTTATTTTGCTCCTTTAACAGCCTCTTTTCTTCCTTTGCTTCCTGGAGCTTCTTGCAAATGGCATCAACTACAGATAGGGCCTCTCCTTGAAGGCTTTCTGAAGATGTCCCCATTGTGACTTGGGTCATTGTATAATCTGTCGAAGACAGATCCTTTTTATCCTTTAAAGGATTGGGGTAAGCTATCTCCATTACTCTCTCTCCTGACGCACTCTGAGAGAAGTGGGTTATAGGCTTTTGCTTCTTGGCCCCCTTTGATGGGATGAAGGAGAAGTCCATCGGTGCGATGGGAACTTTCCTCTTTTGTTGGCTCAGGTGCTGAGAGATCCATGCTGGACTTATGGGAGAGGGGCCGGAAATAGAAAAGGGAGCAGCTGCAGTAGTAGAAGGAAAATGCATGGAGACACTTGGAGGCGGCATTGAGAGGGAGGCCGAGGAAGTGCTCACGGGAGGAAGAGATACTACAGGGGAGGTAGACATGGGAATGGAAGGGAGCTGAGAGATGAGGGAAGAAATGGTGGGGACAGCTCCGCGAGAGAAGAGAAGATGGACGATGAGGAAGGGGGAACAGTAGAAGATGGGGGAGAGGACACGACCAAAGGAATGGTCGCTTGGGTCACTCGAGGAGGGGAAGGAGGAGAGGGAGAAGGGATAGAAGGGACCTCAACAGTTGTAGTAGTGGCAACATCCTAAATGGATGTGCCCATCGGAACATCCTCGGCCGCTTCTTTCTCTGGAGAAGCCAGAGTTATAACTTGTTCTTGCGCGGCGGAAGGGGGACTCTCAGGAGTCTCTTCTTGGGTAGAGCTTGACTCGCCCTCCTTGTCTTTACCTTTTCTCTTTGGTAGATGTTTTGGTCTGGAAGGTGCGTTGCCCAATGGAGATGTGGTGAAATCAACTCTGAGGTAGATGAGACCATTCATCCTACACCAGTGCTCTGTTCTCCGCAGAGTTTCTTTGACCCTTTCTTCTATCGTCTGAGGTGCTTTAGTTCTGTCAATTACAGTGAATGGCCAGTCGTCCCCACCCATGTCAAGATATACCTGATCAACCTCTTGATCAGCAGTTTGATAACCTTTTGGGACGATGGCTACGCCGTACTGGATGATTTCAGCCAAGGCCAAGTGGGAATGGTCTTTCCTTCTGAGCTCGACCTCATGATACAAGTCGATATAAATATCCTCGATCTGTGGAATGTGGATTGGATCGAGTTTGGCCCTGGGTAGGTAATTCCTTGGGTCAAAAGTGGGCCTTACCATGAAGTTGTGCTTTAGATTGAGTAGCTCCAGCTCTGCAAACATCTCTCAAGGCTTTGTGGTGAGAAAGACAAGTGTACCTGCCCACTGTGAGGGGGAAAGGAGTTCCACCCTTCTTTCTCTTCAAGCACTTCTCGTGATAGGTTATGAGCTGTCTTGATAGCTCTAACAGGATCAGCTTGGGACCAGCATATCTTGGCAATTTGGTTGGTTCCCCCAAGAAGTTGGCTGCCCTTAGATAAGTGAAGGTGGGGAATTGTGTGAATAAGGCCCCCCACTTCTCTGTTGCTGCAACAATGCTCTTGGTCGTACGACCGTGAGTCATGTTTGGCCTCAAAAGGTAGACGATGCCGTAGAAGAAGGCATCGTTAATCTTTGTAAACTGAGAAATACTATTTTCCAGCTTCAGCTCTGGATAGTATTCATATATTTTTACTTGGGGCCAAACCCCGCACCACATTAATGTTGGATAATCTCTTTCTGAGGCTGCAGCATAAACTACATAGGAGTTCATGTAGAACCTCCCCGTTGTGGTAAGTTGTTGGAGCTGCTCGGATATAGTGCTGCTTATGATCTCTGCCCACTCGAAGCGTTGATCTGGCACATTCTTGTTCATTGTCTCCAGGTATCTAAGCATCCATTTATGAAAGTAGTGGGCATCAGGAAGCCCAAATACTCTGCTTAGGAACGTGATGGTATCACTGAGTTCCTCTGAGAAATCACTGCGATGAATGACTTGTGGCCATCTGGTCACCACCTTCTTGTTTTTCAGGTATACCTCATTCATTAATTACATACACTGGTCTTCATTATCCTCCCAAGCCTTGGTGCAATCTTCTTGGCTTACGGCCACAAAGTGTCGGTGGTGAGGAATGCCAAGCATTATTTCGAAGTCCGGGCAGTGAGGTTGATCACGACCTCACCTTTCTCATTCTGGACACACCTTGTGTCTTTGTTGTAGCAGCGGGCTACTACCATCATGAACTCATTATTCACAGCACTGACTGGGATCCCTCCAGCAAAATGCAGGCCACTTCCTACCAGTTTGTCCATCCACGGACTTCCTGTGACCCTTCTGGTTCTAGCCCAGAAGTCTTCCATATCGATATGACCAAGTTCTGAGTCTCTTATATCCAGGTCACACTCTGCCTGGGATTCAAGCATCCTGACCCTCTGATATTTGTACTTCATTTCTTCCTCTGTAAGCTTGGCTTTACCCTTAGACTTGGTAGGTCTCTTGCTTGATGTAGACATATGTAGTTCTGAACTTAGTTGTTGATCTGCAAGAAGAAGAAGCGAAACCCAACGCAGGAGAGTCATGTTAGCTATTTGATCTCCCATTAAAGTATTGACAGAAGGAAGAGTTAGCAATTTTAAGGCATCAGGGCGCAGGGCGCATGAACACTGCAGGCTGCAGGGCTAAATAGTATGGTGCACAGAAAAATGGTGTTACAAGGGACAAATCAGCACCAAAGGGCGCAAGGCGCATGGATACTACACATGACACTTTTTGTTGTTGCAAGCGGAGTGCGCCGACGTACCATTTATATGCATTTTATACCGGGCGCACGTATTTTTCATGTTGCATGGGGATAGGATGCACCAAAGGCGCATGTATTTTTCATGTTACATGGGGATTTGGTGTGCCAAAGGTGCGCATGTTTAGCATGTGTAACATAGACTTCAGGTGCGAAAAAGGGGAACTTGGCACGGCGCATGGGAGGTTCTACATGACATGATGTTGCTGTAATAGGGGATGCGCCTATGCCTTTGAATGCAGTTTTACACTTGGCGCAAGTAATGTCGGTGTTGCGTAGGGTGCAGGGTGTGCCTATGGCGCAGGTATTTGATATGCGACATGGGAGTTGGGTGTGCCCAAGGGTGTAGATATTACATGTTAGCACATGACATTTTTGTTGTTGTGATAAGGAAAGCGCCTGCGTCCATATGGAGACTAGTTTTCACAAAGTGCAGAGAGCTCATGTGCTGCAATTAAAGTCAGTGCGCCATAGGCATGACTGTGCTTCTTGTTACAAGGGTTGCACGTGTGCCAAGGGAAAACGCAGCTTTTGGAAAATGATTTTTCTTCCCTCTCTGACAGATCATGATTTTTAGGCTTAACTCCACATTACTTCAAGTGGTGAAGGGGTAGTAAGGAGGTTTTGGATTTTGCTTTCAGGGGAGAGTCATCCTAACTAGCAGATCTTGGAAAAAGGATGGAAACGGCTTTGGGAGGGAAAAACAGAAAAGTAGGAGGAGCTTCATGGTTCTCAGATCTATTCTACCCTACCACTCAATCATAACAATCAACAGCAAAACCAAAACACGAGAAAAACGAGGACCACTTACCCGGAATATATAGAATGCGAGAGGTGAAATGGGGTCCACGAATGCGACACGAGGATGACAGGCATGCTGACAGGTGCAGAGGAATAAGATCAATCACATGTTTCAATTGTGAAAGTGACAGGGTGGATGCGCCTATATATAGGCAAAGGTGTAATAAATGTGCCAACCACTTTTTGAAGTGGCGCATCAAAACACCTGTCGACATTGCAAAGCTTGCACCCTTTGGCACATCAAAACACATGTTAACACTTGGTTATGTGTGCCTTTGGTGCACCAAAAGTGTTTTCAACACAGAAATACGTGCACCCTTTGGCACACCAAAACGTGGCGCAACAAAAATATTGTTGACACGAAGGCGCATGTGCCTTGGCACATGCAAGAAAGGCATAACATGGTGAGGCGCACCAAAATGTGTGTCGACACGCCAAAGGGTACGCCAAAGGAAATGAAGGGGGCATGTAGATTTTCCCTGTGTAACACAGACAAAAGGTGTGCCCAACCCAAAAAGACCAAAAATGGCTAAGTTCGAAAACCAGATTTCCCGGGAAAGGGTTTTGCAACGTTCCGAACACAGAGGGGTCCCTGATGAGGGACCAAAACAAAATTTTCATGGGTTACCCGTGAAATTTCCCTTGCCAATTTTACGGGATAACAGGTAAGAAATTTATCTGACTTATTAGCACTCAGGATTTGAAGTAGTGGGTAGCACCTTGAAAGGATTTTATCTAATCCTCAGTATTTTAGGATGTGTCATTAAACCAAGGTAAGAGAACCTATATTGCAACCTCTATTTTTGTGAATGAGGTGGAGATATCCTTATATTGTGCATATTATATGGAGATGGACTTGGGAAAACATGATCAATTTTCCATTATTCAAACTCAACAGAGTTGTCACTACTAAATGATGGAAATGCTTTCAAGAAAAGGCTGAGGCGTATAGAGACATGGTATGATCCTGATTTTCTTTGTGCATTTTTGTAGATGGGTTAGATTCTTTTGTTGACACACAATGCAATGCAGGGGTAGTATGGGGTAGGATTAGTTATTTTGGATGAAATTTATTGTTGGGAGATTTTAGACAAGACTAACAAGAATTTACCAAATTCTTTAAGGACCTTTGCAAGAAATTTGTAAGACCCACACAATAGAATGCTTCAAAGGGTTTAAGGTATTCCTTCAACTAGGATATATGTACCAAATGGAAGCCCAAATATACACGCTTCCACACAATCTTTGACAACCTACCACAAAAGCTTGAAGCAGATGAACCAACAAAGCATCCAAAAATCTCTTTTATATCATAACCTAAGGTGCACCCAAAGGTTTACAAAAAATCTATAAATTCAAGGAAGGTAAAGTGAATTTAAATTTGTTAATCTCTTTATCAAATGAAAGCTCTTCTGAATGTGATATTGCCAATGCCAGTAAACTATCAACAAGAAATGAGACCATGTATGATCAAGAGAAATTTTAAACACAAGACTGCAATAGGAGCAAGAAACACAAATTGAAAACATTTTGAAACATACTTGCATGCAAACTTTTCCAAGAGACAACACAAAATAATCCAGAAATGATCAAATATATCAGCAGGGGAATGTTATAGAAAACAATCTCAAAGCTTGTTGATGGCTTTACAACTGAAACCAACTCAACATGATACAAATATGATGCAAAAAGGAATTAGAAATGGTTCTCATGTGGTTTTTCAAAGAATGGGCTTCTTCCCAGATTTTCCCATGATATTCTAACTCTCTACGACCATTTACATTTCTCAAAAATGCATTATATATCTCTTGCCACATTGGAGCCTTCTTTACCAAGAAAATAATATGCCATGGCATCAAGTTTGTTACAACAATTCCTCATGATATTCTGAAAGTGACATTTAACCAATTCTGTGAGGAGGAGATGTCAGGCATGCAAAAAAAGTAAATCATTACAAATCTTCATCATTATACATTGTGGAGGCACGTTTTTCATTCTTCATGCATGCAAACCCCTTTCCTCTCATCATTTCACTATTTCACCTTTTAAAACTACCTCTGTAATTTTCAAATTGACATTTCATATGTTTTCTTGGGATGGGGAAAAAATCACTTCAAAACCATCTCAAATCAAAATATTGAGTCATGAAACCGATTCCAATGATCCTAGAAGGCCAAAACGACATGGAATCGCCAAAAATTTGATGAAATTTGATACAAAATTTGCATCTCCAAGCTTCCTGGAGAAAAAATGGTGACCAAAAATGAAAGTGCATAGTTTCCCTTGATCTGCTCCTTATCCTTCAATTTGGGCCCTCCACATGTCAAAATACACTTGGGAATGAAATTGGGATAATTTGACTTTTCCACATTTTTTGGAAAAATAGAAAAATTTGACCTTTTTCTCCGCCCCTCCGCCCTTGAATTTTGGAGCTGACACATGGCATAAGGTCGGTCCCATTGGGATCATGCTTCAACTCTGTGCATTTTTACCTTTTTTGGAAATTGGGAAAAATTTCACTTTTTTCCCCGCGGGCCCGCACACCCGATTTCTCCCTCACCATGTGTTGCTTTCTCTATCACTAAAATCCATGAGCCCAATTCTCATTTTTAACTCCCTTTTTTAGCCAAAGAATATTTTTCCCCTTTTCTTCCACCGGGCTGCCGACCCGCTCACTCTTTTGGACACATGTCCACCTGTGATTTGCCACAGGGCTGAGCTCCAAAATTTTACCTTAGCTCATTTTTGCAAAAGGGAAATAATTCCCTTTTGCCTTTATTGGCCCACTTTGTCCCTGCTTGGGCACTATGCTGCCACGTGTTTGCCCCCTGCTCCACTGCGGACCCATGGGATTTTCCTCACCCTTTTTCCCCTTCGTCAAAAGGCAAAATTTTCCTAATTTCCCCGTCGGCTTCCCATTCTGCCCCTGCATGCGAGCGTGACATTTGTCCCCTTGTGGAGTTGTGGGGGCAAATTTGAATTTTTTCCCAAAGCCAAAAAAGGCTAAGTTTTTAAAAAAAAACACGCCGATCCTTGTCCAACCAGAAGTGACCACATAGGAGGACCATTTTGAGCTTAATTTCGATGGTCAAATGACACACGTACGACCTCCAAAAACGTAGAATTTACCATAGATGCCCAAATTCGATTTTTTCAATGTTGGTGATGTATTTTTTGCTCAAAAAACAATGGGAAATTGATTTTACACAAGTTTTGACCATGGGGAAGGATTTTTCAAAGGCATATAGGTATAAAATGATCAATTTTAAAGCTTTCATGGTTGGAAAAATGGAAAAACATGGCATAGCCCGCAGATTTGGAAATTTAGGAAACAAATTAGGGCAAACTTGGAGATTTATTTCTAATGGGGCAAGGCAAATGAAATTTTGAGTATTTTGAAAGCATATAACCTAGATAATGAAGTTTTCAGACCACTAGAAACTAAAAAAATGTTTTTGAGCAAGAACATATTTTAAAAAATAGGGAAACCCGGTGCAAGCTTGAGTATTCTTGTAAAATGAGGGATGTCAAATGATTTTCAAATGGACTAAGGTATGGAAATAGAGGAATCAACTTCATTCCATCCAATCAAAGTGTAAAAATTTTTCAAGAAAGGAAGAGGATCAAAATGGACACCAACACATCCCTTTCGATGCTACACCTATCTTCAGAAATACTGCAATATCTTCTAAGTCTGAAGGTGTACACCACAACCTAAATAGTTGTGCATCTAGTATGGTATCCTCAATGATTTACACATCCTCCCCTGAATTGATTATAGAAAAATGATCAGGTCCGGAATTACTTTTTCCTGGTTTGACAACCACCGTGAACTCGAATTCCAGGAACAATAGTACCCACCAACATATGCACCCTTGTAGAACGAGCTTGTTCACTAATTATTTCAATGCCATATGTTTAGTGTAAAATATAAAAGGGGTTGCTAGTTAATAATATTTGAACTTGTGAAGCACATAGATCATTGAAAATGGCTCAGGCTCAGTTGTAGTATAATTATGCTCCATTGGTGTCAACTTCTTGCTTGCAAAGCACAAAGGATGATCAACAATACCTTCACCAAGTTTTGTAAGAACTGATCCAATGTAAGTTCCTGAGGCATCCACATGAACATGGAAAGGCTAATCCCAAGAAGGGAAATGTAGGATGGGCGCGGTGACAAGCCTATCCTTCAAAGTGTTGAATGCCTTCTGCTGCACCTCTCCCCAATGAAAGGGACTTTTATGTCTAAGAAAATCTTCTAAAAGCACAGTAATCTTGGCATATCCCTTAATGAACTTCTTGTAGTATCCCGTATTCCCAAGAAATCCACACACTATGCTTTGACTAGTAGGCTCCCTCAATCCCACAATTACTGTAACTTTTGCGAGATCTACTAGTAGGCCCTCCTTACATATGATTTTCCCCAATAATGTTCCAAATGGGGTAGTAAAGACACATTTATTGATGTTGAGGGATATCCTCAACTACAAACACCTTTCAAACATCAACCTTAAGTTGTCACAATGGTCCTTTACTAACCCATATAGTGTCCAATCATCCAGGTAGACTTGAAGAAATTTATGGATAAAGTCCTCGAAAGCTTGTACCACAATGTGCAAGAAAACAGTAGGCACATTCTTTAACCCAAAAGGCATGACTATATAGG
The DNA here is from genome assembly GCA_019776745.2 of Taxus chinensis. Lineage (NCBI taxonomy): Eukaryota > Viridiplantae > Streptophyta > Pinopsida > Cupressales > Taxaceae > Taxus > Taxus chinensis. The sequence continues at coordinate 599,148,996 of CM034154.1, read as the reverse complement.
AAAAACTTCCCCACTCAGTGGAAAAAGTTGTCTTTCTCTAGTCCTCCTTTGAAATCCCTACCTGGTGATAGCCTGGGAATCCATTTGTAAAAGAGTAGACCTCACGTCCTTCCACTCCCTCTAATATTTATTTAGTAAATGGGGTTGGGAAAGGATCAATGATACACACTACATTTAGGTCCTTGTAATCAACGCAGATTCTTATCCTTCTGTCCTTCTTGATACTAATCACCATTGGACTTATCCATTCTGACTTATCTACAACCTCAATGATTCCTCATGCTATCATTTTTTCTATTTCTTCCTTGACCTTTATGCACAAATCAGGATTCATCCAGTATGGCCTCTTCCTGATTGGGCACCCACCTTCCTTCATCTTTATCCTCATCTCCCCCAAGGAATGGTGGATGTCTTTAAGCTCATGGTACCCACGTGGGAACAAATATTATAATTCACATAACAAATCAATGATTTTAGAGACTTCTTTCTCTTACCAATAGTCGCCAATGATTTCCTCCATGGGTTCTACTTCTAATCCAATGTTAACATTATTTGTCTTTAAAGGTTCATGGTAGGTGTGCACCCATTCATCAACACTATCTATGACTTTTTGTATCCCTACAGAGTGGTTAACATCAAATTTCTTTGCCTCTTCTTCATCAATAACATACACCATCTTCCCCTTTTATTTCTCTATACAAGCACACTCAAACTATATCTCTTCTTTCTTCTTCCTTAAAGCGTTCCTCCAGGCCTGGTTCACTTAGCAACTCTTGTATTCTATATTCTGCCATAACACTATCCCCAATGGTAAGGCACTTGATAACCTACAATGCCTTAATCACCAAGGGTTTTGTACTTTGATACTCAAATTTTTGAATGAGATCAACTTCCAATTATTTCCAATTACCAGTTTGGCGATGCATCTTTGAGTGGATATACCATGCACATGCACAACCTTGCAGGGTGGTGTACAACTTGTGAACCCATAATGAAGGTGGTAATGATTCTAAGCTTCCCATCTAGGTTGTATCACATGCTTGGATATGGAAGGAAGTGGTCTCTCTCCCATGGTAGTCCTCTATAGCCATGGGTGCATTACTTTTGAAAAATCTTATAGAGAAGGAAATTCTCACCTCATGCCATTCCAAGGGGTTATCCCAATGTGTTTCCCACCAACACACAACATTTCCAAGTAGGTTATAATTGAGCATTTCTCTTCTTTCCTTTTCATTTATCCAATGGGCCTCCATTTCTCGAAAGAAATATTCTAGATTAGCCCCTCCCGAGTAACTTGGTAGTTTTCTTCCTCCTAAATTCTAGAATATATGTGCCTTTGTCACCTTGGTTACTAATCCTCTTAAATGTCATCCAATCAACTCATAGTTCTCATGTACCTAATTATCACACGTCATGCTTGTGGTATCACTCACAGACTGAGCATCCTCAAATTGGATAACTCCTTCCGTGGGATGGATTATCTTAGGATCCTTGATTGAGTGCATGTATATTCTATCAAGGACTTCTTCTCCCAATGGCTCAGTATAGGGTGCTAACTTCCCATCCATCAAGGGGATGATCACCCATTCTTCCTTGTTTTCAAAACTGATATATCCTTTATTAAAATTGATGTCAACATTATTCTCGTGACACCATGGGTGCCCAAGCAACACTAGGAAGTTTTCTGCCTTAGTGAGCACTAAGACTTTGAATTCCCCAGTGAACTTGGCCCCCTGAATGGTAATCACTGCATCCCTTAATACTCCAATAGGCATTGCCTTTGTTTTTTTCGCCATATACAACACATTCGAAGATGGCTGTAATGCAGGTCTTCCCATCTCATGCCATGCATCCAAGGTGATAACATTGACCTCCACACCTGTGTCAATGAGGATATTACTAAGGATCCATCCATCCATGACTACATTTAATGTGATCTCCTTGTCATACTCAAGGCTGTGTGGAGAAAGGTTTACATGTAAAAACCTGTCTCTCGCTTCTCTGCTCTGGCACATTGTACCTTCTCCCTCTAGCCATTCTCCCAATAAGGGAATAATATTCTCTTACCTTAAAATTTTACATACTTCTTTGACCTCATCTAGGTCACTTCTTGGAACCTCATTAATCCATCTTCTGCACCACCTTCCTTGACTGCTCCTTTAGACACTGTATCTCCCCTTGTAAACTCCTGAATTAGAGTCTATAGTCTCTTGGTATACTTCTTTCTGATGGGCATGGTCTATATACTTTCCATGTGGTATCTCCTCTCTGGAAACCAATGTCCTTAGTCTGGGAATCTCCTAGGTGCAACACGGCCTCTGCACGCATTGTCACCAACACAGGTTCTAGATCTAACTCATGTGCCACTCTTGGCATCCATTATAGATTGGACCTTTTCATGCTCACCATATTAGCACCCTTATCTTTTTGGTGTTGCTAGTTCATATGCTCATAGAGTTCTTAGACACTCTTCATACTGGTGCTTATTTTCCTACACCACATGAGCATTGTAAATAGATCTAGGACATTCTCATTTGTAATGCTTTGTAGATCCACAATTGTAACATGTTCCCCATGGGAACTCACTTCTTCCTCCTCCACAGGTTACCATGACTAATGTAATCCTCTATGATAACTTCTTCCACACGTGCCCCCATCTGTGCACTCCTCATAACAGCATGATCATCACCCTTAGAACTACTGTCACTGACTAGTCTGGCTGCACACCATGATCAATGGCCTCACGGATATGATCAATAAGCCTACAATCCTTAGTATCATGGGTTGAAGAGGTATAGATCTTATAGTAGCAAGAGAAATTCTTTTGAATTGTATGCTGCATAACAAGGGACATCTACTCGCATCATGGTCCCCATGACAAATCTACACAGTCTACTGCTAACAACGCGTAATGTCTTTCTAGGGGAAACTATCCTTGGCATGACCCTTTACTTCACAATCCATACACCACATTCCATCTACGAGTCTGCATGAGATAAGTTTGTAGATAAATTTTCTAGTTTCTTGGCCATAAAAATCAATTTGAGATTCTAGGAATGGGCTAACTCCAGTATCAACACTTCCAATAGCTTTGGCGCGTATGGTGGCTTCCCAATGCCTTGCGCGGGTCTGTGACGAGTGGTTATAGAGATAAAGATCTCTTCTAAATGGGGTTATCAACCCTCTAACAAACCATTGAGCATGTTGTGAAGGGTGAATGTCATATGACAATTCTGACAGGAGACTTTTAAACCACGTATCATACTCCCGCACACTCTCCGCCATTCCCTGTTAAATCTCCTTAAGAGTGCACTGATGCCTCTTTTGTTAAAACTTAGGGATGTGGAATTATGACTAGGAAGGAATTTTTCAACAGCAGTGTAATCTACCACTATCTGATGGGGGTCATACTTTCCTATACAAGCTATGCGCGCACCCTTGCAATGTCATTACAAATTGACTGGCCCTTCTATTCTGGGGTCATGCGATCCCCTTCATGCTCACCATAGAAATTCACACTTGTGAACATGCTCCACAACATCCTCATACGCCTTGATAGTTTAGACAAGTGTAAAGGACATTTTAAAGATTACTTGAGGAGGTGGTTGAGGCCCCTGTCCTCCTGGTCAAGATCCTTGTTTTCCTCCGGTGTTTCCTCCAGTGTTTCCTCCACCAAATCCATTGGATGCACTAGGTATTGTGCCTCCCGATTCCACTAGCTCCACCTCTAGATTTTCCTACTGTCACCAATAATGGGCCTGAAGTTGTCACACCTAGTGTTCCCAACATCCTATCTGAACTGCACACCAATGGTCTGTGAGATCACTCCACTACTAGATGTATGCCCAATGCCATTTCCTGATGCATTACCCAAACCTTGTGTATTTAATCCTTGCCCCAAAAAATTCCTCCAAACACTCGAATAGAGTGTGCAGCCATAGAAGTTCCAAATAGATAAATTATACCTCTTGGGTGTCCAATCAGTCACTCCCACCGATACCAACTGTACATTATGAAACACTCCTCTAATTAGGAAATACCAAGTGCCAAGGTTTGGTCACTAAGTGGGTTCAGATGCGTGCACCCAACAAAATCTTCTCTCTCCACACAACTATAACTCTCATCAGAAGGCTGAAGGGATCTCCCTCCTGTACTTGCCAAGATGGAGTAACACAGACTACTCAAGTTCTACATCCTTCGCGTGAACCCTTAACTCCTTCCCTACAACATCTTGCCTCCATAGATCCATCACACTTGTAACCTCACATTGTCTAGAAATATCCCTTTCATGCATGCTTCACTATACTTGAGTTGTCTCTCCTCCCTTTCTTTCTTAGTCGTAATATCTTCCATCTTCCTCCACCCTAGCTACCTCACCCAGTGCTCAGGAAGGTTTAGCCGGCCATTGGAAATGCCGTCTAAACCTCAAAGTAATGATCAATATTTTCATTGCCATAGGGATAACACGTAGAAATGATCCTCTGGGATCCCGCAGAAACTCGAACTTGGTGACTTCCAGACAAGAATATGTAGAAATAACATACTTTAGGGTGTAGCTAGCCAGTACTCCGCTTTCCACCAATGATTCACAAGTGGGATTCCATGTTAGATCTACATCTTGTAGCCTCTGGTACTCTTCTTGGGTCCACATGCATGTGATCTAAAATACCAACTTGATCTGGACGCATATGCTGATAGCCATTTCATACATCTCTACTGGGAAGTAGCATAAAAACATTTCATACAACTCATGGTAGAGGTTCTCTTCTACCCATCTACGTGCATAAAAATTAGGTCCAGTGCTGAATCTCTGAGAAAATTTGTCCTTCGTGCTCTTAAACCATGTTACAACACCTTCCAAGGTTAAATTCTCTATCATCAATCATTGCACAGATCATGATGTTTGCCATTTCGCACTACAAATTTGAAAAGAAGGTCCTCGATAATCGGAACTAATATGTAGTCAGTTATTAAACCCACCAAAAGAACAAGGGAATCCCATGCATGCACTGGCCTATCACCTAGTGGCACTGGCCTGATCACCCAGTGTCACTAAACACTCACCCAAGGCATGCACGTTGGTGCACCGAGTCTCTCCTTTATGTGAGTGTAGTGGGAAACATCATCTATGATAGGAACTTTAAGGAGAGTGAGCGGAAATGAGACATGCAATCATCATAGAGCCTCATAACGGCTTCTAGACCAATGCAGTCATTCCAGACAGAAAGATACTTAATAGACTATATGATTGAACCAAAATAGAAAGGAAAATATGCATAAGGATTCATGCTCATTCCATAAACATACATGAAACAAAAACTATAAAGGTATATATATGGCCCAAAATCATTAATGATCATATTCAAATAAGTTGGTAACCTCATTACATCCATTAGATCCATTACAAAACATCACAATATGGCAGACTGAAGTCATACATCATAACTAGATTTACATGCCCTTAGTTCTCAAAAAGAAAAATTTACAATACCAATCCCCTTGATGTATCCTTCTCCTATATTTTATCTACCCAACCCAATACAACTCCTTGCAGCATTTCTTTAGGTCTTCACTCTCTCTTGATTTACCCTCTCCCTTTTCTTCTGTGGGCACTTGTATTTATAGGCCTTTTGAACTGCCAAGCCACCTTTTTGAGGCTTCAGATCCATTTCCAAATGTCTAAATGTGGTCCTCCATGGGAGCATTTATCCTCCAGGACTGAGGCTCTCTACGTTCCTTGCCATGATGGTCTTCTAGAAGCTTCCATCGTACAGGACATATTCCTTCCCAGGCCAACATTTCACTAGGCTGACACCCTTATCCACTCCACATGCGCAGTCAGGTCATGCTTTTCACGTGTCCTGTCTGATATGCCAAATATGGCTAAGTCTCGAAATCATGCTTTGTCTTGTGCATGTGCACCTTATTATTTTAAACCTCCCTAGAACCCTTTCCTATGTGCTTTTTCCTTATGTGCTCTTCTTTATCCAAGCCTTGCACGCTCATGTGCCTTCATGTACTTAGCCAGTAAATCAAGGTCCCAACACTGATCAAACCAGTAGAGATCATGTTCAAATCACTAACAAGGATTATGTTGCAGAAGGAATAAGCAATGTCATTATTCCTCTCAGGATGAGAATTTTTACCCTCACAATGGTGCTTTATGTCCCTACATTGAAAAAAGATCTCATGTTTATCTCTCAATTCTTGAATCATAAGCTCAAGGTGGATTTCATGGTCTAGAAATGCGTTAAATCCTATTTGATCTCATTAGAAGGTATAATACTTACTAGATATTTTTTTAAGGATCATTTATTTACACTAGATGTAGTTCCATCCTTGGCATTTTCTCAACCTTTCTCTACATTTGAGTCTAATACACTATGGGAATAATGAGATGGGAACCTTTCTGTTGGATCCTTATATCAACTCAGTTATAAGGAGATGTTATGTGAACTTCCTCCACTTTCCCAATTGTTTCCTATATATTTTGAATGTCTTGCAGGTAAAAAACATCAAGATCCATTTGAGTTCACTACCTTCCATTTCAAGGACCATATTGAGGGCATGCATACCTATATCTATAGAACCTTTCATGTTTCCTTTTAAGGATTTCATTACTTCCAGTTGTTGATAGATGAATATTCACACAAGACATGGGTATTCTTCCTCCGGAAGAAGAGTGAAGCATTTTCTAATTTTCAAATATTATACCAATTGTTTTTTAGCAGACCAGGAATTCCATTCTTTTCCTCCACTCATATCGAAGGGAAAATTCATGTCAAAGAAATTATTTGCATTCCTAAAGGAGGACAACATCACATAGAACTTGATTTCTCCTATACGCCCCAGTAGAATGGTATTGTATAATTTCACAATCATATTGTCATGGAGATGCCACGTTGCATGTTTTCCACTACCAAGTTGGATATCCAAGTTTGGAAAGAAGCAATTCATATAACTGTGTATCTTATAAACTTGGAACTTATAAATATCTTGTAGGAAAAGACACCAGAATTAGTATAGAGTAATCACGAGTCTTCAATCTCCCATCTTAGAGTGTTTTGTTGTATAACATATATGGATGTCCCAGAAAAAGGAGGAAGAAGATCGATTTGAAGACACTCCAGTATATTTTTTATCAGTAAAAAACTATGTAAGAGTCATATTATCTCATGGATCATGAGACACAGAAGATATATGAGAGTCAATATGTGGTTGGTTAGGGATACTTCACTATTGTCTTATCTTGAAGATATGGGAGATGAATCATCACATTTTATCTCCCAGATGAAATATGCCAAGATAATCATGGAAAAGTATGGAATGTTTGATTGTAAACATTTTTCCACTCTAATGGAGAAAGGTTTGTAACTCTCTACATTCTAGGATTCACCTCAAGTAGGTGCTACTCACTACAGGAAGCTTATTGGGAGTCTCATTTACTTAACTTATACGATACCATACTTATGCTTTGATATCAATTATTTGTCTAGAATCAAGAAGGATCCAAAAAAATTTCACTAGGTGTCACTGAAGCATGTTTTGAGACATGTATAAGGTACATTTGATTATTATCTATATTATCATATAAACACTCATTTCTTCTTGTAAGAATATACCGACTCAGATTATGCCAAATTTATTGACGATAGGAAATCAACTATAAGATATGTTTTTCATCTCAAATCTAGACCTATCTCACATATTATCAAGAAGTAAAATGTTGTTTCTCTCTCATCAACTGAGGTATAGTATCATGCTGCAAGAGGCTGTGTGTGAATAACTTTGATTATGTTTCATTCTGGATAATATGGACATTCTTAAATAAAATTCACCTATCATTCATTATAACAATTAGAGTGTGTTGGCCGACGGGGTGGGAGTGGTTCAATCAAGTCACACAATTTTTTTCTTTCCCACCCGTGTTCAAATCCCTTGAGGCATGACCTTCTTTGAGGTTTTTTCACCAATATTTATGGCATTGCTTCTCGCTGCAGTTACAGTATGTTGGTTTCTTTAGTTGTTAAAGTGGTATAATGTTGGTTCTTGCTTCAATCAGGTTGCTTCACTCACTACAATAAGTGCTTCACTCAGGTTTTTTCTTTACTCAATGCATTTGTTGCTTCACTCACTATGGATGTTGCATATTCATTCTAGTTTCATTTCTACTTCATTTGGGTTCCTAGTGTTGGTTCCCTTCATTGTAACAAGGTTGTAGATCCTCTCAAATAAAAAAACCTCAAATGTACAAGGATTTGGTTCCTTTCAACACCCTCAAATTTACCCCCTTCCAAAAAACAATCAGAGTGTGTTGAATCTTGTGAAAAATATAGTTTTCCATGAAATAACAAAGTATATTGAGGTCAAATGTTAATACACCCAAGAACAAGTCTTGAAAACCACATCTAGCTTCAATATTGTCCTAAAAATTCTCAGGTAGTAGACATACTCACCAAGTATCTTTTCAAGGTAAATTTTGAGTAGTTCAAGGGTATATTTGTAAAAATAATGTAATAAAGGTGGAATGTTAACAAAAATGTATTACTTTTTAGTTGTTTGGCTTCTTTTCCACATAGCCTATTTGGTTATAAAATTGGCTTCTTTCTAACCATCTATATAATCACTTATTTTTGTATTTATTATCCTCTATTGTTCAATGTAATCATCAAATCATTTTTGTCTTCTGATCCTATCAGGTCTAATGTGAATTTATAGGTCTATGCCACTATATCCTGACATACACAATGTTATTTAGTTTTTAGATTATTTTGACCACAACTTATGTTAAGAGTTCCTTGTGACAGGTTAGCTTGTTTTATAATTTTTGAAGTATAAGAGAATGGCTAGTAGTCTTATTTGTTATTAGTTTTACTCCAATTAATATGGATACTTACCTGATATAAGATGACAAGAAAAAAATCATAAATATAAGACAAATATATTTATATTTCATTCTAATTTCTATTAAATTTTTATTTAATAATAATAATAACCTTCACCGGGTAGCAGATGGATTTCAAGAAGTTGTGAGAGTAAAAAAGTAATAATAATGAATTCTTAAGGTTATTTTAAAAACCATTACCATCTTTCTTGATTTAAAAATGCATCATATCTTAAGCGTGAAAGTCAATAACTATAATATTAGGAATATTCCCTTCCAAAGAATATGAAGATGAAATAAATACGATGATGTCAATCATTATGAAACAAGTAAATGAAGTGATAATTAATAACTTATAGAATAAAAGTATTTATATGTATGAGAATGCATACCTCCTAGGTAGTCATTCATTTTGTAGGATCAACAACCAAGAGACTAGAGATCGAGTTCTTTTCTGATGAAGAGATTATTTTCCATGTATGTTCATTGCTATCCATTTTTTCCCTGGAAGAAAAGGGACAAATTGGAGGAGTTACACTTGAGTAGCTGATAGAGCTTCAATGGAGAATATGTAAATTTCAAGTAACTTCAATGATTTTGGACACTTGTAGTTGATTTTAGGGCACTCTGAACCATTTTAGGCATTTCCCTTTATTTCAAGTTCATACTTGGCCAAATTTGGGATACAATGGTAAAATTAGAGAAATTTGGCTTAGGGACACTTTACTCCATTTTTTCTAACTCCCCTATCTAATAAAAATCCAAGGAGTCAATGCAAATTTAAGGAAAAGTGGAAAAAATGGAAAAATGGCCTATTTTAATGTATTGTGGGTCTGAGAGCTACAAATGGAACAACTATGGATGGAAATAAGGTTTCCCCACCCTCGACCTAGGCTCAAAATTCTAAGGAAATAGTGGTTTGCAGGAAAATTGGATTAAATTGGCCTAAGCAGTACTTGTTCCTTTGGGTCGAGTGTTCCCCAATCGACCAAAACTTCCATAGTACGAGGGAGTGTCAGGTTTGTTTTTATTATGGGTAGGAAGCATTGTATGCTCCCAAGAGGCTAGGGTGGTACATGTTCCATGGGGTCATCATTTCCTCATGGACCCAATATTACCGCTGAGTGAAGTGATGGCTATTTGGTGCAGGAGTTTGGAGTGTGGAAGGAACGGGGTTGCGGGGAACATGTTCCCTGTGGAACATTATTTTCTGCAAAGGTAAAATACCCGTAACATAAAGGAAGGTGGTTAGAGAGTGTAATGAGAATATTGTAGGGATTGTGGACCCACAAGGAACGAAAGATGTAAGAAACTCCAATACCCCTAGAGCTCTATTTACTTGATTTATCTGATCCAAAGGGTAAAAATGGTAAAATATTAAAATTTAAAGGAGGGAAAATTTTAATTGTAGACTATAATGAACCCTATGGAACACTCGACCCCCCCCCAACTGCAAATGGCCGTAAATTTTTACCCAAAGCTCTAATTTTCAAAAAATTAGAATTTTCGGAAAGGTCTCAACATTTATTATTTTTAATGAGGGTAATTTGGTGAAAAATAGGAAAACATCCTTAGCATTAATTAGCATAGTTTAGGTAGCTGAAAAGATCATAATTAATATGATTTGGTTCTCTTCCTTCTCCAGAAAGCAAAATATCATGGAGGGATTGATTTTTCAAGCAACCCATGCCCCTTTCAAACATTTAATGAAAATTGTTTGTGGGAGAAAGGGGATTTTTTGGATTCTTTTCTTTCCCTCTTTCTCATCTTCTTTTATATATTGTAAACACCTCCCATTTTGAGGGGGGGGTATTCTGGGAAATGGGGAAACTTTGTACAATTGTTTTTTCAATTTCTATGAGATGTAAGCCTTCTCATGGGCATGAAAAGTGAATTTATACCTCTAATTCACACATGTAATGGACTGTGCATAGTCTAAGAGAAATAAAATTGGTGTTTTGTGGTGTTCTTTTAAACCTAACATTTGATTTTGTTGTATCTCCTTGCCTCTCTATTCTTTTTGTCTTTTTTTTTACATGTGTTTCTCATTTGTTGTTTTGTGTTGTTGTATTTCATGGAGAAAAGATGGTGAATGGAGCCTTAGTTTGTGTCACAAGTGTTTGTCTTCATTTTCCTCTTCCATTCTCCCTCAATAGGATATTTCCACACCCTTTTTATGGTGATATCACCTCTTTTAGTGTAGGATCTCTGTTTTCATGCATCTTTCTAACCCACTCTCTCTCACTTACTGGTCCCTTGGCATGGTTATATTAGGATTATTTAGCTTTATTTCCCTTTCTAGGAGTATTTTAGCATTAGATTTAGGTAGAGGAATTTGACCTTCTCTAGAGGTCAATCTCAAGTAGCAAGTCCCACAACTTGAGATATGGTCCCATGTTAGCAAAAAGTAGATATCTGCACAACCAAATCTCAGGGTGCTAATTTTTTGTGATAACATTCATTAAAGTTGAAATCTCTCTGTATGTTTGTTTTATATTTCAATTGAAACACAATTGTAGAGGGAATTTTGGGAAGGAAAACATATGAAATTAATATGTTGAATGTATACACCTGCATTTAAGAAAAACATACATACATTGCTAGTAATGAATACATATCAATGTCATTCAATCAAAAGAGCAAGAGGTTGAGATACTTAAAGATATTATGAATCCACATTAAAAGTTGTGCATCTTAAACTCCAAAATAACCAAAAAAATCAAATTTATAATATGTGCATCCTAAACTCAAGAAAATCCACACATAAAATAAATAAACAATGAATTTTTCTATGGGATTCTAGGTCCATAGTGGAGTCTTAGATAACTTCTAGAAATAATATCATTCTCCTCCTTAGAATTTCAAAATTCAAGCCTTTGGTGGTTAAGAATCTAGATGGTAAAATTTATGAGAATATTTTGAGATGTACCATGAAACCAGTTCCTAAAAATGGCTAGATATTAGAAGAATGCTTAAAATGAAAAAACAACATAAAAATTCTAGGAATATGCATCCTAAGTTCCAAAATAGCCAAAATGAAAATAAATAACCAATGAATCAGTCTATGATATTCTGAGCCCATAGCTGATTATCTCAGATAATTTCTAGTGAAATCACCATTTTAATTCTCAGAATTTAAAACATGGAAGATATTAGATGGGAAATGTTAGAATTGTATGTCTGTTAGTAACGTAGTCCATTTTAGTGGTTGCCTCAGTATGTATCTTATATTTTTTTGGGTATAAGAATTATCTACAACTTTTAATAAATAATCACATTTTTTGACTTATTTTTTGAGATTTGTTCTCTTTTATCTTCTATTTTACCCACTTTTTCTCTGTTTATATTGATCGGTCCATTATCTTCTAAGAAATTTATTGATTGTTCTATAAAACTTCTTCTTTATGAGAAGCATCCATGTTTTAACTCTCTGAAAACAAATTGCTTTATATTTTATTATGTTTCTTATAACTTATAGAATCAAATTCATATTATTATAAAATGTTTTTATTTACACATGATTGTAGTGGTTCCTCAAAATTTATAGATATGGATTTTAGCTAAGGGAAAAAATAAGAGGTTTATTATAACTTATGAATATTAACCATGAAAATTGATCAATTGGTCATCATATTGGAGAATATTAAATTTTTTTCAAGAGTTAATCTCTAGAGATGTATCCCTACAAATGAGGATTGCATTCCTCATACCAATTCTTTACTAACTTGCTAAGGGGATTTGATGTTATGAACACACAATAACTCATTATAGATTATACTCTTGGTGGTGAATAATCCATGGGTTGGTCTTATTGATAATTCCAAGTCAGTAGAGAAACTTCATTCACCTTTTAGTGATGAGACAAGGTCATTTCATCATCTTCTACCTTATTTGATAGATAATATTGATTTCCTGAACCACCTACACATAAATTTCATCCCCAACTTAATGAAATGAATTTATAGTTGAATATTTACACAAAGAAAAAATTCCTCTAATTATTCTTATTAAAGAATATGGTACCCTATTCTTACTCTTTTCTATTATGAGTGGTATACTAAATAAAAATAAATAACACATGGAAGTAATACACAATGTAGTTGGTCATCAAAAAACACATTAGATGTCATGTATGAATTTATATTCTCATGCTTCCATTAACATTAACCAAAAGGAGACCATGTATCTATAATATAACTCAAATAGAAATTACTCTCTTGCAACTAAGTGAGCTAGAAAGCTCAAACAAAACCTCAATAATTTATTCTTTTATTTGTCATTATTAAGTTTGAAATATCATAGTTAAAGCTAACTTGCATAACATGTGGATAATGTATACACCTAATTTTCCAATTTTCATCTTTCATTCTTGTTACTAACAATTTATCGATGCAGATAAGGGTCATTGATGCATTTATTTATTGAGAGGGTGCCTTAAGGGGATTGTGGGGAATGGGGTATGACTATTGAAGTTGTAATTATGAGTTATAGATAGTATTCAGAGAGAAAATAACTTTTTTTCCCTTATGCTTATCCACCTTCCAACACTTACTTTCATTCAATTCATCATTGACACCCATTTTCTAGATCCATGACACCTTTTTTCACCTTACATGACATTAGGTATCCTTGGCGAACATCATCACCCATAAGCGATTGTGTCGTGTTAGGTTTTTCCCTGACATAAACCATCACCCAGAGTGATGGTGTCATGGATATATGGTCATCACACCCACAAATTCATAAGAAAGGTATCCATAATCATAAGAAATATCCATTCATTGTACTCTCTTACGTCAACTTCACATTTTCTCACTTTTCCCTTGGTTCATCTTCCACTTGACTTGGATTGGAAAATCTTCTTGATTTCTAGATTGTTTACACTATCTGGTCATCTATAGAGATTCTATAACATGAAACATGTTCCCATTCTCCATCCAATAGTGATTCTCTCTCAGTGTGTTGCTTCTATGGAGAGATAGATGCATAAACGACCACCCTTGTAGGTATGTGCTTTAACACTCTTTTTCATTTTGCATAGATTAGTTCATTTACCTTCCCCATTGGTCTATGTTAGCCTAGAATTTTATGTAAATTGGTGTTAGTTAGCATAATTCTCTTATATATGATCAACACATTAGCTTTCCTTTCTTTCATTTGAGTTATATTGAAGTAGTATAGATTGTGCATGCTTGACCTATCTCCCATCAATATATATGCATCCCCCATCTACTAATATCCTAGAAGGACTCTCTCCTCTATCTTGAGTGTGAGCCTTGGAAACCCTAGGTTGAGCTAGTGTATTGATTACTGCCTTATGGATATATAACCTTAACGCTCACTATAGCTCCTTTAAATCAACCCATTTTGTACTAGTTCATGTGTTTCTCTTATTCGTTGCCTCATGCCCTATTAGAAAAAAATACTTATGAGTGAAAGCCATTGAGACACATTCTTTTCCTTCCATACATCTTTGGTGAACCTAATGTGAATTCTAAAGGCATCTTGATTGATCAAAACTCGTTAAAAGCATCAATCTGCAATCTTGATCTCATTTCAATCCACCAAAAATCCACAAAACCTCAAGAATCTTCCTACACAAACACCATCACCTAGGGAAAATCCTATATATTCTAGTATATTTACTCCCAAAAACCTTCGGCCCCTATGCAAACTTTCTTACATGGTCAATCCCTTTTTATTTTCCAAATATGATTTCCAATACCTTTATTCCATGTGTAAACTTTCCTGCATGTACAATTGTGTTTGTATGTCCCATTTCCATAATTTCTCTCATTCAGATTATCACTCTATCATGGAGTATCTAGGCATAGGGTCTTATGATTCTATTGTATGGAAATTTCCTAAAGCCTATCATGTTGAAGCTAAATTTCCATTTTGTATGGATTGTTGTGTCATCCAAAGTTTTATGAAGAAACCTCATACCCTTTGCAATGGATTTGTTGGTGCTCATTTTGAGCTCACTCATTTTTTTAAAATGTATCAGTGCCTTCAAAAAATTTCATGTCCTGAATATTAGAACTCTACAATACACGTGTTCAGATGATAAACCCATGTTAAACCAAGATAAAGTCTCGTGTTTGATCTTAAATCCAGTGTGAATCATATTTTTCTATCAAGGAAATCATAACCATGTCATTTCAAAGAAATATCCACAAAATCATTGTCATATGATCATGTTAATCCTTGTAAACTCCCCCTATGTGTCATTCCTTTAATTTTCAATGCAAACTGCACTTTGTTCTCTGATGCCCGAAAACATGTGGCATGTTTTGGTTTGCTTCGTGATATTAGGCCTAATTTGAATGTTTGTAGAAGTAATGTAAATATACAAGGTTTAACATAATCCTTGAGTCCTAATGGAATACTCTAAGAAATACTCACAAGAGCATAATGAAAAATGTGGATGCATCCCCGTTCCCTGAAAGGAAACATGTGTAAAGATATCATTGGAGCGGGGAAATGGGCATTTATTTGCCTTTTTATTTTACACCTAGAAAAGTGAAAAGTAAAGTTGTAATTCTGAAGCCCAAATGGGGACATGTGTCAATTCAGTAATCAAAGTCAACTACAGATGATTGGGTCAGGTTTCCAGTTTTTTACCGCTTTGAAAATAAGTAAAAGGAAAGAAATTTGTGAAGGGGAAGGTCGAGAAACCAAGAAACATGTGAACATAGTCTTATGATTTTTTGGGATGTGCAATTGGTAAAAACAAACTTGAGGCCCAATGACTTAAGAACATGAACCAATCATATGGCATACACAGGTATAGAGAAAGAAGTCCATTTCACATGTTAGAATAATAATGTGCAGATCATTTTATAAAAATCTTTTGAAGCCTATTAAAAGCTAACAAAGGGGGTTCATTAATGCACTAGTCATACAAGACTAAGGCCCATTAATGCAAAAGAATTTTGTAAGGTAAATACATGGATGATATGACACAAAAATATTGCAATGGTTGAAAAGATGAAAAATTTAAAAATTATGAAATTTCCACACGAACCCAATCTTCAGAATTAATGCATGAATCTGTGAGTCATTAATAAGGTAATTTATTATAAATAAATCTACTAGTACTCCCAAGGTTTGATGTTCTAAAAATATTTTCTAGAAGTATTGAAGGATAGACAAAGCAAGCATCAACCCCAACACTTAGAATTTGGTTGCATAAATCTTCTGTCAAGTCTTGAGTAGCGACCAAAATTTTATCAAAAGGTGAGTTCGTCAGTTTCCATATATTCTATGATATTTTGAAAGTTGTTTTAAGAGGTTTGGGTTTTTTTTGGTGAAAAAAGGTGTGATATAACTAAACTAGAATAATTAAGATCTATGTGTTTCCCCTAAAAACAAGTTCTAGTCTTAGTTCCCCTCTAGACAAGATTTAAGATTATGATATTGCATCTGCCGACTTAGAATATTTTAAGTAGAGGCTACACTCCCTTGAAATAAGTAATTACATGACCCAAATAGCTAACAATTATATTGACATATTTTTTTCTTTCCCTCATGCTACACCATTCCTAGAGTTTATATGGGTATGTTTTAAACACTATGATCATGTAACTAGAGAAGTTCAGGATGGAAGAGGAGATTTAGTTTTATCTTTCCAGGAGAAGGTATTTGATAGAATGTTGGGTTTTCCTCCCACAAGTGAAGAGGGGGATATTACCAAGGACTTTGTGCACGAGTACTGGAAGTCACATTCAAATAAATGGAAGAAGGCTATGAATGACCATTGGTTGAATAATCTAGGATTTTCTGCCCCCAAAATGAAAAAAAAAGTTAAATAGGGCTCAATTTGTTGAGGAATTTAGAGATGTGATTACAATGTTGAACCAAGTAATGAATCTATTTCCTTATTTCAGGAATGGATGTTTCAATTCATTCAAGTGATACTTATAAACAAAAAATCCTCTCCCCTAGGTAGAGATCATAAATATCTGTATTCATGAACAAATGATGGGAGTTGCTCAGATTGGGAGAGGAGAAAATACTGGAAATGGATTAAAAATTTCATGGCTTCTTATCTCATTTATAACATAGTTTTTCATAGAGAGTTTCCAGAATTGCTAATGGAAGGGAATCTTAATATTTCCCAGGTGCATGATGTCTTCTATCAGCTGAAGTTAGCAAGTTATGAAATATAGTACATAAATATTCCCAATCTCTTCTTTCCACCTAAAATTTGTTCATACCACCCTGATTGGGAGACTAAGATATTATCCCCTGATGTTAAGAGATTCATTACTCAATACGGGTGTTATTTCATCTAATTTAGGACTTATTCATATATCAGGGTTAATGGTTTTGATAGGAAACCCTATGTACTACCCAAGTGCGTAAATGGAAAATGGGCATGAATGAAATTGGTCAGACATTTTCTATCAATACATCTGTTCATTTCCCAAAATCATCTACCATCTCCAATAAAATTTCCCATATTCATAGGGAATTACACTTCTCCGAACATCCAAAAGGAAAAAATGTTGGAAGGAGAGATGAACAAGTGTGTAATGGGTATATTTGAGGACAAAAAATATTATGATATAAAGCATATCTTACATAGTATTATGCCCACTCATATAGAGCAAAAACCTCATTATGAGGATTTTTGGATGAACTATGAAGATGAAAGGGAAGTTAGAAGAAGAGAACATTCAAGAATGACCTTGTACCAGATGATTTATTTTGGGGTCATCCAAACTCCTGAAGGGTTAGAGGATGATGGTAATGTGATTAGGGAAGAATAAATCTGGGTTGATATTGCTTCTCATCATTTTCCACCAATCAATTGGGACATTAGTGAGAAACAATATAACATGGCAAGAAAAGACTACAAATCCCATTCAACTCTCCATAAAGTGGTTATTTTCAAAATGAGTGGATATAAGTTACCAATATACCCCATTATTAAGATAATATAGAAATAAAAATCTCATTGATGATGTTATCCCCCCATTTTGGGGGTCTTTATGCCATTGAGGAGGTTTTATGGAGACAAAATATTAAGAATTTGGACTCATTGCTAATAATAGGTGATGTAAGTGCCCACGATAGTAGAATAATAAGTTCCCCTCCTCAAACAATGCAAAGAACTAGATAAATACTTCAAGAAGGTATGGTCAAAGGACCTATTTTTTGTGTTACTCCCTTATAGATTTTTCCAACATCTGCTTCGGGATCGAAAGGAAAAGAGAAAATGATGGATTCCAATCTTAATAATCCTTAGGAGGAAAAATTGTTTGAGACTCCTCATGAATTTCAAACACAAAATACTGGCCTACAAGGATTAGAGGAGGAGAAATAAGTCCAACTCTAAAAGAGGAAGAGAACTAAAATGACTAAATGGGTTGATTTGGAGGAGGAAAATACCCCTAGGTAGGTAATGAATCTTGATGTCCTTGTCATCTCATCCACTATCACCTAGTCTCCTACAACTTTCTCTTTGAGAATTTTGTACCTATAATAACAACTCATTCCATTCCAATAGTTCCAGTTTCCTCACCCATTAAGGAACAACCCCTCATCAATGCTCCTATACTTGATGCCTCAAATATTCCACAACAGCATGTTGAGACCACTCTAGAGCCAACTCTAACTAGTGTGGAAAGAGAAGAGGAGAAGAGTATTAGACATGGAGCACAACCTCATGTTGAGTAAATTCTATTATAGGAAACACACGAAGAAAATTCATATGTAACAGTCGCAACTGTAGACACCTAAATTCCACTTTTGTAATCTTATTTTTAAAAGCACACTAATCACTCAAATTCTTACTATTTCCGTTAATTAACTAAAATTTCTTACTATTTTGGTTGATTAACAATGTTTTTTTTATTTCCTAACTTCTTTTTCATTTATGATACCAATTTACGACACATCGTGAGTCAAAATCCTCTTCCGAACAAAAAAAAAAGAAATAATTAGCTAATTAAGCCTATTTTACCCTTGTTTTGGTCAATAAACCCTATTATTGGCTTGAAAATCTCTTCCAACCACACAAAATCACCCCATTTCCCTCCAAGACATCTCAAAAGGCTTTAAAATATTATCCCATCCTCTTAATTAACCCTAAGTGGTTGATTAAGGCTCCTCACATCCTAATCACTTGTTGATTCACTATTCATGGTTAACAAGCCTTAATCAGGATTAATAAACATTAATTTACTTTGTTCTTTTAGTACCAAATGCACCATCATGAAATTTTTCCTCAAATAAAAAACTATAAAAAGGACTAACCATATACCTTTAAAATTTACATCATGCTTTGAATTGCATATCAAATAGTAAATATGATTAAGATCCAAGCTCAATCTTTACCTCCAATCTTCAATGGGGTTAGTAGATGGGTATCCAATATGACCTTGTAGTCATTGTTAGAGAGTCCATCTCACCTCTCTTGAAGTAGCAATAAACCCAATTTTATTTCCCTCCTAGATCCAATTAGTTATTTTGTAGTTTGCAATTCATACTAAGTAGCCATGCTTTAGCTAGGATTTATTTATATCATGTTAGTTGTTTCAAGCATTCCATTAATCTGTTATCATTGACGTAACTATTTTTAGATTCATAAAGCATGTGTTAAATAGACTATGTAGTGTTATTATTGTTAGTTTAGCTTTTCTTGAACTTTTAGTAGTCTTCATTTGGCATGCCTGGTGGGAGCATACCCCATTGCATTCATTTTTTAAAAGATTTTTAACTTAGTTTCAAAGTTTTTAATTCCAAGTTTTCTAGATTAGTTTCAACCTTTTTCATATTAGTTTCAAGCTTTTCAAAATAAATTTCATAGTTTTGTAGATCAACTTTCAATTTTGATAGTTGTTTCAGCTAGTGTCTCGCACAGAATATTTCAAATTTTGGGAATAGAGTTGCTTCTATCCTTTCATTCCTTTAAGAAACAGATAAGGGTTAGGGCTAAGAGGAATACCTGTTGAATGTCAAGAGGGTGTGCGCATACCGTAGAGAAAGATCAGATCGATTGCGAAGAACTCCTTTTTTTCTAAGAAGGACTACCTGCAAGTAAGAATACAAGACCACCAGATTTTAATTAGACAATAAATGAGGGAACTGCCTTGGGCCCAGGAAATATAAAACTACCTTTCGAAGGTGGTCAGTTCCCCTACTAATATGAATTAACACAAATTCTAAAAAATAAGCTATTGTCCAATTACAATTTGTTTACCTTGTTAGAACAATAGAGAAAGGGCTGGTCTTGGTTTAGAATCAAGGTGATCGATGCTGGTCACTGTAACCGGTACCGGTTGGTGCTAACTGATATCGGTAGGGGAAATGTTTTAGGGGATTTTAGTGAAGGTTGGTTGTAAGATGGGTGTGTTGTTTTTATAAGGCTGATGAATGGGTGGGATTAGGTAATGGGGTGATGAGAAGGACTCAGAGAATATGGGGGGTGTTCTTGGGGTAATGTAAGGGTGGAGGAATGACAGTTAGATTTAGTGTGTTGCTGGGTAGTAGATCTAGGAATAGACTTATGATGACTGTGATTCAGAAGTTCAAGAAATGTTATTAAAAGAATGTATACGACTTACTTACTAGTTCCTGATGGAAAATTCAGGTTCTGGGACTATGATAATGAAGACAAGGCTCAAATAGGATGATCTGACAATCCAAGATGAGCTATCTCTTCTCCTGATACTCGGATGAGTGTCACAAGGCTCTGGTTACTCAGTTGCAGTTTTTGGGCTTGATGTCCTTTTCTGTAAACTCTTCTTCTTTCTTTCACTTGTCTCTATTCAGCCAAGTAAATTTTGGATTCTTCCAATGATTTCTCCTTTAGATCTACTAAAATCCAACCCCTTGTTTTTGGTTGGGAGTGGTCATTTACAGGGAACCAATGACAGTTACGTAACCGACGGCGGTCGAGTAGGAACCGGTATCGGTCAGGTCAAAGCGGGCTATTTTTAGTAAAATAGCCAGCTTTTCCTCTTTTTTCTCCCGAGGGATTAATTGTGGGCTTGGTCAAGTCATTATGAGGTTGGTTTTAGTTGTGGGTGAGGAGTAATTAGTCATGGGTGTGGATGTGGACTAAGTTATAGGTCTTAATTAGGTTAATTTAGGGTTAAGACTAGGTCATGATGAGGTGGCGAAATGAGGTGGCAGGTATGGCGATGTGGATTTATTAATTATAAGGTAATTAATAAATAATTGTGTAAGGTTTAGGTGATGAGGTTAGGTTGCGCAATGAGATGTGGGGCACAAGGGGTCGTAAGACACAAATTTGGTGTCTACATTAGCCCCTTGTTGTCGTGTAGCTTGTCTTTGTTAAAGCTACACAGACAATAATAAGAAGTGGTTACCCCTGTTAAGGGTATAGGTAATCCCCCTCAAATCTATCATGGATTGAGGTAGCGTGAAATCAGGGATAGGGTTGATAAAGGGAAATGGTGTTGAGATGATGGTAAGATGGTGGGGTAGGTCCAAGGAAGTAGATGCACATTGAAATGCAGTAGTGTGACTAGGGTACATGATTTTGAAGAGAAAACAAGCAATTCATAGGTAAATGTTGATAGTTTATCCAAACAAGGGTGATATAATCCTGGTATCCAAGGCATAGGAAGTAGCTCTAGGGGATATAACGGGTAAGGTACAAGAACGTTTAGGCATGTTTGGCAGTACCAAATGGTTGGTTTGGTTGAGATAAATGTCACGGTCTTGGTCTAGGCAAAGTTGGTTGACTGATCAAGTCAAGGACCCTAATCATGCTAAAACACGAACAGGTGAGCTCGTTTGAACAAAGAGCTACATGATGGGTGGATAAAATTGTATTTTGTTGATGTTGGGCGAGGTATTTAATTGGTGCAGCCTTGGGTCGGGCCAAATGGTTGGGTGCGGCCTTGGGTCAGGCCAAATGGGTTGGTTGCGGCCTTGGGTGGGGCCAAATGGATGGTTGCGGCCTTGGGTCAGGCCAAATGGTTGGGTGCGGTCGTGGGTCAGGCTAAATTGGTTAGTTGCGGCCTTGGGTCAAGCCAGATTGGTTGGTTGCAGCCTTGGGTTGGGCCTATGAAGTTAATAAAGGGTTTTCAGCCAAGGTGGATACAGGCGATGTTGTGAGAAAGGGCGATTAGTAAATAAGTGCAAAAATTGGGGAAGAGGTGGGATAAAACTGATATCGATTGTCTATGACCGATATCGGTTAGGTGACCGATACCGGTTCCTTAGGGCACAAAATAACCGGTATCGGTTATAGGTCGAAAACCTATAAAAAGAAAAAATACGGCCTGTCATTGTCATATTGTCAATTTGAAAACCAATTTTAGTTGTCTAAGGTCTTTTGGCAAGATTGTTGAGTTTGTCGGCTGAGGTGGCACTATTTGAGTGGAGAAGTGAGTGATTGGTAGGCCCTAGCGAGGAGGAGGCAACATTTGATTGGTGGAAGACCCAGTAGAGGAGTTTGAGAGCCATGGCACAGCCAGGAGGAGCTAGAGGTGCTGGACCAACTGGACCACCACCACCTATCCCACCACGATGACATGTCATCGTACCGGTAGGTTCGAAACCCTTCATTGTGTGAATTTGATGTTGTTAAGCTATATTTGGGGGTTTGGGTAGGAATCCATGTTTTGATAAAATAATGAATAAGTTGAAGTTATTTGAGAAATGAAGAGGATAGATGGGTTAAATAGGTCAAGGCGGCAGGGTGGGTAGGTTTTTAGGGTGTTAGGGTGGAAAAATAGAGAGAAATAGGGGAAAAATGGATTTGGGGGCCGCGTCAGGTTTGGCCCGGCAATTTTTCAGTGACCGATGCCGGTCATTAAGCGACCGGCATCGGTCAAGAAGTTCTGGGGCAGGGTGGTTTTGTGGTTGACCGGTGTCGATCGTACGTCAACCGACGTCGGTAGAGAGGGGACCGGTGTCGGTCATGGGTGACCAGTACCAGTCCCTTGTTAGGATTTTCTATTTTGTTGCTTGGTTTTGTTATGGTTGTTGTTATTTGGGTGTTTTGGTTAGTGTTTAGGAGTTATGGTTATTGTTTGGGAGTTATGGTTATTGGGGTGAAGAGGGAAGGGGTAGAGGTTGATAGGAAGGTTGGTTGGTGGGTGGGGGGGAAGATGGGGTGGTTGTGTGGTTGGGTTGGTAAAAGGGGGAATAGAAGGTCAAAGGAGTTGTGATAAAGAGTAGGGCTAATGCAGTGAGTTGGTTTTGCAGGAACGTCAGCAGTTGACGATGCGGGATAGGATGCCCCCGTTGTTGAGACGGATGCAGCCACACGTATCTGCAACATAGTGGGCCATCATACGCGAGGTGGGACTCGGCGGAGTCCAGTGTTATAGGGCAATAGAGAGGGATCATAGTCTTATGGTCGCCCTCATCGAGAGATGGGATCTGGCGACCAATGTGTTCCATCTCCCGACTGGAGAGATGACCATTACATTGGAGGATGTGTATCGCATCCTTAGATTACTGATCGATGGAGAGGTAGTCTTTCAGGTGGATGCAGAGACAGCCATAGATAGCATCTTACAGGTATTCGGGGATGCAGCTGTGCTATTGACTTATCACAGCGCGAACATCACCTATGGGGATATGTATCGTGCCCACTGACATGAGACACAGCTTGTCGTGTTGATGATGATCAGCATTACATGCTTCACCCTCCCAGACTCAGAGGGAGGCCGCTTTCCACGGGCGCTGATGGGGGTATTACACGAGATGGTTGAGGAGCATACATGTTATGCTTGGGCACCAGTATACCTGGTGTAGTTATACCGAGAGCTGTGGGGCTACCGCCAGATGAGGCGATTCAGGATTTGCTCTACGTTTTTGTTACACTGTTGGGCATATGAGCATATCATATGCATTCGACCAGTAGGGCTTCCCTAGCAGCCAGGGCCATAGGTGATTTATAGATATGGCTTTCAGAGGTGGCTGGGGGTCATGGGCCAGCCACGAGTAGTTCTCGCCGGATGGGATGTAGCATATTACCGGCATGTATTAGAGGGCATGACTGCCCTGGATATTGTATGGAGGCCTTACAGAGGTCATCAGCCCCGCAGAGGAGCCCAATCACAGTTGCGGTGGATCCAGTATACATTCTGGATAGTGGGACAAAGGCCAGGAGAGCATGAGCAGATACCCCTGGAGAGGGTACGACGGCAGATGGCGCTACGACAGGATGAGCCACCTCCCTTCCCTTAGTACCGGAGGGATGATGCAGAGGCCCCACTACCTGAACCACAGCCCGTGGACCCAGATTTGGTAGCCGAGAGGCCTGCATATGATACCGTGGATGACGTCGGCTACACATGATCATTTTTGGTATGGTGGGCATGAGAGAGAGCCGCGAGGAGAGCACAGCCCGCACAGCCAGACTTGGCGGCGGTGATAGTAGAGAGGGACCAGCTCAGGGGCTAGGTACAATTATTATAGGGGTAGCTTGCTCCTGCACAGGCACAGATAGGTGTCTTACAGGGTTAGCTAGCCCAGGCACAGGTATAGCCACAGGCCCCACCACAGGCACCACCAGCGGCACCACCACAGGCACCACCAGCGGCACCACCAGCGGCACCACCACAGGCACCCATATAGCCACAGGCACCGGCACAGGGGGCACTATTATTAGGAGTCGGGGGACCAGCCCCAGCAGTGATGGTGGCACGGGCCCGCTATATGGAGGCGAGAGCGGAGGCCCGGTATTATCAGGATGTTCTTGATGGTACCGGGGCTGACTATCAGCCATATGCGGCACACAGAGCTGAGACCTCACGTAGCCAGAGATCCCAGGGGGGTGCAGCCACAGCCGGTGGGTCCGTTACAGGGAGAGGCGAGAGGCAGCACAAGGACCAGAAGGGAGACAGGCGGAGGGCGGTGGGGAGAGCTGAGGGATCCCTGCAGAGGAGATAGTTTGTGTTTGTATAGTGGATATGGGCACCGGTCTACGAACCGGTTATGTTTATAGAGGCATGCGTGCCTACATATGATGTATTCATTCATTTATTCATTTATTGTATATACCAGCCTGCGAGCCGAGTACGGGTTGTACAGTTGATACCGGCCTGCGAGCTGAGTATATTTTTTATATGAGAGACCGGCCTGTGAGCCAAGTCGAGATTATTGACAGTTATTGCGGCCTGCGTGCCGACTTTGTATTATTATGGGATCACAGAGGCCCCTATGCAGGGAACATTGTATATTTGAAACTTTTTATATATAGATATGATGATTTTGACCCACATGTTGTGTTTAAAATGTTTTAAGTGTTTTGTCGATGGTTTGTGATATTTAATGTATGATGAGTTTGATCCACATGGTTTATATATTGATGGTGTTGATGTCTTTTGTTGATGGGATGTATGTATATATAGATGATGAGTTTAATTGACATGTTGTGTTATGAAATGTTTTATGTGTTTTGTCGCTGGTTTGTGAAATTGAATGTATGTAGCTGCTGAGTTGGATCTAAATGGTCTATAGATTGATGGTTTTTGATATCGTTTGTTAATGGCTTGTTTGTTTTTGTAATATAGATAGATGATGTTGATGAAATTGTGATGAGATATGGATTTGATGAAAAATTATAGATAATGGTGTTGTTTATGCAGGAAAAAGGGACGGGCACCACAAAAATTAGGTAGAAAATAAAGAAAAGAACTATGTGTAAAAAAAAAGTATGTATGTGATTGATATCGGTTAGATAACCGATGTCAGTAGGTAATAAAATGATATCGATTAGCTAACCGATACCGGTTATTCAAATATGAGATTTTCTAAAAATAGAAAAGGTTGGGTGGCAACTGAAGTTCTTATTTTGAGCATTCTTATTTTTAGAGTCATGCAACAAGTTAAATACGTGAATGCGACGTTGTTTGACGAATGATACATGTGATTGCATGAAAGAATTTGAGTGATAAGGAGGAAAGAGAAAGATGAAGTGAATGTGGGCTGAGATTCAGAAAGCAAAAAGGAAATTTTGAAAAGGGTGGTGAACATGGCTGAACGAGGACAAGCATCCAGCAGGCAAGGACGAGAGGGAAGACAAGTTCCACCTCAAGCTGCTGCAG
Source organism: Taxus chinensis (assembly GCA_019776745.2). Lineage (NCBI taxonomy): Eukaryota > Viridiplantae > Streptophyta > Pinopsida > Cupressales > Taxaceae > Taxus > Taxus chinensis. Next base: position 599,123,070 of record CM034154.1, on the reverse strand, counting down.
CCCAAGAGGTAAACATTTTGGTTGTAATTTGATTCTTGCTTGTTTTTTGAATAGGATGAGAGAAGTGTAAGTGGGTAAAGATGAGAAAGAAAAGGTGATAGGCAATGGTTTGGGATGGGGTGAGTGCTATGGGGTAGGTAAGCAGGGTGGTCACATATGTTTTTAGGTATAGATAGGAGTAAACGGGAAAAATAATTATCGTAGGTGTATGTTTTTAAGCAGGGTGTATATTTTTTACAGTGACCGGTATCGTTTAGAGATAACTAGTATCGGTTAGCAAACCGGTATCGGTTATCTATAACCGATATCGGTTACTATAGGAGTTTCTAGAATTTGAGGAAAAACCTGTGGAGATTTGTTTTATTGAATAATTATGTGTCATTTTGATGTATGCAGGCGGAAGCAGGGTTAAGGATGAATGATACTGTACCAGCGTTGTTGTCACAAATCTGAGCAGATGTAACACCAGCTGAATGGGAATTGATAAATCATTTGGGGTTAAGTGGAATCTGCTATTATTCAAGAATCACACGTAACCATGCTATGTTGCAGGCGTTGATTGAGAGATGGAATCCAGAAAGGAATACCTTCTATCTGCCAACAAGGGAGATGACAGTGACTTTGGAAGATGTTTTCCATATTTTGAGACTCCCAATGATAGGAAAAATAGTGTATTAGGCGTTGCCTAGCGCGGGGCGGGCAGCAATAACAACAGTATTTGGTTCAGCTGCACGATATTTGACACAGTGAGGTTTAACATTTATGTATGGTACAATGTATGCAACACACCCTGAGGAAACAAGGTTGGCCATGCTATTAATGATAGCGGTGGGGTATTATGCATTACCGAGGGTGGAGGGTGGAAGATTTCCAAAAGCATTGATGAGTGTTATTTGGGAAATGATAGAAATGAGTGTTACTTTTACATGGGCACCTGAATATTTGGCAGAGCTATACAGGGGTTTATGGGCTTGTAGATGAAATCACCGGACAACACTGGATTGTTCATTTTTATTACATTGTTGGGCCTATGAGCACATTTTTTGTGTGCGAACAATAGGCCAACCCATCCAGTCAGGAGAGATCAGAGTGCAGAGGTTGGGATTTAGACGATGGGTCCAGACAGAACAAGAGGTAAGATCCCAGGCCGTGACGGGTGACACTGAGTATTATAGGCAGGTATGGGATATGGTGACGATTGCGGATATTTGTTGGAGGCCTTACGGGAACTATGTGGTAACAGAGAACATAGCTGAGGAGTTGAGGGGTGTAGAGTGATTGAGGTGGATCATGGGGCACAGGATAGGTGAGTATGAGAGGATCCCTCTAGATCACATGCGGTGACAATTTGGATTTGTGCAGTATATACCCCTGGCTTATAGACCATATATGAGGATCAACGTGGAGGCAGCATTCTCACCTCCCCAGCGAACAGCTCTGGAAGGGCCAGAGGAGATAGCAGCTGATCACAGGGTGATGGATGCAGGTTCGACAGAGGCCTATAGATTATGGTGGGTAACAGAGCTACAAGGTGAACGTGATCGTCCTGACATAGCTATGATTACAGCGGAGAGAGATCGTCTGCAGAGTTTAGTTCATCAGCTCCAAACGAAGGTGAATGAGACAAGAGGATTGTTAGCGGTTACGGAGTCACGAGTGAAGGGACTAGAGGTGAGATACCTCCATGCGAGAGAGCATATTCACATGTTATAGGAGAGATTGGCATATCAGTGGGCGGTACCAATAGCCATGGTACCTTTGAGGACGGAGAGGCCCGGCGAGAGGCATCGACGATCACGATCATCACCTGGTTTTAAGATGAGGAGTGAGGGTCTAAGTGAATGTTATCAAGGTATAAGAGTAAATAAGGATGTTGACCTGTGTGTCAATGATAGAGAAGATGTATTTGTTTAACGTCTAAATAAAACTGAATATGTATGTTGATTTGAGTTATGATAATAATAGGAATGTTTGTGTTTTGACTTTTTTGTTTTGAAAAAGGATAAAGATGAGTGTTATCAAATAGAAATACCTAAAACTATGTATATTTACAACACATGATAGGTTATGGTAGGGGATGGTCGAGCTAACCTTGGGAGACACCATATCTCCAAAGTGCTGCCTACATAGCCCATTGCACAAAGCAAGGAGGGGCCTCATACCGATGTAGTTCTCCCTTAGGACCAAGGGGAGGTGAATTCAGGCAATTTTAGGTATGGTTAGGCAACTCGTTTGGTTGGTAAAAGTATTGATATTGGTAGGGTAATGTTGTTGGTGTTGGTAATGAATTGGTGATGTTGGAATAGGTATAAGTGAAGTGAAATTTAGCCTATCCAAGTGGTAGGGAACCATGTCCTGATTAAGATCAACACATAATCCTAGATTCGAATCAAAGAGGAAAAAAGTGCTTCGTACGTGAAAAGAGCTAAACAAACCACATAATAACGTAGAATGAGCTTGAACCCCTATGTACTGTACATAGACGAGAAGTCAATAGGTGAAAAGAGTTGTATAATCACAATATATCGGGTATACGGCACGTCCCTTGAGTTTTGTTGTTTTAACAAATGGTGAGGTGAGGTGGATGATGTAGCTGAGGCGCAGAGAACTTGTTATAAAGTGAGTATTCTGACGAAAGAGAACCTAACCTAAATAGACAAGTCCATGACTCAAAAGTTCTTTTGAATGTGGCTTTTATTTTGTTGAATATAGACTGATCGATGTGGGAAGTCTACAAGGGATATGTATTTTATTATTCTTGATGTCTTCACGAAGCTGATCAATGCGAGAAGCTCCTGATAAAGGCTGACTGTGTATAGCTGTCCTTCAAGGGAGCAGTCTATTATATAATAGTAGCAATAGTTTAGCATATAGCTGTCCTTTGAGGGAGCAGTCTATATATAATTTAGAGAGCTAGATGTCCATTTGGCGTAAAGCATCTAGTTTTGTAGGAAGTTTGACTCAAGAAAATCCCATAGGTGTTGAATTAAAAATGTGTCATTTTAATACTTTGAAGTCATGGACTAGACTAAAAAGGGGAAGGCATATTTAAGGGGAGGTGAGAATCAAACTATGTGAGCTTGATTTTAGTTTTTTGATGTAGGAAACAAAGTGTATGTGGTGGTAAATGAGCTCAAGGGACGAGTGCAAGGTAGATAAGAAGTGATATAACACTAAATTCAACAGTAGAATGGTTGAAGATGCAAAGCATTAAGGGGTTCAGGCTCAGGTTTACCATTAAGCAAAGCTAAATGATAAGTGCCTGACCCATAAGTGTGAGTGATTATATAAGGTCCAATCCAATTGGGAGAAAATTTTCCACGTTTGCTCTTTTCTAGTTTGGTTACATGTTGATTCTCTTTGAGAACAAGATCACCAACCTTAAAGGTACGCTCATGAAGTCGCTTATCATAAGAATGCTTGATGTGTTTTTGATAGATTTAAAGGTGATCAAGAGCTGTAAGATAATGCTCATCAAGAAGCTCCAATTGGGCTAACCGCTCTTGGCGGAAATCGTAATTGGTGAGAATATCCTGAAGAGATATTTTGAGGGAAGGTATTTGTATTTCGAGAGGCAAGACAGCCTCGGTACCATATACCAAAGAAAAAGGTGTGGCATTAGTGGAGGTACGAATGCTAGTACGATAAGCCCAAAGGGCAAAGGGGATGTGATCATGCCAATTTCTTCCGGACTCATTGACAACTTTCATGAGGATTTTGGTTAGGGTTTTATTGGAAGATTCAGCCTGACCATTGGATTGTGGATAGTAAGGTGATGAGAAACTAAGTTTGATATCAAAGTTGTCACAAAGGTCTTATAACAACTTATTTTTGAAATATTTACCATTATCTGTTATTAGGCGATGAGGAATACCAAAACGACAGATAATGTGATGGTTAACGAACTCTACAATTTTTTCTTATTTGGTTGAAATCAGTGGAATGGCCTCCACCCATTTTGTGTAATATTTTGTTGCTGTGATTATCCAACGGTGACGTTGCGAAGAGGGCGGGTGAATCTCACCAATAAGGTCTAAACCCCATTGTGAGAAAGGCCAAAGATCTCGTGTGACCTGTAGCGGATGGCTAGGAGTATGTTGAAGGTTGGCATGTTGTTGACACATAACACAACGCTTAACATATTCGTAGCAGTCGTTATTGAGAGTAGGCCAATAATAACCTAGGCGAAGGATTCATTTGGCCACGGCAAGGCCGCTAAAATGTCCACCACAAATACTGTCATGGACCTGTTGGATGGTATAGGTGACCTCTGCGCCAGTTAGACATCGAAGGAGGATGCCATCAAAGCCACGTTTATAAAGGAGTCCCCCCATGATGACATAACGAGAAACACGTTTAAGAAAAGTGTGTTTGCCAGTACTAGTAAGGTCAGGTGGGAGAACGGAGGTTGTAAGGTAGTCGTGAAATTGGTGGTACCAGGTATCCTATGAATTAGCAGACACATTATTTATCATACAAACAATCGGGGCTGAGTAAGATGGGGCAAAGAGTTGTTGGACCAAGACGAATATGTCAGAGTCAGTTGGTGAGGTAGGAATTTGCGAGGCTAAGCAATCCATAGTATCCGCAAATCTTTTAGTGGAGCGGGGAATGGTCTGGATAGAATAACGAGTAAATGAGGTCAAAAGTGAATCCACGTAATGTTTGTACTTTTGAAGTTCCTCATTTTTACATTGGTAAATGCCCATAACTTGATTGACTACCAATTGAGAGTCACTGAAAATATTAATAGATTTGAAACCTAAGTGTAACGCAACCTGGAGACCCAAAACAAGGGCCTCGTATTCCATTGTATTATTAGTGTAGGGGAAATCGAGCCGGAATGAAAGAGGCATAGGCTCAGCATCAAGAGGAATGAGAACAACACCGGCCCCTCCGCCGCGCTGGCATTTGGATCCATCGAAGAAGAGGGTCATTAGATAAGACTCTTCCCTGAGTGAAAGAGTGGTGATGAGTTTGTGAAGGAAATTAAAATTAGTAAATTGTTCCCAGGTAAAGGGCGTCGCGAGTTGGTCGGCAATGGTTTGTCCTTTGATTGACTTCTGGTGTATAAATTCAAGGTCGAGGTCAGCAAGGAGCATAAGCCATCGAGTGATGGCGTGGTTTAGATGTGGTTTGGTATACATATAATGAATGGGGTCCGTGTTGGGATGATGAAATTTTGTGATTCAGGAGGTAGTGTCAGAGTTGGTGGCTACGAATGATAGGGCTAGGCACAGTTTTTCTACATGTGTATACCTAGTCTCGTAATCCACGAGAGTACGACTTATATAATAAATGGCATGTTCTCGATGCTCAGAGTCACGATGTGCAAGAATGGCTCCTACGGCATGGTCAGTGGTGGAAAGGTAAAGGTAGAAAGGGTGATCGTTCTGTGGTGGGATAAGCACAGGTGGCTGCAACAGATAGGATTTGAGAGCTTCAAAGGCTTGGTGACACTCTTCGCTCCATTGAAAGGCAATTTCCTTTTTAAGAAGGTGATGGAAAGGTTGACATCGATCCAAGAGTTGGGAAATGAAATGCCGAATAGATTGAAGTTTTACCTTGCAAACTAATTGCGAATTGTTGAGGTTTTGGGTGGGGGCATTTCTAGGATAGCTTTGAATTTAGATGGATCGACCTCAATTCCATGCAAAGAGATGATAAATCCAAGAATTTTTCCCGAAAGAACACCAAAGACACATTTCTTTGGTTGAAGCCGGACTGAATATTGTAACAGGCGACCGAAAATAATGGTCAAGACATCGAGATGTTCACTGTGATGTTTAGATTTTCCAAGAAGATCATCGACATAATCCTCAAGGATAGTGTGCATAATGTCATGAAAAATTTAAGTCATAGCCCGGTGATAGGTCACACCAGCATTTTTAAGGCCAAACGACATGATATGATAACAGAAGGTTCCCTAAGGAGTTATGAAGGTAGTTTTATGTTAATCGGCCGGGGCTACCAAAATTTGATTGTATCCCGAAAATCCATCCATGAGAGAAAGCATTTCATGGCCCGCAGTGAGATCAACAAGTTGATCAATACTTGGGAGGGGGAAGTCATCCTTGGGCAAGCAAGGTTAAGGTCTTGGAAATCATGCATATCCGAAGTTCCCCCGTCGCTTTAGTGAATAGGTTACGATGTAGA